>VZTH01016211.1:550863-750651 GCA_013397815.1 Aleadryas rufinucha
GAAAAAGGAAAGTTATTTCCAAACCCTTAAAAAAATGAGAAAAACAAAAATTAATTAGGAAAAAAAAAAAAAAAAAAAAAGGACAAGGATTATCCCAGCAGGAAAGAGTACCAGTTACCTTGGTTTTGGAAAGAATAGGGGCACCACGATCCAGCAGCATTTCTACAACCTGTTCATGGCCACTTCTTGCTCCACAGTGGAGGGGGGTCAGCCCATCCTGTGGGATACAAAGTTATGACTTGTTAGTGTCAGACACGCTAAAATCCTGCACACTTTTGTAAGGACCTGTGATGTCCTAGGAGGTTCATTAATTCCTGCAGGATGCTGCTCCTCTGCAAATGAACAGTTGGACCTGTTTGCTCAAACCAACAGAGCACATTCTGACTGATTTTCTGAACCTGTAAATAGTCATATCACACTGGTGTTCATGCAATGGGCTTCTTTCAGGCCCTCACTGCACATGCCAAAAAAAAGATGAGACTGCACTTCAGGTACTTTTTGCCTGCACGCCTTGGAGAAAACTGGGTCTCTCATTTGTCAGTATGCATCAAAGTCAGTGGATAGTCAGTTAGTCTGAGAGGAAAAAAAATTCCTCCTCAGACTTTTTTATTACACTGATCTTCACAAGTGTACAGCAGATGAGAAAACCATCTTAATCCCAGGTGCTGGAATTATGTTGATTCCCTTCTGTCTCTTGTTGTGCAGACTGTGCTCATGCGACCTCCAGCTGAATGACTGGCCTAGAGTCAAGGCACGCTGTCCATACCTCTTTTAGAACAGTTTGCTTAGTAAGAGTCAACATCCTATTGCTTGTTGCAAATACTAATGCCATAGTTTTCAGAAACTTTGGGTTTCCATTTACAAATCATAAAGGAAGGGTTTTTTTCTCTGGTGTTTTCCAGTGCTCTTAAAACACATGGTGTATTGTCTAGAATATGTGTGTCACATCATTTTTATATAAGGGATAATCTAAAATTCCTCCTCACACACCCTATGCTCCCTTCACACACATGCACTTCCTCTCCATTTTTGTAGGATAGCAAGTATTAAGGTACCTCCTTAGTCACATTTTTCATGTGCAGTTATAATATTCTTCCTTGATAACTCCTAAACCACTCTAGTGGAATATCAGCTTAAGCCCTGCAAAGTGCAGAGGGCAGCCAGGGAGAGGCAGGAAGTGGTTCAGAGAGCCTTACATTCTTCTGCTTCTATATTTTTGCCTGCTCCTAATAAACCTATGGAAGATAACAGGTAGGAATTGTCATGATAAACTTTTCCTGCTACTCTCATTTAAAACTTGTACGATTCTCATTGTGCATGTTCTTGCATTTAAAGTAAGGCATATATTTTTGACACAGATGAAGAAAAGGTTTTGGTTCAGACTTAGCTCCCTTATCTCAGGGAGTCATTTGTTCCCACAATATGAATGCAGCTTGGCCCACAATGTTCTTACTGACACCTCTCAAGTCAATTCTATTATCATTTCTGCTTTTTCCTGCTATTTCAGCCCATAATGTACTGGGAAGTGCATCTTGTTAAAACAATACTACACAAATTCAAGATGTATTGCTCAAAACACTTAAGTAAAGACAAAGAGGAAAGATTCCAAAACCCACTAAGGATGCATTTTTCAGCTGAGTTGCAAATGTTTTGCCATAGCTTCACCAGTGTTTAAAATGGGTAATGCATATTTCTTATACCAGTAGTTTCCACAGGTAAGGCCACATCAAGTATCAAGCAGACACAAACATTTGATATGAAAATATCACCTACAAAAAAACCCCCCAACTTGTATGGGAAGGAAAATCGAACCCAGCAAGGATAGGTCACTACAGACCTGTAGGCAGCAACTAAAGATCATCATTAGATTGCTCATTCTTTCCACTTCCTATAATTATCACATTCTGCAGGTACATCAAAGATAGATCAGGCACAAGGAGATCAGGCGCAAAAGTTAGAGACCATTTTCCAGATTTAATGCCTCCCCAGCTCATTTCACCAGCATACCATGGTTAATACATACAATGCTCACAAGAGAATGAGACACACTTGAACATCTTCCTGTACCAGTCTAGACCCTTCCAGTGCTCCCAGAGCACAGGACCCCAGCCGTCCGTGGGTATTTCTGGCTGACAAGGTTTCTGTGGCTCAGGAGGAGCAGGCAGTCATGCTTGGCCAGCTGCAGCTCATTCTGGGCCACAGAGCAGTCACTGCCACCAGGTACTCACGTGTGACACAACATTACAATGCATGTGGGTGCTTGTTGGGACAGCTGATCTGCACCTATTGTTCACATGGTGTCAGGTCTCCCACTGCAAAGAGCAAATACACTCCAAGACAGATAATTTAGCTGCACAGATTTCATTTTTCCTGTTGTTTCAAAAGACACTGTCTGTTCACTGGTATAGTTAATTGCTACATGACACTTAGAGCAGGTAAAGAAATGTGCAGAGACAATCTGAAACACAGATCACAAAGACTTCTTTTTTAAAAAGAGATTCTGAGATTAAAACAGACTGCTCTGAGCTCAGCAAGACTTCACTGACTTTGTCAGGAGATTTTCCACTTGCTTATTTACTGTTCACATAGAGTATATTATGTGAAGCATAAAATACATTACATGTATTAGGAAGCAAACTTGCCTTAATATGATAGTCTGCAATGGCTCAGAAAAACCATTACAAACGATTATGACAATAATCTGCAGATTAAGGACTCTGTAAGTATGCACTGACATGATAAATCATATCATCTGTATTACCTATCCCTCCAGAGAGCCTGAGAGCAGCTCCAGCAAAGCCAAGAGGACAATAGGAGGAGTTCTGATTAGGCACAAGCTTCCCATTAGCATTGCACAACCCATCTCTGGGGCTGCTGCCTGCTTTAGCTTTTATTTCAAACACACACACACAAATAAATGAGACCTAAGCATTGTTTCTGGCCCCTGTTGAGACTCAGGTACCTGTGTAGCTCCTTGATCTTGTCACACTGGGGTCAAAACTGTCCTGAGACTGAGCCTCCCTGCTGCAGTGTGTTTCCTCACCACCACACGTGGCTTTAAGGGACCCCTAAGCAGCCTGGGGTCAGCACAGAGCAGCCTCCTTGTACTCCCCAGCTCCCCCTTCCCTGTCAGTGCTCACCCAGGGTTTCCCTTGCATCATGGCATCCTCTGGGCTGGCTCCCAAAACCTCAGTGCCACAGCTCTCACATCAGTGAGCATCAGCTTCTAACTCAGTGTAAGAGCAATGAAACCAAGCACAATACCCAGTAAAAATTTATATGTGATGCAAATATTCAGCAAAATCTTGTCAGAGTTTGAGCCAACTTGCAGAGCCTGTCCCTGGCCTTGGCAGGAGCAGTAAGCATTCCTGTCCCCTGAGCCAGAGGTGACAGCACAGGTTCTCAGGGGAACAGTTACTGCTGCCTCCTGGGTTTATGTGCCCAGCACTGCTGAGTGACTCTCCAGGCACACTCAGCCCAGCAGGGCTCTGTGTCCCACAGCCCCTCCGTGCCCCAAGTCCCCTGAACTGGCACTATTCACTCCATTGGCACTGCTGCAAACTGCCCCTTCTGGGCAATAGGGCAACAAACAAGGTTTGCTCTCCCTGCACGTGCACAGCACACTCAGAGTGCCAAGGCAGTGCTGCTGTAGTTATTTTATATCTTAATACATGTGGTTTTCCTGGAGCAGCTTATGCATGATCTGATGCATCTTCAAAGAGCATACCTCCCATGTTTTCATGCAGATGTGAGTGCTGGGCATGTTATTTTGCTGCAAAATCGGTAGAATGAAGATTATAAACACTTATTGTTAATCCAGGCTAAAACTTGCTTGCTGCCTGCTTCAGACACAAATTCACTTTGGCATATACAGTATTAGACAGCCAAAGCAAATCAAGCTAATTTAATCAACCTAATTAAATTTTACTTTTTAAAGTCTTTTCTGGAAGACAGAAAAAACATAATTAGGGCAACATTCAGTAAACATGCTACATGAGGCATTAATAGGCCTTTGCCCAGAATGTAAGCTAAAACCCAGAATGATTAAAGCTGCCCTGGCAGCACATAGTTCTTGAGGGGTACCCTTAAGAATTCAGTACCCAGCCCCAAGTACCAGTTGCTAGACATCTCACACACAATAAAAACAACAGAGGGAAGATGAACAGCTGGTTAAAATAAACAATAAGGGTGAACTAAAATGGAAAAAAAAGAAGCCATGCCTGAGTCTCAAAACAGTTTTAACGTCGTTTTTGGACGTGTCTCACATGTTCTCTCAGCTCCCAACTACAGTGTGCAGGTGTGTAAGAGTATAATGAGGCTCATCAGATCCCAGTCCTAATGAATCCAGAGAAAGTGGGAGCTCCTGGATTACAACAATTTAAACAGGATAAGGATTTAGTCCTTCATGTTAACCTTTTGTGCAGTACTTCAGCACTACAGTTTCCTGGACCATCTGTCAGCAGCAAATGCAAATGCTCATGGAAATGACTCAGGAACAGAAATCATTACCTCAACTTACTTATTACTCAGGAAAGGCTTTATGTGAATTTATCTATGAAATGGTTCTGTTTGTGAACAATAAAAATAGGCATTATGTGGAGAGTATTCTAGTATCCCAGACAGAGAATGGATTGCAGGAACAGACGACAAAATGCCAGCTGAACAGCTAAATCTGTCCCATCTAAGAGTCTGAGCAGCAAATCCTGGCTCTGTTAGTGTTCGGTCAACAACACAAACCAGTATGTTCTGCATTCTCATTTAAAGGTGAAATACAGACATGAAACAGGAGAAACAAAGGCCTAAGAATTTCTGCCCCTGAGCAATAGAAACCAGCAATTTCGAGATATTTTTTTGTCCCTTCATAAGGGTACAGAACCTTTGCCATTTACCTTTAACGAGGTATTTGGTCTTCCATAATCAATCTTCTTGTTAAATAATATCATCATGTCCAAGACAAAAAACCATTTTAACAGAAAAAAAACCCCTTGCTTATCTCTTACATACAAAAAATTCCGTTAATCTCTTAAAAAAAAAAACCAAAAAGGAAAAAAGAGTGAGGTCTCACATTTATAAATGTGGTACTAGGAGCCTCACTTATTTTCACATGCAAATCCCACCTGTTATCAAGCTCTGTGTGCATTCAGCATCTGCCCCTCACAGAACACACAAGGCTGGGATCTGCCTGGGCATCCAGCTGATAAGCAGGACTTGACACATGTATCAGAAAAGACAGCCTCAGCTGCTCTTTGCCTTTCAATGCATTCAGCAATGGCGATGCTGTTGTAAAGGATATGACCACAGCTTTTGTCATCCTGTATTTTTGTAGGGCTATTCCATATGTAGGACACTGAAAAGAAGAATAGTGCTTAAAAAAAATGAAATATCTGCAAAGCTGACATATCTTAATTGTTCAGCCTTGTAAAACAACATTGGGTCAGGTCAGAACAACAGGAGACACTTAGCAGGAACATGTGTTGTGCCAGCTCAGAGCAATTAATCTTTGCTATTGAATATGAGAACCAGGCAGGCCCTCCTGAAACAATGCCCTTTTTTCACCCAGCACCACGTTCCTCTCAGCCTTGTATTGCTTTTGGTACCGATTTCTGAGCCCTGCTGGTGCTGTTCCCTTTCCTGATCACGCAGCTGTCTGAGGCTCCGGAGCCTCTTGGGCAGAGACACCCCGACCACAGCCCTGCCAGGATGAGTCAGTGCCACTGGAGCACAGCTTCCATCACTCCCTGCCTGCCAGGAAACGGTGCCTCTGGTAATGCCAGCGAGGGCAACCATGACTGACACACGTACAGCACAAGCAGGAAAAGTTATGCAAATCCCTTCTGACTTTTGGAGAGGATGGGTGTTTGGGGAAGCAGGCAGTCTCTGGGGGAAGCCAGAAAAAACAAACCACCGCTTCGTGAACCACAGTCATCACTGCCTTTGCCTCACTGGGAAGCTGTGCCAGACTCAGGAGCTGTTAATGCTTCTGCCCTCTTCCTAGATCCTGTTTCCGTCCCAGCTCGTATTTTTAGTTACATAAATTATCCCAGTGTCTGACCCCGGAGCTTGTGATACAGGAAATGAAGCAGAGCATGAATTTTCCTAACTGAAAGGAACTAACCTGACTCTGACTATTTAAAGTGCTGGTCCCTAATGATTTGGACTGCAGTTGGCCATACAAATATTTGCAGAGGGAAACAACTAATCCCTCATTTAGCCCCTTTCTCCCTGCTCTGACCCAATGCACATCTGGCACACCACCAGCATGTGGCCCTCTCCACCACAAGGCACACTCACACCCCTCAGCCTGGTAGCCCCTATGAAGCATGGAGGAGGCTGGTACTTCAGTCCAGAAATTATAGCCACTGAGCCACACTCCGCATGAAAAGTCACCTCTTCCATGTTCTCCTACTAATGGAAAAAAACGGAAACATTTTAGAAATAAATAATCGGCGACTAAAGGCAAACTAGAAGAACTAAGGAAAAACATGTGGAGAGAGTGGAGAGATGACAAAATAAAGTGACCCAGTTTCTGAATTCACCAGAGGAAACAAAAATGAATGTGCCTAACAAGCATTGCAGGAAATCTCAGAGACTGCAGAAACACTAGAAAACCAAACAGAAACCTGTGAATACAGAAATAACTGTAAAAAAACTATTCTTATGTTATTAATTTCCTTTGTTTAGAATGCTTCTGAACAGTAGAACTTATACAAATTTAAATAAAATACAAATAATTCAAAATGGAAAAGGTAGAGGTGATAAATTAATATTTCAAGAAAATTACAATTGTCAAAAAGTTAGTGGGACAGCTTGTGAGAGTTACCTCGCACACACAGGAGCGTGGTGCAAAGACTGCCCTGACAGCCCAGAGCACCACTGGTTCCAGCTTTACTCCCAAACATTTAAATTTTTTCGTTTTGTTTTTTTTTTTTTTGCTGCTGTGTCAGTAAATAAAATACCCCTGGTTTGGTTGGGTTATAACTACAGCAATTGGACATAACCACATGCATTGAGTTTCTAAGTCCTTCAGGGCACTGAGTTGGGTGTCAGCCTGATGGAAACCATCCCTGTGCCCGACACATATGCTGACAAATCCCAGCCAGCAGCCAAGCACCCCTCACACAGAGCCTGAGCTGCAGGAGGCTCATCAGCCACACCCTGCTCTGTGACACAAGCCTGTGCATAGTGCAAGGCAAACACACACTGTGGCTCAAAATTACCCTGCTAGCATTCAAATTCTGAAATATCTGACTTGAATTCTCATCTTTTAGTGTTTTCCTGTACATTCACTTCCACACTGAAGCAGCTAGAAGCAGCTCCTAATTAAATACTGGGAAGGGAACATGGGAAATGGTTGGCTCTGAGCTTTGCCATACTTGGTGTTTCACACACTGCTGTAAGAGATGTAAAATGTTAGTATCCCACTGCAATCATTTCATAAAAAATAAATGCAGTGCAGCTGTAGCAGCCTGCCAGGAAGATGAATGATTTAAGCCTTACAGCAACACACAGGTCAGAGGCAATAATTCCACAGTCACTCACAGCACTCACACTTGAGCTTACCCTTGTTTTAGCATCAATTTTAGCTCCTCGATCAAGTAGGAGTTTGACCATATTTGCGTTTCCCCTTTTTGATGCAACATGCAATGGCGTGATATCATTCTGTGGAAGAAAAAAACATGAAGATAAATATGCATATGTCTGTCTTCCATTAATTCCATCTTTGGTTTGCTCACAGAATGAATTATGCCAAATTTTCTAAAGCATAACAGTTTGCTTCCCTGGGAGCATGAAAGCAAAGGGAAGCTGTGTTCAACCACACATGTGAATTACAGGCCTGATACCTCAACATGCACGTGGTGAAGAAAAAAATCAAGTTGTGGTTAGAGTTATAAGATGACATGATTGTGCCTCAGCTCACAACTTTTGCCTAAGGGTTGAACTTCTGCGATTTTACTGAATCCTCGCAATTTAATCCAGCTGTGGTTGTTTCTGAGTGTGTAGTGATAAGGATTCATACCTCAACTTCTTTGGCCTTGAAGGAGCCATAGAAAAACTAATAAAACCATCATATCTGTAGATCTCACTCAAAAATAATGAGATGCCAATGCTACTCATTTCTGAACGTTATCAGCAAACTCTGAAAGCCTGGCAAGCACCTTCCTTTCAGTTCCACCATTCATTCTGCCTGCCCAATTTGTTCCTCTAAAGGATGTGGCACCGTGCTGGAAGTGGCGCTGCAGAGCAGTGCGTGTGGCTCCCTGAGCGGTGCCTGGCAGGCCGGCACAGGCGGGGATGCTGCACATCGAGGGCAGTTACACAACCCACGCGTGCGCACGCTGCGGCGCGTCTCTAACAACACACAGCCAGGACAGCTCTTCATGCTCTGATGAATCCTTTATCTCGTGCCGTATGAAGGCCACGTCCTGTATACATCTGATCATATGGAGGCAAGTAAAAAATAAAAGGATCTAAATGGAGCATGCAGGCAGTGCATGCAGACAAACAGAATTGTAAAGGACGCTCTCCTGTGTGTTCAGGGGCAGCACAAACAGCTGGCTGCGTGAAGTCAGCAGCCCTGGGACCCGGCAGACAGCAGCACAGGCAGTGAGCGCGTGTCCCGAGGCTGGCTGAATCAGAAAGGCACCCTGAGCAGCTGGGCAGGGGTACAGGTGTCTGACCTGGCTAACAGAGCATTCAGCAGCGCTTCCTCAGAACTGCAGGTGAGCGGAGTGACAGAGACCCAGCTTTGAGAAAAGGTCCCCTCTCAGACATGACAAGCTGACTCAGCCTGATCATAACACCAAGTACCTCATGCAATTGCTACATCTTCATTTACACAAAATTCCACTATGAAGCTAACTCACAGCTACTAGAAAGTACTAATTAATATTATCACAGAGGTAAAATACATGTTAGCAAGGTTAAATGACAGAGATTCTTTCTACAATATTCATGCTCATGAGAGTATCAAAGTGATGACTGTGCCAGGGTAGCTCCTCATTCTTTTAAAAAACAAAGTAAAGCAAAAAGATGCTTAGCACATTAAAGAGAAAGTGCAGCATGTCTGGTCCTTTCAGGGAGGTAAAACTGTGTGATAACTTAAATTTTCTGTGAGTTGGTTTTGAAAAAAAAGAATTAATTCTATTTGACTGGGAGTTGACACTGGATATAATATGGGGTCACTACATTACTGTATCAGTCACAAAGAGGACAGAAAAGGAGAGGAGAAAAACAATTATGTGGAGATACTTTCTGCTTTTTCTCTCTTCTCAGGAGGAAAGATGTTACTGAGGTCAGAGAGAGAGAGATGAATTTTACTTTCCTGAGGAAAAAAAATGGTAAAGGAAATAACTTCTGTGTCTTCAAGCAGAGAGTACTGCAGGTAATTTAGATTAAAGGAACACCTTTTTCCACTTGCTGATGTCGACGGGCAAAGAGGTTAACTCAGCCTAATAAACCATCGTGCCCTGTTAATACAGCAAAATAATTTAGTACTTATAATTTACTGCCTCATACACAGACAAGAAGAAAAGCCTTTTCCAAACATCAAAAAAGAAATGGAGGAGGAAGGGAAAGCATTACAAAATGCAGGACAAATACCTACTAGAAGTCTGGTTCTCATTCATCTCGACACTAAGCTGAATCTAGTGCAGCACAGGGGAGGGCATAACCACACAAGAATGTGCATTTTGGATCTAATTATTTGCCAGTCAAAGCTCCTGTTGCCATAGATGAAGGAGAGTTGATTCTGGAATAGATGGATAAATGCTGGCAAATACACACCTCGAAACCAAAGGAGATGACTTCCACTTAGCAATTGAGAGTTAGGTCACACTGCTTGCTTGCAACAGGGGAAAAACATTTTAAAATATCCACTTTCAGGTTCAAAACCACCTCCTGTTCAAATGACATTCATATTTCTGGGTTGCTACCAAACTACTAGGACAGCATAATTCTCCCCCAGTTTCTGACAGGGACAATCATCCTGGCTTCAAATGTGGGGAAATTGTCCAGGACTGAACAAGGACTGAGCTCCTCTGTGCAAGCTGGAGACTCAGCAATCCATCTTTGCTCTATGTGACCACCTGTCTTTACAAAAACATATAAATTTAATGTCTTTAGCATCTTGAAACCTGGAGTTACATTTGGTTGAAAATAGGCAGCAAGTCCATATTACAAAGACATGGATGGAGAAAGTTTATGAGGAAAACCAACTCTATACAGCTTCCCTGAAATAATTAATGGAGCAGGAGAAATCAAGTAAATTAAACTCTGTATGTCCAGTGTAATATCTGTCCTTATGGATGACCAAACAGCTCCTCTTTCCCTGGGAAAGAGCACTCATTCCCTAGGAAGGAGTTTGCAGTTTTTGTTGTACTTTACTAACCTGATCAGACAGTTCATAAAAAAAAATTAAGAGACAAAGGATTAAAAACACTTTTAGCCTTTTTCACCCTTAACATCTCAGGAAAACACCGTGATGAAATAAAGGGGGAAAAAGAGAGTGGGCAGTGGCAGTCTTTATCCAGAATTTAATTTTGCCATTTAGCTATTTAAGCTTTTACTGGTAGCAATCAATGTGGAGTAATAATTCTGCTGGCTGAGAGTTCTCACTCCAAACAGATGGAGAGGTGCACTATGTGAATGCTTCAGTAATTGCACACTGATGTTCAGGCCAAGCAACTTGTCTTTGGTCAACACTGTGTTGTACCAAGTCCCAAAGAATCACAGCTAGAGGTTTCATATGTATGGTCCTTCCCCATCTCTCATCACAGAATTAAGAATGTGACCTGAGAAGTGAAAAAACCTCAGACAGCACCATCATTAATTTTTCTGATGACAAAACATAAAGCAAGGAACTCAAAATGGAGTTATTTGTTCTTGTCACAAGAAACAAGAGACAAAAAAAGCTTCATAATATGTGCAACTTTGGTGTTTATTAACACTAAAACTGTGGTATCAGCAAACAAAATAGCCACCAAATGTAAGGTTCTGAATTCTTCAGTGTATCAACAGCATCTGCTGTCTTTTCAGTCTATTTTTATCTGTTTGATCTTCTATAAATTTCTCCCTTTGTTCTTAAGATAGAATAGTAAATCAGGAAAATTTTGAAGATGTTTTCCTGCAGTAATAAAGCTGAAATGCCTTCCAAAAGTTGCCATTACGAGATGTTCAGATCTAGAATTCCTGCTGGAGTGCTGCTTGCCCTTGCTGTTGAAATATCAGATGCTGGGTAATGTCTCAGGTAGTCCCCTCGACACCGAGGTCCAATTTGTGAGTTAATGAATTCTGCAGGGAGTATGAAGCATCACTTGTGAGAACAGCAAGCTAAAACTATGCAATAAATGCTCACAAGATTATCAGCTAGAACATAACCCTTACTCTCCTTCTTGGCAGATTTCCTGAGGCAGGTGACTTGAAGTACCCTGAAACTGTACATAGCTCAACATGCCATGGATTAGGTGCATGCAGCTTTTTCTGCACTTCACAACAATGTGGATGGTCGTTCTCCCTTTGTCCCCATGCACTGCCTGCTGCAGCCCACCACCCCTCACGCAGGGCTCGCACCTTCCTCCAGAGCCACACAACATCCACAGATATGATGGGTGAGGAGTGACCTGCTTTTACAGTCAGTGGCCCTTGCTCGTGCCTGATCAGAGGGAACACTAAGCCCTTCCTGCTGCAGCTCTCTATCTACAGCTTCACAAGAAAATTCAAAAACCTTTGAGTTATCTTGTGTTGAGAAATGAGGCACCTAACATTTCCCATCTGAAATGAGATCAGCTGCCCTCTGATACACAGCATTATCCATCACAGCTCACCACAGCACAGTCAGAATTGCTCGTTTCTGCTACAAATTAGCAACACAAATGGTAAGGAAGAAAAAAATAGGGTTAAATTTCTCAGTGTGCAAAGTAGATCTCATATGGTTATATTTTAATGCATTTAGAGAACCAGGAACTCCCCTTGGCTTCTGGTGTGCTATGCTGTCCTATGGGATTGCCTCTTTCTCCCACCACAGCTGGAGTTTACAAGCATAAGGATGCTAATAATAACTAAGAAAAGTAAACGTTTGCACTTACAGCTTCATATTGGGCTCTGAAGTACACCTTTAAAGGAAGGCACAAAAAAAAGGGAAAACCTTTCCTAGTCATGTGCTGCATTGAATTAAATGGTGACTGAGCAGCTGATCACATCAGGACTGTGAAGACCCACTGCCAGTCACATGGACTTGGAATTTCTCCTTGCTGCCAGTGAGAGAACTTACCTCCACCACTGAGCTGTCCTCCCAACCCCTCAGTGGAGTGCAGCTTTAATCAGAAAAACTTACTCTTATCTGATTTCAAATTTCACTTCCTTGCTTTCAAACAAACCAGAAGAGTTTCTTACTAAAATATTCAGATTAACTTAGAATTTAGTAAGATAGTTCTTCTCAATCCTCAGCTGAGAGCAGACTCTAGGAAGAGCTTAATATTGACACAGAGTGTGTGAGTAAGACAGAAACTGAAAAGAGCCAGACTGCTACAAGAGAAATTTCTTATACAGTCTGGAAAATCCCTCCAGCACCAAGAGTTTTTAAGGAAAGAGCATAATGGTGGTTGTTGCATACTGGAATTGTCAGCACCACTGCATTGATATTACCACACTACTACCAGATCCTGGAGGTATGGGAAGGCTGTGCTGTGCATTTGAAGATTCTCATATGCAACTATGCAGCAACACCAACATGTTGTATGTTAAAGCACTCAATATCCTCCCCTGTATTTTTCTGCAATTCAGAACTGGGGCTACAACACAGCAGAATCCCTGCAGAGAAGAGTCTTCTACTCTAGTAGCAGTTACTGGGATCACTGAGGGTTGTATAGATGTTTCAGGAATTAAAGACAAAAATGCACAATCAGATGCTTTCCAGGAAACCCTACAAGAGTGCATAATCTTCCAGCTTTTTTCATCCTCTCCTTAATGGCAGTAAGTCTTATACTGTGCTATTTTAGTTCTTGTGTGCTTATACACTTAAAACTTTCTTCAGGGTTGAGATGTATAAAATGAACCCTGGAAGAAGGAAGACTATAGAAAGGGGCTCTTATGGCAAACTACCACTGGGGAAATAAAGATGTTTTTCTCTTATGCCACTGTCACTTAGATATTGCCTGCTCTTTTTGATGGGCTAATGGTGTTCTGCTTCTCAGCCTCAGGGTCATCATTAATGCATGTTGTCCTCACACCACCCTCAAAATTACCAAATCATTTCCTAACCTTCCAGTAAGCAAACTTTCTGCAGGCAAAGCCCACTCCCAGTGGAAACGAGATCTCCTCTAGGACAAGGAGTGCTGTGTATCAGGAAGGCTGTTCCCAGGGCTGGATACAGTTTAAGGGCACAGTGAGGAGCTCCTCTTTGCTTTAGCAAGAAAGATACAGGGAGAGGTCATCTTCATACAGAGGACTCCCTGGATACCTCCATCTTCTGACTTGCCCAAGTACAGAGTGGATGTGGGGGTCACAGGGGTTTCTTTCAGCTGTTGCTCTGGAAGCTGCAGAGAATTTCATCCTTCCTTCCTTTCTAATCACAGTTTTCCTCAGAGACAGGTGGAGCTTCAAAGGCATTTCCTCACCTGGGCAAAACAGATCTTTCCACTGGAAGATCATCTCAGACAGAAGAATGCTATCTGAAAACTCTGTGAATCCCCAAAAGACAACTTTTTCCTAATTATAATTCCCAGTTTATTCAAAACACCTTCAAAATCATTAAAACCCTAGGTAAGACATCAGACACGGTTTGATTTAAAGGCACAAGTGGCTGATAAGCAACAGTTTTAAAATGACTGGAATTAGTTTTTCCCTGTTGAAAAAACTGATAAAATAGATTCACTTAAAGGTATGTGGCTGCCTTTCAGTGTGTAACTGGGATTCATCCACACCTCTCCAACGTCAAGTGGCACTGTCAGCCAAGAGAATGGCGTCTGGAGTTGTTGCAATCCTTCAAAGCCCAAGTAGTGACTGCACTTAAGTGTTAATGTGGCTAAGAAAGGGGGCCGACTTCACCCTCAGTTACCCTTTATTATCCTCCTCCACTTCTTCAGCCTCTGTGTGATTGTCTCCCAGTTAAGCAAGAGGGAAATATGGTGATGCAATGAAGTATTCCAAGTATTTTGGAGAAGCGCAGCCGGACACACGATAATGTACTACAGAAAAAGGGTGATGAGTAGTCATAAAATGCCTGTTACTCTGCAGTGCATACCCTGCCAGTAATTGTGACAGATTTTCTGTTGAGTTTGAGCCCAGGAAGTCAAGCAATTTGGAATGATTGTTTTTCCTTTGTTACAAAATGGCAAACATCCAGCTGAATAAGGAGATCTCGTTTCACTTGGAATGAGGGTTAGGATGGTTCCCAGAGCTGCCTCCTTGTTTATAGGGGGAAAAAAGGGCATCACAAGCTGATTTACTGAAATGATTTCCATCCATCCCAATGGGGAGTTTGCTGTGCCATCTTCCCTGCACTTGCAGCAAGGCAAGAGAAGAAAGCACAGACACAGAAGTGCTAATGCAGCTCAAGGGAAGAGCTGACATGACATCAGCCACTCGGCTGCAGGAGTACAAACCTGTAAAAGTAGGTACATTTCCAACCCCCCAGCCTCTACAGCCAGCAGGTACACAGGCTGGCAGGCGCTGTGACACCTGTAAGGGCTCCTGGAGCTGTGCCTGTCTCCTAATTGCGGTGAAAGAAGGGAGCAAGGGAGTATGTGACAGCTGAGAGGCAGGCAGGTGTGCACTGGTGGGGCTGAGGGAGCAGCTGCTGCTGAGTCTCTCTGGGGACATCATTTACTTACAGTACAGCACCACTGCTCACCTCCTGCCCACACACTGAGAGTCATCAGCAAGCTCATCTCTTTCCTTGCCTTCGCTGCTGGAACCTCTTTCTTCCCTCAGGCCTCTTGGAAACACACTGAAAACAGCAGCTGAGGAGATCTCCTTTGCCACAAGCCTGCCTTCCTTTTTCTACATCCTTTCACCAGTTCTTCTCTTCACCACCCTTGCCCTTTGCCTTAAGGCTCAGAGCTCTGCCTTCATCCTACACATCCATCACATTTTCTCCACCTTTCCCCACCCTGACTACACCAATGGTGGGAACTGGCTTTTTGACCTGCCCTCACACATTTGTCTTCACGTCACCCCCTTCACAGAAGCTTCTTCCATCACCATAATCCTCTCCTCTTGTTCAAACCTCTCCCCAGAATTCACACTTTCCTGAAGAGTCTGAACATAAATTGAGAGATAGACAAGCAGTGTTGATTTGTATTTCTTTAACAAGAGCAAAGGAAAAATGGTTGGTGGTTTGCAAAAGCACAAAGTGCATTTGACACCCCATCTTAAAAGTCTGCTCTTTGCACTTCTGAAAGCTACAGTACATATGGTAATATTTTATTTGGGTTACAGCCCTTCCATATCTTTGCTCTGCTGCTCATCTCATGTTGTCAGCAACTCAAATAAGGGCCTTTCCTCCAGAGGGAAGATAGTAAGTACACTGTGGATAGTGCTTACAGAAATTAAAACAAGAGGCAATGAGGTGGCAATGAGCAGGCTGGGGTCATTTTGGAGACCTGTGGGTCATTTTCAGTACCTCCTTTGCAATTTGGATAATCAAAGATCGAGCAAGGGCTGTGCTACTTGGTGCTGATAATTGCATGTCCTGTGTTTGCCTACAAATCCACTGCTCTACCAGAACCTCACCCACCTTTCTGTGCAGCACCTTCTTCCCTCGCAGCCTGATAAGCACTGAAGAACAAAATTCAACTCCATATTACTGTTATTTATGCTGCAATTCTTTCTGTCACAACAACTTTGTCTGGATTTGCAACAGCCACAGAGTGGAGATGAGCTCGAGCTCTCTCTCTCTGGATGCCCCTGCCCCGTATCACAAGCACAATCAAGTACTCAGTGCTCCCTGAGCCACAGCCTCAGCCCACTGCTCCTTCAGGCTGATGTCACCACCTCTGCACTTCCCCAGCTACCCCAGAACTCCATCTCCCTCTGATGATGACAGCTAACGGAAGCAGAATTTAGAATGTCCAGATCTTGAAGAGGAGGTAAGAACGGCCTTATTACTTTGGATGTGCTCTCTGTAAGTGCCCTTAATCCAAAACAGAGCTGCTGAAGCCTAAGACTTATTATTTTATTAAAACAAGCATAGGCAGATGGTATTTAGTGCACTGGTACTAAATGCTGCTAATTGCTAATGTAGTAGCATTGCTAATCCCTAATCTTGTTTCTGAGTGGGAAAGAGTTGACCCAAGACCCCATTTGTCTTCCCTGCTTCTGTGATTAGGGCTTATCAAATACTCAGTGCCAAAGCTTAGGATGGTATGAAATGCCTTAATGCTCTAATTGGGTCAGTTAAAGGACTTGGAAATCAGAGGTCAGTGTTGTCAGTGAAAGCAAAGCAATGGGTTTGCAGTGCTTGGCATAATTTTGCTGCATGTAATTATGTTCCTTAACTATAGAAGCATTCAAGTTTTTAGCTATAGAAACTACCTGAAGTAAAATACTGCCAATTCACTTCTCCCTTTGTGCAAATGCTGTAAGCAGTATGGTAGTACTTTTCCTCTTGCAAAAGTAATAAACATAACATGTGATCAAAATCTCAGAGGAGGACCTGCTGGATTATCCACATGATGTAATTCCCCTCATAAATATAATCTTGAATTTACTTTTTTTTTTTTTTTTTACTTTTCCTAGTTTAATGTAAGATTGCTCCAGAATCTCATTAGTTATATTTAATATTCATTATAAAGCAATTATTAATTAAATAACATTAATTACAAAGATTTAATAGGAAATATCTACATTTCTAGACAACCTTTATTCATGGCCAATTTATGCCTATTTACTCTTACATCAGCATTTACCTTCACTTTGAATGCCTCTTGTTCCCTTGATTTTATCTCCCTATTGTCCTAGGTCCCTACCACATCTCTTCCCTGGCTTTGCTTTAGTAAGGTTTGGTGAGCCAAAGCCTTGCACAGCCTCAGTTTGTTTTGTTTGGGGGTTTATTTATTTATTTGGTCTCATGCCTGGCACCACAATCTTTCCTTGCCCTTCATACTGTCCCCCTATCCCTCATGCTGTATCCCTATCCACATGTGTTTGGGTTTTCCCCCTGCTCTTCCAGCTCTATTTAACTTCTCTCTATCATTTCCTGTCTTTCTCTTGCTCATATTATGGACTCCACTTCTAGATCTCGTTTCATGTCCTGCTTGTCCAGTTTCCCAGATCACCTTTGTGAATCACCTGGCCCTCGTGCATGCAGTGAAGGCACAGGTGCTTTATTCACCACTACACCTGCACCTGATGTTCACTGGAAGCAACTGCACGGTGAGGAGAATTCGGCAGGGACACATCACTCCTGCCACACCTTACAGCTACAGGTGGAAGCATTCGTGTCACTGGATCCCAGCCCACCTTTAGCAAGGCTGGAACCATGCAAATAGCAGCTCCTTTTGATTAAAACAGAAGTTTCCAGAGGTGAGGTCTCAAGCTCAGGTTGGGTTCAGCAGCCCAGGGAAAGCCCCCTTACAGCAGGCGGTGACAGAACCAGCTCAGCCAGGTCGGGCCCCTTGGCTGGGGAGAGTGATGTGCCTCTCACACCTCTGTGCAAAAGCTGCTGCCAAGTGGTGATGAAGCAAATGAAGCACAACCCAGACTCCACACTTACCCTTGCAGTGAAGTCCACAGCAGCACCCCGATTCAACAGCAATGTGGCTACATTGATATTCCCATAGTGAGCAGCTATGTGGAGGGGAGTGAACCCACTCTGCAAAAGAACAAAACAAAACACAACCAATAGATACTTTTTGTTACACACTGCACTATCACTCGACAATTTGTAGCACATCACTGACAAAAGCTAGTAATAGGAGTCTGCTGCAAGTCACCACTCCAATTCTGTACTAGTTTTCATTGATGTTTATTTATAGTATCTCAGAGAATCTAAATAAAATCACATTGCTATGCAAGAGGGAAAAAAATTAACATAATTATTCTAGAAGATAAGAAGTTGAATAAAACTTTCAGTTATTCCAGAAAAACAGCAGCAAAACATTTGAGTATTAAAGCAATGATCAGACTTTTATAAGAAACTAGCTTCTAACTAGAAATATATAGTTATTGGTATTATCTCAGTCTTGCAAGTTAAATCTCTTAGAGATTCTTTGCAGAAGTTCAAATACAAGTCATTTAATGATATTTGCTAACTGATTTTTATAAATTCAAAGTAGATGCAAATGAAAAGAACATCAAAGACTATTTTAAATTATTAATATGGGTTGGGGTTTTTTTTGTTTGTTTGTTTGTTTTTTTTCCCAAGGGTTAGCACCATAAAGATCAGTCTCCCACTGTGGGCAATCACACTGGGTTATGTTCAGACACCACAACTTACCACCCTAATTAAAAGATGTCTTACTGATAAAATTACTTCAGCAACTGATTTTCATATTTAAGTCGTTTTACTTCCTTTTAAAAGAATGCTAAAACATGCAGCAATTCCATCAGTCCTGCAAAGTATGAAACCTTATGGGAACTAGATGCATTTCTAAATTGTTAGCAAGCCATGCTAGCTGCCACTGCCTTGCTTTGGGAGCTTTGCAGCTGAAAAACCACTCTCAGATCATTCTATTTGCTGACACCATCAAGGTAAGTGTCATGCAGAAGCCTAGAATCAGACCTGGATGCACAATGTGACAGGGTTGTCTGCAGCTCTTAACACATCTGATAAACACGTGCTCCATGAGAATCCCTGAAAACTCCATCTCATATAATGCAGCCCTTTTATGACGGCACTCAGTTCCCAAGAATGCTTCACTGTTACTTTTAAACCCTAGTTTCAGCTGCAGAAAGCCCTGGTCTCTAAACTACAGTCTTCTCTAGCACATGCTACTTCATTTCATCTGAAGCAGGTGTCTATCCTATAATAGGCGATGCAGACAGGAGGGAGAAATGATGCAGCAGCACTAAGTCATGGAGGAGTGATGATGCATATATATATTTATATATACCTCTGTTGTTCTATTCACCATCATCTAGGTTAACACATTTGGAAGCAAAGAGGGGGAAAAAATGAACGGTTAGTCCACCACTGGTGACATGGATGCGGAAAGCTTCATGATGGCTGCGTGGCATGGCAGCTCGGGTGGCAGCACGCCCAGCACACACGGGAAGCTCCACGGGGTGGAAGCCGAATGAGCGAGTACTTTGAGTGCTAATCGTTACATGTTTACCAAAGTTCTCCAAGTAGCAATTGCACGGACAACTGATCAAATGAGTTAACTGTACAGTACCTACAGCTCACCACTGCTCTCAGGAGTGGCTTTCATTTCCAAGAGAATAATTCAAATAATAATTTGTTTATTGTTTTCCATTTGTGAGGTTTCTATGAGAGAAATTAACCCTCATTTAAACAGAAAGGGAATGGGGGAGAAAGAGGCAAAGGAGCCAAATGAAATGTTATTCTTAATCAGGTGTTAGAGGAGACAGTTCTGTGTAACTGCAGCAAAGTAATTCACACTGAGGGAGATCTCCCCTGCATGTGGTCAGCACCTGAGAGCATCAAAACTTCTGGCTTCTCCCAACTGACCTTTGACTCCACGTCAGCGTTGTGGTCGTTCTGCAGGAGCAGAGCCGCCGCCTTCGTGTCGTCCTTGCGAGCTGCGATGTGAAGGGCAGGAAGGCGCACTTTTCCCTTCGTGTCATTTTCCAGCAGCAGGGAAACCACCTGGTCATGGCCTTGCTGCAAAGCTACTGCCAAAGGTGTGAAACCATCCTGCAACACACAACGGGCACCATCAACGCGTGCTCCAAACCTTCCGCACGGTGGGAAGGGCAAGCAGAGAGATCTCAGCACTACGAACAGAACTGGCTCAAATTCAACCAAGTGTAACGTGGTGCAAGTTAAAAGTACTCTGCAATGACCCTGAAATTGGGATAAAGTGCTGGTGAACAACGTTCCAAACACTCAGAACACCTTTCTGGCACTCCAGACACAACATAAAATTGTAAGACACAAATGATTGAGACTTGAGTTAAAAAAAAGCGTGAAATTACTCACAAATTTACAGGTAATTATACAGATACTTATTTATGTAAGGGCTTAATGATATAAAAAGGTATAAAAAGCTGGAATATTAAAATTACAATTGCTAATGATGTCTCAATAGTAAATTATCATCCATTCCTTACAGATTATAATCTACATTTTTATAATTATTTTTAAAAACCTCAAATAACTAAACAAACCAAAACAAACAAAATACTTGAGCTCTATCCTTTAATGTATTTTATATGTGGATTTAAAATATCATAATTGATAAAGAATACCACATTCTCCTAATGTACTGATGTTCTACTATAATTTCCATTTATGAAAATTTATATAATTTGATAGACAATCCTCTTACAAAAAGAAGTTATTTCCATTTGGATTTGCTAATAACTAAATTGGTGGAGAATAAAAAACCTGAAAAACAGAAGGTTTTTATTTAACAGGTTTTAGAGCAGATTCCTCAAACACATAGAAAATACAGTCTGGGATTCATAATTTTATGGTTTCAATTTTATTTTATGGATTCTTAGAAAATTAAAGAATGAAGGGGTTGTCATTTAGATTCTGCTCCTTCCCAAACATTTGTCATTGCAACCCAGGAGCACATCCAGCTTTGCCCAAGATAATACCCATAAATCACTCAAAAAAAATCACAAAGGAAAACTACTTGGGATATTTATTTATTCCATTTGTCTCCTGATGAATATATCCAAAGTCTGTATTACCAAACCTCATTGCATCTTAGCAAACAAACACATTCTTTCACTTTTCAACTACTGCTATCATGGTGAAACCGTGTAACTGTGAAATACAAGTGCAGCAGTGACAGAGAAAGGTAGAACCTCACTCTATGTCAACAGTGCAGAGTTGAAGCGTTAACTTTTTAACTTTTGGAATGAAAAGTTACGTTTTCAATAACAAATTTCTCTCTCAAACTTCAAAACAAAGAACACCTCAATTCAGGATGGGAACAGGAGGGGTTCTGAAAAAGTGTTTTCAAAACTTTGGAGGGGAAGAAAAGCCAAGGAAATCACTGAAATTCCTGGGTCCTGACAAGCAATTTCCATGCCCCCCCCCCNGACATTTCCACTCCCCCCCCCCCACCCCCAAGGAGTTTCATGCTCATTTAACCAGGTTTCCCTGCTGCCTGCAGCTCTTCATCCTCCAGCAGCGGGGCAGAGTTTAGGCTTCCTGCTCTATTTACATATCGGAAAGTTCAGCCACTTCACAGAAAAGTGGTGTAGACACCTACAAAGTCTTTTCTTGTAGGAAAATAGAACCGACTATTTTTCTTTAATTAGATTAAAACACCATGATTAAATAGTTACTTTTAAAGAATATTTAGCTAAGTGGCAATCCTTGAGTTACAAAAGTTTTTGCACTTAGAACGATGAAGAGAAATCACATTTATATGAAAACCTGTACCAAGAGAGAAAATAAGAAAGAACCCATAAGCAACTATCTCAAACAAGGAAGGCAATAAAGGCACCACTGTTTTGTAGTCTGGTATCTTCAAAGGAATTCTCCATGGATAAAATTAGATTGCACCTTATCAACAAGCTGAGTTGGAAAAGAGCTCAACCTAAGCTGACATACAGTGCTCAAGGGAAAAACAATACCAAAGAAAAAGAACCAAGTACCCATTCAAAACTTTTCAAAAAATCTGTTTTCAGAAAATCATACAGTGGCAAGAGTATTTTCAGAACTCAGAACCTGTTGTACATCTCTAGGAGTTCCATGTCTTCTTTCCTTCCAAGTTTTTACAAAGAAATAGAAATTAGTCCTCTGAAAACTAATTTTCAATCAATTTTCCAGATGTAAAGTATTTCATTTTGGTATTTCTTGACTTCCATATCTTTGAGCATTTCCAGAAAGTGTTTCTGATGCATACTTCTAGTTATAACTAACTTTTAGTGATTTTGGAAACACAGTTTTGATCCATTAGCGATTCCTTTTTTACAGTGTTGACTTTAAAAGATTAAGGTTTCCTTTCTTACTATGAGGTATAGTGGAAATAAACTAATTTTGCATTTCATATTTTTTAAAAAGTAGGTCTTTTTCAAATAAGCATTATCTCCTTCATGGAAACAGTACTGGTACAGCAATTAGAATTCAATAAATATTAAAGAGAGCACATACTGAAGTACCTTTTTTTATTTTGGTGGCAAAATCATGGTAATAAGACAATTGAAAATTCACCAGATTCAACACCTTTCTCAATGCCATGAATTTACAACTATGAATATATTTGTTATTTATTTTCCTCACAGGTCGCCTTATTTGAGTCGGAATTAATTTTGTATTTGAGTTAGAATTACTTTTTAAAGAAAGAAATATAAAGTGTTCTTCTACAGAGATCACAGAACACCTTCAAGGGTGGATCCTGCATCTTTCTGTCAGCTTGAAACTCTCCCTGCAGCACCAGGTGAGGTAACTGGGTGCCACAGAGAGAGTACCAACAGGGTAATGAAGCATTCAGGAAATGCCCCAAACCCCAAGTAACCCTGGGTTTTCTCTGATATCCCAGGGCTGGCCCAAAGCACAGGTGAACAGTTGTTCTTGCTACCCTTCTCATTGCTCACTATTTTTACTGGAAGCACAGAGAACTTTTATATTATACACACAGCTTCCCTGTGTGAGCACTTAACCTGAAAGATTAGCAGTTCTGACTAAGAACACATCTATATTTAGAACTGTCTCTAGTTAAAGTCTTTATTATTTTAGAAATGGCAAGAGATAGTTTAAATTGCTGAAAAGCCCATAACTCTATTCATTAGCACACTTCACAGAGACAGCTTTTTATTAATTTTGTATTTGAAAGACTAGTTTGATATAAGCTGGCAGAAATCACTGCTGAAGCACATTTTGCTTTGTTCATAAAGTGTGAAATTCAAAATTTACCTCTGTGGCAAGGCTTTGACTGGCACCATTGTCAAGAAGAAACTTAACAACCTCCAGGTGGTTTTCTTGGGCTGCCATATACAATGGAGTGAAGCCATTCTGAAATATGAAAACAAGAGTGTAAATACCCCACAAACATTTTATACACACCACAGATCTGCCAAATGAGGGCAGATGAGGTGAAAAGCAAGAAACGTATTTGCTCACAGGCCAGTTAATGGCATGATCTACATTGGCTTAAGTGAAGATGGGAGAAGGGTAATATTTAGAAGGACATAGAGGAATCTTTCAGCTGACCAGACACAATTCCCACAGCTAAGCGAGAACATTCCTTTCACATCTGTTGTGGAGTTAAACTAAAAATCAATCTGGACAGATGATTTGGTGGCAATGAGTTCTGATTCCTGATAAATACAGCCATAGCACTGGAAATGTAAAACAGGACAGGGAAATACAATACAAGTCTGTAGTGAAAGCAAGAGCAGTGACTTCTCAGAGTAATCGACATTTTTTTCTCTTCTTTCCATTAGCTTTGACTTCTCTTTCACTTGTGCCAGCTACTTCTGCTTTCCATCTCCTCAAAGAGCTGCCTTCTGAGCACAGTCTGCTCGTGGGCACTGAGCTACTTCATATTTCAGGCACCAGGAGATGTGAGGATCATTGGTTCTCAGCAGTCTGAGACAGAGGTTTATCAGTGCTTCCAACCACATTAGAGCATCTCTCAAATTATGCTTATATGAGTGATTTCTGTCAATGCAATACAAGTATTAGAGGCTGCAGAGCTTAACTCATTCTTTGGTGAATGCCTTCCTCTTACAGTCTTTTGTCTTTGCCTTAACTGTAAACAGGTCTCAACCTGTCAGAAATTGAATTTTTTGGGATTAACATTAAGGCAATGTATTTTTTACCTATTGTTCTAAGAATTTCTGAAATCTCTGCTACAGTTAGACAGGACACTGACCTAGATTTTGCAAAAAAAACAATGGGGCCGAACAGAGATGAGCTGAGAGGAGTTTGGCCACACATTTACATCAAAGAAAAAACATGAACATTGTGGGCCCTGGGGAGATGTAGGGAGACCACAGCCTCAGAGGTATGGCAGTGAAATTGGGCTGAGCTGCAGTGGGAACAGCTGAGAGACATGTGACTGTCAGAGCAGCGGGGCAGAGGGGCAGGGCACACGTCCAGCACCGAGCACAGGAGAGCACAGGTGACCCGAGGCCAAGCACGCGGCCGCGCTGGCAGCAGGGACAAAGAGGAGGTTGCAACAAAGGACAGCTGGAGACGAAATGGATGTTTGATCCAAGAGGAACTTTACCACCAGCAAGGCACCGAGCAGCTGTGAAGCCACATGTTTACAAGGCCTGCACAGGCAGCAGGGCCTGCTGCTGTTCCAGGATTTTGGTATTTTGATGTCTATTCAGGAAAGCACCGCTACAAGCACAAGGCAGGGGCTGAAGGGCTCACAGAGCCCAAGCCCAAGGCCAGCAACGTGTTACTGCACTCTCCAGAACAGAGGTCAAACACTTCAGCTACCATACAGTCAAAATTGTACTTAATTAAAAAGCAAAGTCAGGAAGCAGTCGCTAAGGTACCTCATATGTCACACTACAAATTACTACAGTGAACAGCAGTCTGGCATCTGTCCCTATAATTTCATGGCATACTCTATATCTATTTACTAACTCAGTTGGAAATAAAGATTAATTTTTTCAGTTTCGAACATCTGCAGCTAGAAAGGAAGCAGGAAACACTACCTAATTGTTAATTTCATAAAATAATTAATAGGCAAAAGTTCTCAGAACCAAATACTATCAGCATTTGGAGACAGAGCAGAACATTTTCTCCTATGTTAAATTTTGTAGGGTTTTAAACATCTTTCCACCCCATACTTTACATTTTCTTTTCTCTTTACGAAAAGGCTGGAATTGTCAGAGAGCCACAAGTCTGAAAAAAGCATCTTGTCTTCAATAGTAATAAATAGCCCTTAGAAGAAGTGTAAAATTCAGACTTAGCAAAAATTTACGGTTTGCTTTTTTGTTTTTTACACACAGGAAGATTTGGTTAAAGAAGGCCTAACACTGTGACTGTCAGCATGGAAGAGCTGTTACCTTCAAAGAAAGAGGAGACAAAGCTCAAGTGAAGCTCAGTACCACAGACAAAGCTGGTCCAGGCGCAGTTTGGTAACAGGGAGCACCAGGGACCTCCTCAAAAGACAAACCCCAGCTGGGATATCTCACTGCCAGGTATTGATGTGGAATGGCCAATAGATGTGTTACATGGGTGTTCCAAGTAAAGACTTCAAAGGCCTCCATAATGGGGTGGGGGAGAAATAAATCTTTAATTCTTGTATGTTAGCAAAGTAAGAGTAACATGTGGCAAAACCTTAGGGTGTACGGACAATGCAGTTATATAAGATGTTTACAATCTCAGATTATTTTTAGTTTCAGGGCTGAATACACAAGTTCTCAAACACAAGCAGAAAAGATTCTGTCAATCCCATCTTAATTTCTTTAACAGGAAAACCATAGCAAATATTTCTGCTTCGTTTTACTTCTTAACAGCCATGGGAGATTTTACCTAAAAATACTTTTTGTTGTTGTTGTTCTCTCTGAATTTAAGTTATGTGGTTCCTGGAACCAAATATTGCTGTATCAAGCTAGTATAAAAGAGTGAGAAAGAAGAACCGAGTCATTTATTTCTTTTGTTTAGCTGAAAAACCCATGAAATATAGACCACAAATAACTAACATTCTTGAAATAGATCCTGATAAGTTTTTTGTTCCTATTATTTGAGAGACCAATAAAAAACCCCACCCTCCTTCTTTAAAATGTAATTTTTTTAACAAAAAATTTATTTTCATGCCCACATCTTTATAATGCAGAAAAAAGGTAATCCTGGGCCAGATGAGAAGAGTGTCTCTTTGACACTGCCTGCCAGCCCCCAAACAGGGAGAACAGGAACAGGGTGGCTTGCAGGACACTGCTGGCACAGCTGCTTGACTCTCAACAATCTGTAGTTTATTCATTGTTTGAGCCAGTGTTTTTCTGGTTTTACTACTTTGCTTGTAGCATCAACGCTGTTTTCTCTTATTTCAAATTCTCTATAAGTGACCTAAACATTCATTCAAAAGACTTGACCCAACTTACAAACTCCGCATATGCCTGCAGTACCTCCTTGTGCAAGGAAAGGGGATGGGCTCAATTAAGCCTGAGACAGTGAATTATGTGAAACAGGATCCCTTTGAACACGTTCTCTCCCCCTCTGCTGTTCTATCACTGTCTCTTCCAGCTCTAACAAGTAGCAGCTCGTAGGACACTCCTAGGGCAGATCTGATGTTCAACTCACTGACTATCAACCCTATTTTCAAGAGCCAATATTAACACAGTAAGAGCTACCAAATATACTTGCTAATATCAGAGTTTCTAAGGGGAGAACAATTTTAAAGTCAGCAAAGTTGTTGGTAGTAGCAAACAGGGACATATGGCTGTACCTGAGACTGTGCATTGACATTGGCCCGATTCGTAACCAGCACTTTGACGACTTCTGCTTGTCCAGCGAGGGATGCTATGTGCAATGCTGTGTTTCCTTTCTGCAATTAGAGACAGGGACACTTGAAAAGAGCACAAAACCTGAGCATGAATACATAACAATACAGTCAAGAACATCTTCCACTTTAGAATACAGTATTTCTTGCAACAAAACACTCATAAACTGAATACTTCTAATGGGTGTGTTATTGTAGAAGATGTGGCATGGACATAAACTAAAACAGGAATCCACAGTTTGTTTAGTAAATCTCCTCCCTAGCAATCTGTGACAGTTACTATCATCTGTTATCATTGTTTCTATTAAACAATTACTGAGACCCACCCAGCAGTGGAAAATGGGCAATTACTGCTGCAGCACAGTCTGTAATCACTTGGCCAACACCTCGTGCCCAGGCCAGCAGTGTGAACAAGGGAACAACCAGATAGGCCTGACTGACCTTTGTGGCTGCATCCACACTGGCACCTCGCTGGATCAGCTCAGAGACAACTTCTACGTGCCCTTCTTTGGAAGCAAGATGGAGAGCATTCAACCCATTCTGATTTAAAAAAGGAAGGCGATAAAGAAAAGC
Source organism: Aleadryas rufinucha (assembly GCA_013397815.1). Taxonomy (NCBI): domain Eukaryota; kingdom Metazoa; phylum Chordata; class Aves; order Passeriformes; genus Aleadryas; species Aleadryas rufinucha. Next base: position 577,977 of record VZTH01016211.1, read on the forward strand.
AATTAGGAGGATTACCAAAGGTTTTCCAGTTTACCACGCACATGAGGAGACAAATTATTATTATCCCACTGAGAGGACTCCTTACAAAAACTACACTTAGGTAAATTTTACAAGAACTAGGTTGTAAGGACAGAGTAAGAATTAAGTCAAGATATACTGGCTCTGGGGTCTCAAGTTCTGTGTGCTGTTCCATGATCTAATGCAATACAAATGGAATGAAACATAAGGTTAAATAGCACATTCTCCAAGTGCAAGTGAAATGGTGTCTGGGTAAAGGGTTAAAAAAAAAAAAAGGTTTAATCGGATAAGACACGTAACCATGGTTCATAAAAAAACATGTAAGTTATCTTTGACATGAAGTTCAAATACAAAGAGAAATTTGAGAAATAGTGAGAAAGGCATTTATCCAGAAAATTTGACCAAAATATTTTTCAACCTGATTTGAAATGTTGATGTCCACTCCATTTTTTAAGTAGTCAAGAGCCTTTTCCAAGTTGCCAGCTCGAGCTGCTCTCAGGTAACTTGCATTTGTGTCAGACTACAAGAAAAAAGGAAAAGTCCCATTAGAAATTACAGCACAATATAAAAACACATTTTGGTAGCAAAGGAATTATTAATGATACAACATATTGTACATCCACTTAACTAGACACGGAAGATCCCAAACCCCCTCATCAAATGTGGGTCAAATCCCGAGCAGGCAGCACGAGGCTTGACTTCACTCATGAACATGAATTATGGAGCACTGTCTCACACGCAAGGGCAGCAGCCAGGGACACATCTGGCACCCAGCATGGCACTCAAACATGGGGAAGCTCAGGACTGGCCTGCATGGAAACCACGCCACTCCTTCCAAAGGTGCCACACCACTTTTAATGTCCAAGCTGAACAGAGACAACCAGTACTGTGAGAACTACCACGAGAGATTTAAAAAAAAAAATCAAATACTCAACCTTGACGGACTGGATTAATGGAATTAAAAAACCCATGGTTCTACAAATGAACACATTTCAAAATCTCATGTCTGCTAACATTTTGGTTTATTTTCTCCATCCTTCATTTCACAGCACATTTTATTGACAATGTCTGTCCACATTCAATGAAGAAGCCAGAAATCTCTAGGTACAGTGCCATCATATAAACTGCATTTTCCTTTTTTTTCAGACTTTGCATTAAAGATAGCTATGCAAATTTACTTTATGATGACTTCAGCTTTAAACGTAAGGACAGCAGAAATGTTGGTTAAGTCATGAAGGAATCACTGAGAGCAAGTCCCATCCCCAGAGGGTTTTAACAAGTTATGCAAATATCCATGGAGGACAGTTTAGATAATGCTGATCCTGCCTCGGAGCAAATGGAACGAACTGGGTTAGCTTTCAAGAGGGACAAATCACATAATCTTTGATTTTATCTGTGCCACAGCTTTCCCTGGCATCTTGGGCAGTCAACACATTTTTTGTGCCCTCTTCTAGATTGGTACAGCAGGAATTGTCTGGGTTCTTTCTCTCTCATTATCACTTCATCCCAGGCTTCCATCACTACAGCTACCAGTGCCTTGTGACCTTTTAACATTTTTGAAAGACTGCAACAACTACCTTTAGACTAAACAATAAAGGTAGTGAGTGCTAAGAGAAGTACAAAACACCCTGGCACCAAAGCTCAGTTACTTGTCTGGTGCTCAAAAAATTTTGTTCTTTTTTATAATCCCAAAAAACTGGACTTGCTATAGAGTTTTCTCCTCTCCTGTCGACACAGCCACTGCAAACTGGATGCTGTGCTCAAGCATTGCTCCAAGCCCATGGGAAGCCACCTTCATGTGCAGGATGAAGCAATCTTGGGCACAATGACAGCAAAATGGTAAGTGGGTAGGAAATCTGCTTTTCTCTTTGTACCCATACAAGCTACAAGACCATTTTACCAGTACTTCCAGTACAAAAAGCTCTCTCTTCTAAGGAGAGGACCATTACTTATGAACCAATACTTATGAACTCTCTTTCTCTTGAGTTTTGCACACTCAGCATTCCACTTTGCAGTGATAAGCTTACAGCCTTGCCTGCTCTTTATCGTTTTTTCAGAGCATGCCATGCTGATCATCACAAACCAGCTTCTGCAATGTGCTTCCAACAAAACTGCCCCCCAATACTGGTGTTCAGTTAGGCTTCATCAAAAACGAGGTGCTGCTGCAAAGTACACGGTCGTAACTGTAAAGACCATGGGGAAGAAAAGCTGCCTTGAGAGCTGCTTTCATTTGGGAGATCATCTGAGTTGTGCAATGCAGATTATTACAGGAGACAGGTCATATTCTCAGTGCTTAGCAACAGCAGTCACTGGGGTAAAAAACAGGTCAGCATTTTATCAGCATTACTGAAGGTATGAGGGAGGACTCAATAGAGCGGGAGCCTTTTTGTCAGAGGGTAATGGCATCTGTGTTTGGCACAGTCAGCAGGGGGACGAGAATTAACATCAGCTGTTTACAGCTGCTCCTGGCTGGGGAAGGGATGCATCAGAGCCGCTCACTCTAGAAAATCAGATTCCGCCAGGAGCAGTAACACACGCCAGACAAGGAACACTGCTTGTCCGCAGACACATCCTGATCTTTTTGCTCTAACAAAATGGAGGGGGAGAGGCAGAAGGAGCGATAAACAGTTGATAATCACAATCACCAACTGCAGCTTCACTGTGGAGGGAGAGTAATGCCTTTATCTTTCACAGACTTGGGCACGACTTTTGGACTCAAGGATTCTTGGAAGACTTAAGGACTCATGGAAGCACTTGCTCACTAACAGGAGGAGGGATAAAGTTCAGGTCACAGTCCCAGCCCGAGGACATACAAAAAGGTCTCAAACCAAGGTATCTCAGGTGCTGCTAAGTGATGCACAAATCCACTCCTGAAATCCCTCGAGCTAACAGCATGCCCTCCTTTGCTAGCCATTCCTCAAAACTCACTCCAAAACAGCTAGAAGTGTCCAGACACACCACTGACACCAGCAGCCAGGCTGCCATCTGAGCAGTGGGGCTGGTGTGGTGCTGGGCCCAGCATCCCGCTCACCTTTCAGTAACAGGCTCCCAGCACAAGGGCACAGTGCAGGAAAAGCAGCACTGACACGTGCAGGCACGACACCAGCAACTGGGAAGCATCCAGAGAAGCTGCCTTTAACAGCACACTGGGGATAACCCAAACCCTCCCTCGGCTCAGCTGGTCTGAGTCGGCACTTCCAGTTTCCACCTTACTGGTTTCCAGTTACTTGAACGTGATGTGAGCCAATGTATGAAAGTGCAGGAGTTGCCTTAGCAGGCAGGGTGTAACACACCCCCGTGCTCTGAGAAAGGGGAAAACCTTTTATTTCTGACCTTGGCTGAAGCTCCCAAGCCCTCAGATGGTGTTAGCTCACCTTTTCTGGGTCACCACGCACAGAGATTTGCACAGAGATAACAGACTGAGGGTGTACAATTGTGCAAGAAGCTCAGCAGGGTTTCTGGGATTCTCTCCATCCATTTCTACCTCTGCCATAAGCAGAAACAAGCAGGAATATTAGAGAGAAAAAAGGGCAACGCTGTTGGAAACCAAAAGCAGCTGCAGCCTCTCTGAAAGCAGCACTGCCAGCTTCCACTTTGCCTATAACTAAGGCATGACTTCAGACCTGCTCAGATAGAGGAGAGACTTTCAGCCCTTTTTCTGCCCTGCAAAACGTCTTGAGTGCCCTTGTTAAGGGGTAAACTTCCAAAACCAGGAGAACCAATGAACATTCTCCTTCCAAAACCAAAGGAACTGATCAAAAACATCAATCCAAAACTTTTATGTTTCTGAACCCAAAATTTCCCAACTTTATATTTGTATTTTAAGCCTAAATTTGTTGGGTTTGTTTTTTTTTAAATACCTCAGTAGAGTCAAAAAATGTTATTTGAAATTTGCACTGTTTTGTTTACAAAAGAGCATCTTGGAGTCCCTGCTAGAGCCTCTAAATTGCCTCAGTATTACAGACAGAAACAGCACCAGAGCCTAGGCTCAAATCACTGGAGGATTTTAAAGATCAAAGAAGTGTAAGAATAATGTTAATAATTATTTATCTGGATTGCCATCATTCCTGGAAGCCCATCTCAAAGACTGATAAAGGACCTCCTATATGAAATGCATTAAAAACCACAGCAGGGGGGAAAAGGATTTTGGGTTTCCAACCATTGTCCAGGACACCAATGTGCTCCTCCTTGTGGGCAATTCTTCTCCCCCTGCCCATTGCCACCTTCCACACTAGCTGGTGTCTGAAGATAAGAACCCCACACAGACAGCACAGACATAGGCACTCTGTCTACAGGACATTCCCTCACCAGACCTAATACATTTATTCTTCAATACTAATTAAACCTCAATATTCCTGAGAAGCACTCTGCATGCTTGCAGCCTGTTCAGATCCCTTTCTCTCCTTTTCTAATCAATCCCAGAATGAAATGAAGATGAAAATTGGCTTTTGATTCTCCATGGTCTTAAATACCATGAGAACAACAGGCATGGGACATACATCAAAGCACCCTGAATTTTAGATGCTCTTGCAGTCAACCACAAAGATTGCAGCCCTTCCTGTGCATTTGCACTGGATCTTTGTTGTCAGGCTGTGTCCCCAAAGCTTTTCCCTGCTCCCTCTTGGGCTTCCTGTGGCTGCTAACTTTTCAAACTCTACATGCAGATTAAAATTAAAAATCAAGATTCTTACAAGTGTTTTAATTCTTGGAGAGATGAACTTCAGATTCTGTGCACAGCATTTAGTTCTGAAATGGTTATTCAGAGAATATTTAATAAACAGTGGATTTATGGGAGCACCAGTACTGATGAATGCATAATATCAAGCTTTTTCTTCACAGATGGTATGATTCCTCCCCTCTCTCCCCATACTTTCTTGGAAGAAAAAGGGACTGTTTCTAGCTTTAAGAAAAGTGCAAATGCAGATGACTGGCTAATGAAGGCAAGTTTGATGCAATGTGTATTTCTTTTAGATTTGTGTATTCCCCTTTACCATATGATGCTATAAAAACAATCCCTTCTCTAATGTACAGCAGGCTGATGAGCTTGCAGACTGCAGGCTGCCTGTAGCACACAACAGGTTTCCCAGTCTGGAGCTCATTTTCAACAGCCTTCATCCCAGGGACATCTCAGGAAAGGGCTGAGGCTGAATAAGCCATGCTGGCAGCAGCACTCTGTTTGCCAACCCTTCTTTACCTTATGGTCCCCTAGTCCGGACACAAAATGAAGACTCTGTGGTGCACAGGGACCTGAGAACTGTTTCCCCATTTTGAGGAAAAGCCTCACAAATGAAAAATATTTCTATTGCAGCAAAGACTAACTCCTAAATCACTTGGATATTACCTTAAGCCTCCAGAAAATGCTGATGCTGACTCACGCTAGCAAATACATATTCACTCTTTTTCTTCAACAGCTTCCAGTGAAGTAAGAGACTATTTATCACGGCTAAAGATAAAAACTATTAGCAAATTTGCACTGACTGTCAATCCAGGGTCTGGCCTGCTTTTTCCATCGCACTAGAGAGGGTCCCTTAAGAAAACAGAGAATACATATTATTGAGTGAACCCTCGAAAGTGCAAAGCCATTATTTTTATCGTGCACAGGCCTCCTCCCATACTGGTGGTATTTTATTATGCTCATCTCTCTTTCCTGTGTGTTCTGCTTACAGTGGCCTCTTTTTCAGATTAAAAATCCAGTCTTTTTTTCACGTTGGGAGCAGGGTTTTGTTTTTCACTCCATCTTTAACAGTAGCTGTTGTGAAGGGAAACCCCCAGCAGGTTCCCATTGTGCCAGAGCAGGATGCATTCTGGCTTGAGTCCCAACAAAAAGATGCTAACCATGCCTAACATTTGTTGTGGGGAGAGGCAATGACCTCATTTTAAGGGATGAACTTATGTTACTTCCATTTGGAAATGTGCTCAACAAAGAGAGTCTTGCAGCAGCATGAGGTGACCTGAGGAAATGGATGATAACACTTTTGCTTATTTTTGATAAAGGTGGGCTTACTGCAGCCATTGGAAATTTTTTTGCAGGAAGGGTTTAACTCTGATGGGTGCTAAGCACGACACTGGAAATGGGAGGACCTCAGCATTTCTTGGATTTTGCTCCTATGCTAATTTAGAATTTTCCTCCAAGCAAATGTGTTACCCTCACTTGGTAAGCAATGAAATTTTATTCCAAATAAACAACAGCAGCCAATTAACAGCAGTGTCTGAACCATGTGAAATAAACCAGCCACATCACTGTCATGGGGAGACTCTTCATCCATCCTCCAAGAGGCTCTAATCCCTTGTAGCAGCTAAATCACTACTAAAAATTTTCAATTGTACCTTCTTTACTAGAAAGGGGGCTGATTGCACTGGATGAATGATGTTCTCTGCAAACAAATACTAATGCTTTACTTCCCATACTACCACATGTATTTTCTTCTGATGAGGATGTACCAGTCTGGGGCCAACTGCTACCACAGTTGTGCTGTTAATTACCCTTCAGAGACATGCTTTTGGGATCACAGCCCTAAACACAACCTCAGGGCGACAGGAAAACCTCTACTCCTGGTGTCTGACAATTCAGAGGACACATCTTTTGGCTAGGGAAGGCCAGCTGTTTCGAACATGATTGCAGAAAGAGAAACAATATAAAAACCAAACTAATCCCTCTAATTGATTGCCCTATCACACAAATTAATCATCAACTTTCTTTGATCATATTATTGTATTGTGCACGATAAAGCAGCCAAAGATATGATGCTATTTGGAATGTCCCCATAAAGGGCCCTGTTCCTATTAGGCAACTACAATAAGTTTTCCACACATTAAAAACCACGCTGGTTTTAGGCTGTGCGAAAACTTTCTTCATGGTCACACTAGGGGAGACTAAAACTTCTTGTATTTCTGCAAAATTTGTATGTGAATCTATAATCAACTGCACTTTCAACAAGTGAGGCTCCATCCCTGCAGAGTAGTCAATCTTACCATGCTTGTAGAGAAAAATCAAACATTTCCTGAAATGTTCAAATGAAACATTAAAGCAGTTCAAAACAAGAGCAGAAAACTCACTTTAGATGCAGCTCCTTCTTTCTAGAAATCTTTGGCCAAACCAGGAAAACATTAATGCAAACAAGTAAGCCTCTTTCCTTGCTAGACCACAAGACAAAGTGCAGGTTTATTATAAACCATTTTCAAGATCATTTGCACCACTTGACCTCTTGGAGTCTGTCTTGGCAAAATGCTGAACATGCGCCCTGTTCCCATGAAAAATGAACCACTTCGAGTGGAAGGTGGCTCAAAAGGATCCAGAGCCAGAGATGTCAAGGCTGGTACATCCAAGAACATTTCACAGCTTCCAGTAAAAAATGTGTTTGTGACTGCCCTGAGCAGCACAGAGAGGTCCAGAGCGCGTTGTTTGCTTGCAGTGACAAACGCTTGCTGGGGAGCTGCGATGCAGCCTGCTCACTGTGTACAAGTTGTTTAGACTTTGTGCATGCAGCCTTCTTCAGTCAGTCCTGCCACTTGTGACACCACTAATCCTGCCTGGGTGTCTTTAAATGCCTGAATGACTGCTTCCTAAGAAAGCTCAAGCATGAGATAGAAAGGAAAAACAGCTGTTACTCTTTTGATTTTCTACGAATAGCAAAAGGGGTTGTCATTTCCAAGGCACAAAAGACTCAGAGTTATGGCAAACTCTTGCCTAACATCCACATAAAATATCTGTAATATGTAGAACATAATAACCAAGTTGAAAAAACCCCTAAAGATGTCATCTCCACATTATTTACTTGCCAACACAGATACTCAATAAATACAGAATAACTGAACTGCAATTCTATACAAAATTATGATCTGACAACCCAAAACCATGTGAACTGAGACCAAACCCGTCCCACAGAGACAAAGTTCAGACAGGAGGTGAGGGTCTATGCTATTTCCATATGCTTTGCCAGTTTGCACAGATGAACTTTTGAGATTTTGAAACACAGGTTTGATGTGCCAGCTTCACCTGAAGAATTTACCGAAACAATTACTGGTATGAATGTATTAAATTAGTAACACCAAAATCAAGATGGAGGACTACAAAAAACAATGTACATCTGCAAAACACAGTCCTTCTAAATATAAAGGAACAATGAAGTACAAGAATAATTTTAATGAAAAAACAACTTAAGAGTGTATAAAAAGACTATAAAAGTCTTTAATACTGACTTTTCAGCTATCAGACTGCTGGATGAAAAGACGCATGAGAAGGTAAATTGGGACACACTCTGTTCAAGACCCTAAAACTGGCAAAATCCCTGGTTTCACCAGTGAGTCACTGAACTCCATGAGAAGTGACAACCAGGGTAAGAACCAGGCCCTTTGTGACCAACTCACAAGTATAAGCAATGAAAAGGATCTGATGCATTAAAAGACAAAAGATTCGGGCGTTTCAAATTCAAGATTCATTCTCCAGACCGAAGATCTCAGCTGCTAGAAGTTTATTTCAAACTCTGGGAAGAAACTCCTGAACCCATAATGACTCATCTCTCACTCTCTTAAGTTTTCCTATCATACATTTACAAGTGAAAAATAAATCACTGTCTTTCATAACTGCTACCACAGTCACAAAGAGCCAGAGAAGGGCTGGATGTGCTTCAAGGGCTTCTCCTCATGTTTATATTCACCTGAAGATAACAACTCTCTTATATGTCAAGCTAGGTGAGATGCCATTGATCTCCTCCCTGGTATCTTTCTCTCAGAAACTGACTATCCAATGAGCAAGGAGATAATTTCAGCACATCTCAGGCCCGAATTTAAAGCCATTTCCATGCTAAAGTCACATTCTTCAGATCCCTGCTTGAATAACATCAGCCAGTCCACCTCCTCTTCTCTTTGTGCATCTCATTTTAGAATCAGGACCCAAAAAGAAGCGGAAAATAATTCAGCAACTCTTGTCAAAACATTTTGTAAAGTGTTTTTATTTGTCTGTAATTTCAGACAGGAGGAAAAAAAATTATATAAACCTAAATGAGATAATACAATTGATTTTAGGGAGAGAGATTTTATTCACTACAAAAATATTACATAAATATGCTTCAATCAGATGTGGTGAAGTTAGTGGTAATAACATGGAGAAAACTCATGTCAGGAGAAGTGCAATGCACATAAATTTTCCCTAAAAATACTGTAGCAAATAAGCCATAGAAACTATAGACAAGCTACATAATATATTAAGAGCTTTCAGTACCATGAATTCATAAGTTTCTACTTAATGCCTGCTCTTGAATTCGACTTTCATTTAAAACCAAATTGATTCTGCCTTGGAACTTTGAAATTATAACTATCATTAAAATGAAAGATTATTTGATGATAACTGGTCAAGCCATTTCAGAGGTGGCAAAAATATACACAGACACACACCAATTTACACTGCAAGCACTGCAAACCCCACATATAATTACAGTTTCTGGTTTTTTAGTCTTAAAAGGCATTTAAACGGATAAAGCTATCTACTAGAGATTTCATTTTTGGCGGGGGGAAGAGGGGGTCGGGCATATAGTTCAGGATTCTTACAAGAATTACAAACCTTTATCAGTTTATGATGCCAATGCATAGGTTTCCATAGCAGGGATTATGACCTCTATCAGGAGTAAAGAACCTCTTCCAATTACTCACTTGAGCACCCTGTTGAAGAGTTTCTGCCTGGAAAACTCCACATGGCTGATGTGACATAGAGAACCTGAAGGGCCAGTGGAAATTATCTAAAGAGCTTTGGGTACTAAGAGGACTCACAGGGCAAGATCTGCAACACAGTCATTAACTTGGTACCAGTGTGTTCTGCAGGGCCAGTTAGAGGCATCCCATGAGGTCTGTCCTAGCAGTTCACCTTAAGAGAGGTTGTAACATTTACAGAACTACCTGTCCTGATACCTCTTTGTAGACCTGCTGTGAAATAGATACACCCTGGTACAATGAGAGACAATCAATGGAACCAAGAAACCAAAGGATTCAAACATCCTCTCCTAGAGCCAAAGACTGACTGAGGTAATTTTGGTGGTTCAGGAGGAAAAATACCTAACTAGCACTTCCCAAGCTCATGAGGGCAATTTCATGCGGGGGAGTTAACAGTCCTCAAACGCAGGAGCTGAGCAACCTGCCAGGAAACGATTTTAATCTTGGCCTGGAGATGCACGAGACCTATTGGAGAACACCATCAGGGAATACTTCAGGCTGTGCTGGCTTAGCCGTGTCCTTCCACAGGAGCTGCAATTCCCTGCTGACCACAACCTGCCGTAGCTTGTCTTCCATTCGAGTCTGCTGTTGCGGACACGACCCAGTAACTCCAGGCCCATTTTGTAACCCACCACACCTCAGTAAACCACAAAGGCAATGCATAGCAAGCCAGAGCAGGTGCCAGACACCCTGCTGCCTGTTACTGCTGCAAACACTAAGGAAAATGTGCCCCTTTTCTCTGTGGGACACAGCCTGCACAGAGCCACAGGGCTGGGCACGGGAGAGCCAGCAGCCTCCACACCTCCCTGCAATGCCCTTCCCCTCCTCTGCCACAATTAAACACTGACATTCACTGCTGCAAATCCGTGCAATGGCATGGAAAGTTCTGTCATAGCATTTGTTGGGGTTGTCTGGATGAAATGTATTCAGTGGTGTGCGCAGCAAATGTAAATTAGTTTACGAGTGTTTTGTTCCTCGCTCCACGTGTTCCAGGTATGAGGATGAGCTCAGATTCCAAAGGGAAAAGTGCTTTTTCCAGCCCAAGCACCAAAATCTGTGAGCAAAAATCAGAGCCCTGCAACTGTTATCTAAATTTTAAACTCTAGTTTAAAGCTCTTAAGTCCTTTAAAGCTTTCAAGTCCTATTCTAACTCTAAATACAAAATTCCATTGTAAAGCAAAAGGAGGAATCTAAATCACTGCTGGGGCAAGGGCAGGACCAGCATTTACAGGTACAAACAGATTGAAAACAGTGATACAACAGAGAACAACCCGAGCTGTATGGGGTCTTTGAGATAACAGGGGGAGAACGAAAACACGAAGCTCAGTTTTATTCTTAGAGTGAGAGAAAATTACCAAATATACAGATAAATCACTGCAGATCAGGTGATGCCGTTTTCACACGGTGACTTTTCAGTTACAGAACTGAACTAGTATTTTTCTGGCTTTCAAAGCCATTGTGCATTAGAGAGCCAGGATTCTGCAGAAGCACAATGATGGATTGATTAGCTCAGGAGAGATTTCCATTTTTTGAACAGAAGTACGAACAGCTGAACTATTTTAATATTTTACCTCACCTTAACCAGATTTGTTAATTTATTTTAATCCAAAAATTACCACTTCCTCTTAGCATCAGAACAAAATGTGTTTGAAAAACACATAACAGTTTAATCAGATATAATGACATAATACTAATGAATTTCCAAACTGGCCTAAAAGACTTTCCTGCTACTGTAAGAGACACTGATTTAGAACTAGTTTTTAGTCCTACCATTAAAGTGAAGATCAGTTTATTAAAGAAATAAGCTACGACCACCCATACCAGCCTCATACAGTGAATCATTTGATGATAGAATGGGCCATTACTGTACAATGTTAAAGTATCACTCTTGAACAGCAAATCTACAGCATAAACATGCAGTGAAGCAGAGCTTATTTCTCTTTTGCACCTCAAATATTCAGGGCAGCCTATGTAAGATTTAAGTATGTAAGGAATGAAAACAAAACTTATCCTAAACATCAGCAAGGAAAAGCTTACCGAACAAATATATACTGTGCCCCTTCTCCACTGCCAAACTCCATTTCAAATGCTGCTACACCTCCCCCAAACAATGTCTATAGGAACAGAAAGAGCACTTTCTATACAGCTTGTAACAAACCCCTGTAAAGCAAGAGTAAATACCATTCTGGTGCAACACAGAGGGGCAGAGCATCCTGCAGACCAGCACATTGCCAACGCCAGGGCTAAGGGCAGCGCAACTTTCAGCTCGCTCTACTCTCCAAACTGTTGCACACAGAAACTGGAGGGACTGTGTCTGTCAGGCTCTGTGCTGCTGAGGCTCATGCAAAGCATCAGCAGAGATGTTTATCACCACGAAAATGCATACTATTGTGCTAAAAAATCCAGGAGAGAGTAAATAAAATTCTTGGGACTGAACAACGGAGAGTTTAATCAAGTACCATAAAACATTGGAACAACAAAAGCTTCTCTTAAAAACTTACTTCACAAAAAAAATCTCCCCAGTAAATGTTTTCACAGTTTTGAAATTACTGGTGGAAATAAGCTTATGAACAAGAACATCTTCACTAGAAAACAACCAAAGTTTTCAAAGATGTTTTTTAGCAGGGAACAACATCCAGTCCTGTGCTGACAACAAGTAAACAACAACATACACATTTAAGAGAGCTCACTGCAGTATTTTTTTCAGAGCTCAAAGCTATTGCTGACATGGAAATTAGCTGGTAAACGGCTGTGTTCTGGCATCAGTAGCAGCTTAAAAAAATATTGCCACTAATCAACGATTCCACAAAGCTTGGCACTCATCAGTACTAAAAACACAAATCCACTTTCCTGGGAACCTGTTCTTTTAATTCTGCAGTAGAGTAGCCAAGAGAAGAACTGTTTTGGCATTGTTGTTTTTAACTGATGTGAATAACCCAAGCTATTGAAGACCCTCTGAACCTAGTTCACAGAGTACAGGGATGTCCTTTCACAGCAGCTTCCTCTCCTGAGGAATTTTTAAATCCCACAGGGAGCACCTTGAAGGTCACTGGGACTCTCTCTGGGAGTAAGAGTGATACAGGTGCCTCCTTGCAGGTCACTACTAGCACACCACCAGCACTACAGCTGGCTCCTCTGGAAATTTAATTGACCTGTGGATTGTCAGTAGAACAGGTGTGTTATTTGAAAAACACACCTTCAAAGCACAGATTTTAAACTTTTTTCCTAAATATGCAAGGTTGGCTAAATGACTTCAATTGTTACAAACATCTGTGTTACTTAAGGCCCCAACCACAGAACAAAATGTTAAAAAATGTTTGTGCACTTTTAATCAGTCTTCTACAGAGTGTTCTGAACAGAATGTAGCCACTGGCAAGACAGAGAGAACAAATAATTGCAGTATTCTATTTGACTGCCACCTCAGCCTATACCGTAATCCAACCATCAGAAAACAAAATACACCAAACAATCCAAAACGTACCTCTGCCTACCTCCAGCTTCGCCTCAAACAATCAAAGACTTAAAACACTAATACAAGAAACTTGATATGCAGATTTCACTCATTTCAGAATCCACAAATGCTTACTTGTTCTGGAAAGCATTCTCCCTCTTCCACTGCCATTTTCTGTGGCCAGATATGAAACCTGATGACTCAATTAGTTAACACTTTGGACACTGCACCATTGCTAAAAATAGCAGCCTCAGGAAGTGCTTTTCTTTTTTTTCTTTTTTTTTTCTTTTTTTTTTTTTTTTTAAAGGAACTAAGCACGGTCACTTGTTACACTTCCCTTGGCTGTTTAAATGGCAAAGGACAAGTGATTAGAAGACTATTAAGTTAGTAACGGAGCGTGTCCCAGGATTCCTGGCTCACTTACCATATTTGCTGCCTCCAATCATTCCCCGTGTATGTAATCATGATCTGTGGAATACCCAAAATAGCTGCAGCATCAGCTGATCAGAAAACCACTGCTGCTTGGAATCACTCATGAAACAAGCTTTTGTCATTCTGCTTATCAGCTTTTTCTAATGCAGACTACTTTGAACTATTTCTAAAGGCAACAATAACATCATTTTACACTCCGTGTGTTTTGAATACCACATATGCCTGCCTCCTACTCCATGGTAATTTTATATTTATTCAGATTTTCTGATGACTAATTATGATAGGTTTGTGTCGCTGGTTCTAGAGGCTATTTTCCTGAACTAAAAGGCTGTTCTCTATGTACTTCAAGTTCCTAAACTAGAGAGATTAAAAGCAGTACCAGAGCAAAATAATTTTGCTTCAGAGGGAAGCCCAGAGAGAGGTTCCTGATTTTAGTAAAGGAGACTTCTTCCTTTCCAATGGAAGTTATCATCAGCAACAGGAATTTTCTTCATGCTTCTCTACAGTTACTTACATTAGGAGTGGCTTTAAAGCATGCCCTAAAGCATGCCCATACCTTCTGAGAAAGGGAATACTGAAATCTCTTCAATTCACCACAAGCTCCTGCACAGCATGCACTGCACTTGCTGTTACACATCTCACCTCACACCTGTGAGCTGGGCACAGATATTCACTGGCACAGAACAACAGCAAAGGGGAAGAGGAGGAAAAAATAATTGTGGCCAAATATTTTGGTCAGACAAGAGAGGCCTAGTGTCTCATTTGTTGATGAAAGGAAATAAGCTGTATGCAAAATACTATTGGGATCATTTAAGTTTTCCAGAAATATATCTCCATGTTTGCATCAACAAGAGCCCAGCCACCAGGGAGGAGCTCCGTGCTCTTGAGTTTAAACACAGAATTCGTTGCCAGTTATCTATGTAGACACCTCTGTATTCAGAAGGTGCAAAATTTGAGGCCCTGGTGCACAAGCCATGCACTCAGGTGGATCTGGCTTGAAAATACTTCATTAATGTCACCGATGACGCATTCTATTAACAACCACCCTGTGCTCCTGCACATTTTGGCTGATAGCATTACAGTATCCATGACTAAGACCCACTTCTCCCACTGACTAAATGCAGAGAAGCCTACAGCTGTCTGCAGGGTGGAGGAACCTCCTACCTCGATTTAAGTACAAAAGGATGACCAAGCCAGTTTAAATGAATTTACCTCACTGACATATCTGCACAGAGCTCCTTGTGGCAGAGATTTCAATCACTGCCCCATCACAGCTACCTCAGCAATGCTGTTACTGCAAGCCACCACAACAAAAAGTATCCTGAATATTCAATTTCCAAAAATGAATTTTGATTTAGCATTACTATTAGTTTTGAGGCCAGAGAATGGTAATTTCAAAACAATTAATGCAAACATCCCAGTTCTAGAAACCCAAGATCACAGGGTTACTATCCAGTGTCTGAATTTTTGTTTCTAACTGAAGAGAAGTTGGCTCTGAATAAAACCCAGGTACCTAAATACCTTTCTTCTGCCTTTGAAAAGGTACTTGAGAACAAGGAGAAAGGAAATACAATGATTTCTGTAAGGGGAGTCAAGGCAATCACATGACATTTAAAACTTGCCACATAGCTCTCTTTGGTAGGCGAAAGGATTGAACTGGGCAGTTTTATGGAAACTGACAATTCCCTGCAGAAGACCAAGCCCGCTGTGGGGTGGTGCCCCACGCCCCTGGACTGCAGCCTCCTGGCACGGGCTGGTGACACAGAACTGCCAATCCCAAAGCCAAGCTGGCAGTGGAGGTACGACGTTTTTAGGGACAAGGATTGCACACAGTCTCGGCTGTTTCACTGGTGGGCCGTGCCCCTGCTCCTCAGGCAGCCCAGGGCCATGGCCAGTGCCAGCATGGTCTAGGTGCCAGCCTGCTCCCTCCAGGAGCTCCCCTGACACCGCTCTTCCCACGACACCCCCTGCTCATTTATCCTGCTACAGCTGCTTTGCTTTTCCAGTCGCTGGCTGTTGGCTTTTGGAGCTCACATCAGTGTGATGACACCAGTGGATGAGTGACCCAGGCCACTGCCTATTAACCTCCACAAAACCAGCCTGGTTCAGGCTCTGACATTCCCACAAGAGAAGCTGTCCAATTCTCTCTCCATTAATTTTAAAAGAGCAACGTTCAGAATTACAAAAGAAAAGCACAAAGAAAAATTAAAATCTGCCAGCACCAAAAAATCATCTCAGCACATTCACATCCATCAATTCAGCTCTGATTACTGACTGCCATAAATCATAGTGACACTGTATTTTTTTTAACCTTGTGAATCAGTTTGAGAGCATTCAGTATGATTTCTCACATGCATGCCGTTAACAAAGGGTAATAACAGAAAGGCTCAACACTAAAGGCAAAATCAATTTCTTATAGACTTTGGGTACAATTTCCAGGATACTTTTATTACTTTGCATCGTGAATTACATGATCTGCAAATTCCTCTAGTAATTCTTATCTCAGGAAAAAGAGAGGGGCTTGGATACAATCATGTAATGAGTAGATACACGAGGAAAAAACCATCTCAACAATCAATCTCCTCCCCTCTTTGAAAAAGAAAAAAAGCAACAAAACCCCTTTGCAATCTCATTAAAATGGCAGATTTGGTACAGATGGAGAATTCTTTTAAACAGAATAGTGGAAATGTCCTTTTCCATTATCACTACGCTGCTCCCCAACCAGATGGAGTGCTTATGATTACTGGCTTGGAAGTGACTTGCAAACAAAGCAACACATGGCAGAATTCAGCAGAAAGAAAAACAGGGTTTGACATGAGATGCAAAACAATATAAATATCTCTCCAAGAAAGGGAAAGGCAAGCTGAAATAGTTTAAACCATAATCTGGAGTTACTGCTCCAGATTTTGCTAGAAGAAAGAGAATTTTTTTTTTTTCTGGAACTAGTGGATGATATTTCAGACAGTTCAGAAAGATGAAGAGTCAGCTGAAGCCCACCAGTGCAGGGGATTGATATCTCTGTGGTATTTCAGAAACCCTCTTCAGACAGCAAATGGTTGACAAATAGCATCAGTACAGATGTGTGTTTATGCAACTTACACCTGTGAAGGGCCCTCAGTTTTAAAAACTTCTCATATCAGAGAAAACAATGGTAGTATCTGAGATACTGAATATAATTATCTAAAATTCTTTTCTGGTCATTAAAATAATGACTAATGTGTGCTCCAGATGAGAATTTAGAACAGGAGTTCAAGTGCCCACCTCTGTGTATGGCTAACAGGCTTTTACAAAGCTACTATCAAGATAACATTTGCTTACATTTACATTACATTTACTCATTTATACTTTAATCGTTGACATTATGGGCACAGAGAATGCGCAGCCACAGGAACAAAATTCAGAGTTATAAAATGCCAAAAGGATCTGTGTGAATTGTGTATGACTTTTTTTTTTTAATGTCTGTTCAACCACCATCCATCATGTAAATATTATGTTTGCTATACTGCCATTCAAATTATGCTAGCTCAGATCATCTGCTAAAACATACACAGAATTAGAATCCTATAGCCAGAAGCATACGTTCTCTTTCAATAATGAAAAAAAAATTAAACATAAAATGAGGATAGGAAAATACTCCAAATATTAAATAAGTTGAAGTCACCAGCAGAATTTTTTTTTCCCAAAAAATCTGCCATATGTTCCTGTGAAGTCTATTTCTCTTGAATAGAAAGTATCTACCAAATCTGTAAATCTTTTAGTTTACTTTTTTCCTTAACTTTGACAAGGCTATCAGCTATCATACAGAACTAAAACCAGCAAATTCTGTAACTTCTGCTACAAGATAGTTAAAATTTCTCTTTAAAGGCTTCCCAAATGAGTGAACAGGAAGCCTGTGGTCTCATCCTATTCTTCTTCAGCAGCACATAAGATCAAACCTCAAAGACTGAAGTGCAATCACTTTTAAAGGATAGCCTGCAGTAATTTTTCAGAAGTCTCCAAACCCTTCTGAACAGCACACCTCAAAGCCAGCCCTGCTGTGACCTGTGAAATTCAGCCCTTTGCAGACATTCAAAAAGCTGTGCAAGACACACTGAGGTACTGCAGTGTTTACTCTGCCAGGATCCATAGCAGCTCCTGTTACCTCCCTCCCAGCACTCCCCAGTAAATGCCTGTATTTTCAACAGCAAGGCAAAGGGCTCTTGGGATGAGGGACTAAAATAAACGATACATGCAAGGTATGAGTGGTATGCCCATAGCATCTGATCCACAAATCCGCTTCAAGTTCCTTTTTTTAACCCTGTATTGTTCCCTTAAGATATCAGAGTAAATTAAATGTTTCCAGTCTGCCCTGCTCATCAGCTTTCTGAAAGAGCACTTTTTGTTTCATTTTCATTCATCAGCTGTGGTTTTCATGCCCAAGTTCTAAAGCTCCTTTAACTTCCAGTGACCCTGGGACTGAAACATAACCCTGTACCCTGGGAATAGGAAAAACTGCGACCAACTGGAATATAAACGGTTAGGTAAACCCAAAAAAAGGGACTAGCAGTCAATCACAGCTTCCACCACTGAAACTTCAACAATTTCTCTTTCCCCATCAATGCGTTGCCTCAACATGGAAAAGCATCTTCCACCTTGTAGAGAAATGTGATTTTGCAAAACCACTGTCACAGTATCACAGAAATCCCACAATCAGCTGCTGTGTGAAAATAGAGGTTAAGATAATACTTATCAAGGCAACTTCTTGCTGTCAAGACCACTCTACACTCTTCACATCACAAAGAACTAAAGAGAGCAGCAGAGCTTCATTATATCACCCTTGTAAGCACCAGGAGAAGCAGCTCCAGTGAAGCCAACTAAAAGCCCTTGGCTTTATTAAGATTTCTTTCCCTCCCACTGATCATCCTAGAGGACATCCATGTCATTGATTTGCTCTGGCCAGCACCTTTGGAAAACAGCGAGGTAATAAAGCTGCAGACTGGAAGAAGTGTTTACATAAGCATCGTGATGTCACATGATTGACTCCTGAGCAAATTGACTTGACACTATCATGCTTGAAAAATAACCAGTAAAAGCCAATTAGGAAGGCAAAAAACAAAAGGCAGAGACTCCAGACAGCCCTGTGTTTAGTCAAACTACAAACCTCACATGAACTCTTGTGGAGATGAAGGGAAGAGCAAGGGCAAAGATCTATATATGGAAAGCACAAGGAGACACGGTATCAGATCTTCCTATATCATCTTGAAATATTGCTGATGTTTGCAATTTCTCTGCTGATTAATCAGATGGCTCATTGCATGCCATGCATCTTGTTCCAAGTCATACTGAAAGCTGGGATTTTGTACAAATTCAGAGCAGCAGCTGCCTTGCTCCTTCCCTGGCATACCTCACTGATGCATAGGATTCCAGAAAGTAGAGATTCCTTGGATATGAACAGTAGACCTCAGCATTTCCACTAAATATAGAACTTCTGTTTGTTAACAGAACATAATATTGGTGCACTGGTGAAACTGGTGATCTCCATAGGCGTGTGAACACATAGATAGGCACATAAAAATCACATGCAAACCTTATTATTTCACCACAGCACAGGACAACAATGAACAGCTCAGAAATAACTTTTTCAATTTTTTAAGAATATGAAAGAACATTTAGAAGAATATTTAAGAACAGAAAACCTAGCTGAAAGTGTTAGAGGAATGTTATATAAAATATACCATCCATTTGTATGTGGCATCCATGTGACAAGAAGTTGGCTCAGGCTCACTCTTAGTCTGGATCGTATTTCTAGCAATTTTCAATATTCCATGACTGCCAGGAGCAAAGAATTAATCATTAAGATTCATGGTGACAGCAGCAAAGTATTTCATCCTGAAGTTGAGTTAAGCACCAGAAATGTGACTGCTGGCAAATTAGCCTTTCCAAACACTCCCTCTCTCTGTTGTCTATCTTTCAGGCTTATTCAGAACATAACTGCAGTATGAAGCCACCAAACTGCCAGATGGCTTCAAAATGTTCAGACATGACTTCTGCACAGAAAAAGAAATTTCTATCATGTAATATGTTCCAAAAGCAGTGATTTTCTGGGATACTGACAACTGACCGTCTGCAAGACCTTGGCCAAAAAAAACCCCCAAGTCATTATTAAGATATTTGACTATGCACCTTGATCCTGGTCATTCCTCAAGGACCATCTAAAGGAACAATTCAAATGAAAAAAAGAGAAAGAGTCTTCATTAAAAGAGAAATACAGCAACAATAGACAAGTGTATCTGCTCAGCACAGGCATATGAAGGTATCCAACACCCTGGGAAATGAGCACAACTGAGCACAACTCTCATTCAGTGGCTAAGTTTCATTTCTAGATGGTGTAGGGCAGTATTCAACAAAAGAAAACTAGAAACACTAAACTAACTATAACTAATCCCATGAGTCCATCCCCAAATGCAATGGAGACAATTCAGTGGAGCAATGTTATGACCAATGCTTTTGAAGAACATTTAGCCTCCTACTCCAATGAACAGACTATGGCTAAATCATCACACTGTAAAAATGTGTGCAGACACAAGGTAGAACTTTCATGAGAAGACTAACATGAGAATAGCTTGCCTAGGACTTCTAATATGTGCAGAGTTAGATTAAAAAGTAGAATAAAAATAAGAAATTTGTAGGAAAAGAACAAAGAAAATTATGGATGCAGGCAGACAAAGGGAGTTCTTGAAACCACACCCACCCCTATTTCCAATGATTCTGTGACTTACTGGGGAATCTGAGCCCCTCTGCAGGCAAGCCACACTCAGGGTCAGCCACAGTGGGAGATGCCACTGAACACAAGTCCCTGGGCAGGTAAAATCTACCTGAGCCCTGCCCCCAGACACTGCATGGGAGAACACTCTGCTCTCACAGGGCCTCAGTGCTGTTCTCCAAGGCTCTGTCAGGACAGAGGGACATCTCACCCTTTACCAGTCAGCATTTCAAAGCAATCTAAAATTTCTTCAAATGCCACTTTGGAAGGACTTTCCAGGAAAACTGCAAGTTTAAAATTTCTCATAATCATTACAAAGATGCAAACCCAAGATGTTACAATGTAATGAACCCAAAGAAAAATAATGTATGTGAATTATGTAAGTAATGAATGTAACTGTGATTGATTTCAGCACCACTCAGAAGTTATCCCCAGTCTCAGTACTAACAGCCCAGTACCCAGGACACAAACTAGCCACCAATAGCCAAAAGATTGCTGTAGAGTAACCATTCACAGTCACATGGTGCTGTTCCCAGTTAAAAAATTAACCTGTATTTGTTGTGCAGAACAACTAAAATCTTGTTTTATCCTCCAGTAAGTTCTCTGGTCAGTAGGTTCCTCCCTACTTTCCTAAGGCACTATTATTTTCAAAGAAAGTGTGAATCAAGGGGAAGGCACCAGGAGTTCACAGTCTGAAGTGCACTGTTGCCCTTAAACACAGTCACAGCAAAATCTCAAAATTATTTCTCTTACTAAACCTTCACTCTGAGCCCTCCAGTGGCATAAAATCAAGGCATGGACAATTTATAAAGCAATACAGATAAACTCACTGAATTTTCAGCTTCTTACAGGATCAGTGTTCTGATCAGGTACAAAGCTATCTCTCAGAAACCCCACACTGAAATGTCCTGGGAGCAAATACAAGCAACTTCCACCACCTCTTCCTCCCAAATATTATGGTAGGGCAGTAACACTGGACTCATATTGCCTCAGCTTTGTTACTGCAACAAGGCCAACACTGTGAACAGAGCTTCCCAAGAACACTGGGAGCATTCAGATGTAACAACCTCAAGATGCCTTAGACCAGGAAGGAGTAAACATTCTTCTGCACTGGGGTTATGCAGGAATTTCCCCAAAACAGAGGAAAATCAGTAAAATGAATAAAAAAATGATCTCATCAAGATAATTTCTGAAATGCTGCTGGGGAATGAGGACAGCTGTGCAAACCGCATTCCAAACAGGACTTCTATTTGTCAGCACAGATGCATAAAAACGTCTCTCAGTTCTCACTGGAGTGCTGGCAGCTTGGCTAAATATTAATGCTGTCCCTGGAGCGCTGCTACTGATTCTGTGTGCCTCACACACAGGAGAGGCTGGCCACAGCTAAGACAGATGCTTTCTGAAGCTGCATCAGAACTACAAAGGAAGAGAAAAGGGCAGCTCCAGAGACTGCATCAATCCTCACATGGCTCCCCAGGAATTATGGATGGGAGGGCGAGAGGAAACTGCAGAATGCATAACTCCTAATGTTAGCCTGAGCTTTCCAGATGCACAGGAATTGGACATTGGATTATAGTGGGGTGTAGTGCAATACTTCCCAGCTACACTGCAGGTATTTCAAGCTACAAAAACCCCTTTAATTTAGAGTAAAGCAGTTCTCTTAGTTCAGAAATGAACAGTTCCTTTTCCTATCTGCATAGAGAAATACAACAGTCACAATTATTAAAGACCTTCATAAAGGAGCTCTGTAGCTCTCTTTGCACTGCTCTAACTCCTATGCATCACACTCCATGTCTGGTAGTCATGCTGTACTTACCAAAATGTATTTCAAACTACATGAGGTTAGAATAATACTGGGTTTTTCTCAGTGCTACATCAGTGAAACAGGTTCATGAAGCTTCTGATGCCCGATTTCACATCAAGTATTTTGAGCAGATGCAGAAATACACCTTGGAATGACTGCATGAATAATGCAGTCAATTACAACAGCACACATGGCCATAATCTGTTTCTTCCTAACCTGCTTAGTTAGCACTGCATTTCTTTTCCTTGGGAGAACCTTCAAGCCTGTAGCTATTATTGTAGCTAGCTCTCATGTCTCCTTTCTCTCTGTGAACTGTTATTTTTTTATCTGATGTTAAATAGCTTTCACAGGGCTTCTAAAATTACTGTACAGCAGTAGTATTTCTTATATCTGTATTACCTCCACGATGCTTCATGAAAAAGCAGTCCCTTGGCAGGACAAACTAGCTAGTGTTCACACTGCATAATGGAGGAGGCAGCAGCTGCTATTTTTAGGGGGCTGAATGCCACCCCCCATTATAAATCTATTTATTTTATGGATATTTTACCATTACAGCTATGCCGTTTTTGATTGATGAAAATCCTATTTAATGTTAATTAACAACCCAATAAGTTGGCATTTTCCCTTAGTTACCTTATTTGCCTTAGTAAAATAAAAACTCTACAGAGAAGCAGCCAGAGGAGCTGGTGCCTCCCTGAACAGCATCCCCAGCTCACTGTGCTGCAGATTCAAGAGGAGCCATCAGAGGGAGAAGGGCATCCTGCACCCTGCACAGATAAGAGCTTTCTCCTTTTCCATAAAACCCTTTCATTTCTGAACAAGACATGAACAATTAAAACTTCACGAATAACACAGAGACAGCACTTCCTAATTCTCTCCCTCCCAGCAGGCACCGGTATTTAACATAAATTTAGTATTCAGTATTTCATGTTGCAGCCCAGAGCTTTCTCCAAAATGATTAATGCATCCAAATAGCATGCTGGATTTGCTAGCTGAAAATGCAGTTATCTCCCATGAACTGCCAGGACAAACCATCAATCCTGTATCTACACCTTCTGTGAATAATCCCAGAGTCCACAAGTTTTTTGACTTTTCCCAACTCTTCTCTCCAGGCCAGTGGCTAATGAGCTCTACTCTGAGGTCATGTCAGATGAGCCAAGACTTTAATGTGCTTTTTAGAAGACATCTAAAGCACATTATAAATGTATTGCTGATCCACTTTGGCTGAAGTTATCTCTCCAGTAACTCACCTATGTTTTTGTAACGGTAGGAAATGTGACAGATCTTTCCAAAGACTCATTTCCATGTTTAGACAAGCAATCCTCTGCACACGCACACACAGAGTTTGTGTTTTTTAGATACTCATAAAAACATTCCCTAGTCCAACACATTTGAACATGCAGATGGCTGCTGAAAACCACAGAGAATAGTGTGATCCTGAATGTAAAACAAAAGGAAGCCATGGACCTCACCAACTGGATTTTACTGGCTTTAGCAAAGAGGAAGATGTAAGTAATGTGCTCCCGAGACTCCAAGCGGTATAACCACTAAGTAAAACACATTTTTTCTCCATTAATAATGAAAGACTGCTTAGATTTGCACATGTACCAGTCCTGCTCAAAGTTAGGACAAGGCACTTCTGAATCTGAACACAAAATTTGACCCAGCTCCCACATCATTTATTAAGGACTCCCATTTTTAATTACCAGGCAGCATAAACTATTTGACTGTATAAATTAAAGTGACAAACACCATGAAAAGGGTAAATGAATGCATCAGAAGCTGTACTTTACTAACATTCTTTAGTACCCGTGCTTTAAATTCAATTGGATTTCTTTTCATACTGTCTAACAAATATGATGCAGTTTGGAGCATGCAAGTAGTCTCTACAGTAACAATGGATCTCCTTTCTGATTTAACAGCAGAGAAGAGGAGGGGAAATACTTCCATTTTGATTTGGATTGTAAGCACCATCTTGTGGAACTACAAAGCCTGCAGATTACTAAATATATAGATTTATAAATTCCTCTCATGAACTGACTGGGAATATCACCTGGACATGACACAAACAAGAATAAAACTATTCCTCTCATCTCTTCCAGACCCACAATAAAAACAAAAAGAAACTTTTCTCCTACCCAAAGCATTAAGGCAATCGTGTCCCCACCTTCACACAAAGCCCTACGGGCAGCAGAGCTGACATTCATTGGCAAAGAATTGTAGATCAGGATTCCTGGGGCTGTAATGAGAAACTACAGTCCCTCCATAATGTAGAGTTCAGCTCCATTTCCCTTTCTTCCCTTCCCTATCCCACAGCACTGTTATAAACTGTCACTTTTGATTTACAGAGCAAACATCTTTCTCCCTAGAAGAGGGTGCTCATCACAAAAGCTCAGATCCAGCACTCAGGAAAATATTACTCTGGTAAAATGAACCTGCACTGTGGGTGCATAATGCTGACCTTCACCTGGGGATAAGCGGTGTTTGGGCTGTGGAGAATGTCAAAGACAGACTGGATGGGAGGGCTTTCTCCCTCCAGAATAAAAAGCAATACACATATGGTAAATGAAGGAAAAATACACAGCTACAGGACTTAACAGAATAAGGCACATACAAATTTCTGTGATTTACTTATTTCCTTACCACTACTAATGATATTATTACTATTAATATTACTGCACCCATCAGCATTCAGAGGACAATTCTCTTGCTCCCACACAATTCCACGGAATTATTTGAAATGTAAATAGAAAAAAGCAGAAAAGCTCATCTATAAGGGCTAGTTCATCTATGAATATTAAACTAAAATGAACCCTCCAGAGAGCCCTGACAGACTGCTCCAGGATGGAAAACCATGTCATTACTGACATGAATCATATTTCCTAAAATTAGTTGCAAAAGAGTGCTCTTTTAAATAAGCACCATCCACACATCTAAAAACCAATCAGTATGTATGACCCAAATAAAAATTCATTATTCTTGTCCTTAGTATTAAGATTGCTAGTAGAGATACAAGTGGAATGTAAATAACTAGTCTTCTGTATTTTTCTTATTGACTACTTTAGCACTTTGATCTAATCCTACCATATGCATATAAAACTGAAAGATTCCTTCTTAAAAGCTTACCAAAGAAGCAAAAGAGGCAGGCAGCAGCCTTGCCTCTTGTGACAATAGTGCTGGTGGATGTGCTGCTCCTGGTGGTGTCCTCCTGCTTAATTCAGCCCATCGTGTAAATCTGTACTGTGTGAGAGTGCTGTGATATCAGGAAAGTATCACTGTACTGTGAAAATGATGAAAACACAGAGGGGGGAGTACTAGGATGAAACATCAGCCAGACTTGAGAGTTACATGTGTATTTATTTGAAAAAAACTCACTGGACATGGATACAGCACATGGCTCTCACTCCATCATAGAATCATGTGGGTTGGAAAGGACTTTCAATATCATCAAGCCCAACCATTAACCCAGCACTGCCAAGTCCTCCACTAAACCATGCCCCTGAGTGCCACATCTGCACATCTTTCAAGCACCTCCAAGGACGGTGACTGCACCACTTCCCTGGGCAGTCTGTGCCAACGCTCACACACCTGTACAACTGCATAAATTCACATCAAAAAGCTCCCCCACGTCTTTATGCTGCTATAGTTCGCTTAGTTATGACCACTAAGAGCTTGGATGAAGCACCATACCCCTCTGAAGTGTACAGGCTCCAAAGATCCCAGCGTGCCTTCTGCAAGCTTAGAGGTAAATGGATGTCATGATGAAATCTGAGCTAAGGGAATTAAGCTCTCCCCAGCCCAGTTCCCAGAGCAGTGGCAATTACCTACATTAGTAGCCTTTATCTGCTGACCTCAGCTCCTGGCTGCATTTGCTGCATTTTCAATGCCAACATTAGAGGTTTTTCTCCTCTCACTCTTCACACACAGAAAAATATTGGATACACAAAAAAATATGAATTATTCAGTTCGCAAAGTCCTTCAGCATTGTTCAAATGAAAATAAACGCCTTTATTTTCCATTAAAAATGCAGTGAAATAATAGATAATGATAAAAATCACAAAGGAAAGATGCAAATAATGGCAACAGGTCAATGCCACTGAACACTCAGTCTCACGTATATCTGCAAAATTAATGCAAGTAGTTTAACTCACATTTTCCACTGCTTTTTCAACTTGCCAGGCACTCAGCCTATGATCAGAAATTATGGCTGTGCAATTTTAGTTGTAACAATTAGCCAGTAAACTAGATACCAGCCCTAAATGGCTTAGATTTCTAGCAACAGGGAACAATGCACTTGATATTTTTTGAAAGACACCTTTAAAGCTATGTAATATATAGAGGCCAAGGGAGAATGTGGAAAACCTGTGAGGATTAAATGCAAAAATAGTGATCCTTCTTCTTTTGGGACAGTTTCATTAATGAGGTCTCAAGAACTGCAGAATGAAATACAACTTAGTAAGAGAGATTCAGTTCCTTCACACACTCTGGAGAAAGTGCAAACTGGGAATACCAGTTTTTATTTATGTAGATATTTTATTTCATTAGTTTAAATACAGTCAGCTGACAGTGGTTTAAAGAGCATCCCTGCCAAGCAGAATTTAGAGCCCTCCTGCACAGGTGTTCACTTCCGATACACTGAACAACAAACTCACAGTCATAAATCACAACATTCTGATAAGCTCCCTCTCAGGCCAGCAAGGCCATAAAATATCCACTGGGAGACAGGATTTGACCTCATGGGTATGAGCTGGAACAGCTTGGGCATGAGGAAGTTGAATACCAACACACACAAAAGAACAAGGTCTGGCCCAGGCAGACAGAGCCAAGCTTGCCCTGGCTGACCTCAGGTGTCCAGACAAGGTCACTCAGAAGGTCAGGAACAGCCCATGGGCACAGAGAGAGGTTGCCTGAACTACTCTAAAGTGGTGCCCAGTCAGCTTCTGGAGGTGCCACTTTCTTCCCATGGATTAGTGAGGGGCATGAGGGTCCTAATTCAGGTGCCATCAGTCTGATCCCAGAGATAGCGGAAAGCTGGGACAACCTTCTCACTTTCAGCATCAAAGACGTTCAGAACAGTCCCTTTCCTCACTTCTTTTGTGTGTACATGTGATGGACATCTGATCTGAGCAAGTACCCAGCTTCCTCTCCATTTATGTTTTACCACCACCATAAGAGCAGCAGATAACAAGTGCTGAACTGAAATATCTCATAGGGATCTACAGATTACATTTAACAGTGGCTTTTAACTGCTAAATGACTAATGGGTTAATTCCTGCTTTGGCACAAAGCCTTTATTCAGGGAGTATGTGAGCCTTTGCAAGCTGTTTTCAACAAAAACATATGGGAAATAGTAAACTCATCCAGGTTAAGTTTAAAATAGGATATTCTGTTGGAGTAATATTTTAGATAGTCCCCTTAGAAAACAAAAATCAATCATGACGGGTTTTAATGTTCCATTGTGGGCAGCAGCTGAGCACATATCATAATGATTCTCTTTCCTTTCCATTTAATCCTGCTGCCTTCCCAACCACTGAATCATTGTTCTCCTTCGTTACTGAAATGCATATCTGAGATGCTGATTAGTGCCCCAGATGTTTGATAACAGAGACAGGAATCAATACCTCTTCTTTAATCTGTCTGTGGAGGACGTTTTGTCCCTTTGCTTTTGGACACAGGCTCTGCCACCGTGATCCACGGCTTTAATATCGCCTCTAGACTGGATCAGTGCAGAGCACTCTTCTTTAGTTATACCTTATCTTCTCTTGAACCGTAACATCACTGTGCCACAGCTGTTGCCTGTTTGCTGAGTTTGAAAGCTTTAAAAAACTAAAGCTGTGGGTAGTTTTGGATCATTCTGCCCGACAGACTTGTGCAGCCACCCCACAGGCAGTGAGCAGCCCTCCACTGCCAAGCTCGTGGGCAAGAATCTCTGCCACTCAACTTCCCCAGCTGCCCCAGGGTTTTGGTGGGGGCTTATTTTATTTATTTATTTATTTATTTATTTTAAGAGCCACAGTAGAAAAACACTTCCTTTCAGCAAATGCAGAGCTGCAACTGGACTTCCCTTTGGGCAACTGCAATATGGAAGATTCAGATTTTGGCCTGAGTTTTGCAAATAACACCATGCAAATGCTGAGCTTTAAAGACAGGAGCCATCTCTCTGAAGATGAACAACAGACAGGTGCAGGCACAAGTCCTGTTATTTACTTCTCAGATGTTTAATTGATAAACATATTCTTCTGTATGTGCTCTGTAAAAAGCCCACGTCTCTTTAAAAATATCTTTTGTGTACCTTTTAAAAAAAATACAGCACAGTGATATCACAATGTGACTACAGCTAAATATATCACCTACATTGCAGCTTTTACTGCACTATAAGGCAGCCCATTTTAAGACAATATCAATAATTTAGAAACTCAGCTATGTGTAGCCGCCTAATTGGATTATCTCTGCTTGGCAATTTTTTCAGTATGATATTAGCTTTTATAGGAATTCATCAGTGGAGATCTTTCAGCAAACTCATGTAACACACAATCAATAGACATAAAACCACATGCAATTATAAAACATTTTTTCACCAAGTACTTTTCCTCCTCTCACAGCTCTGGCAAGAAGAATATGCTGTTCAGTTAAGCTAACAGCGTAAATCAGGTTTTGACACAAAGCGTCTCTGGAGACTGAAATTCAGAGAGCCTTCTCTAGAGAACAGCACAGCAGCTGCCAGAGCCACCACCTGCAGACACCAGAGAGCTGCCAGGACCTAGCTTCCCATTTCTGTGGTGGCACTTCCTCACAGTGCTTCCCCCCAGGGAAAAGGCACTTTGACCTCCAGCTGGCTGAAGAGGTTCCTTTCCACTGGGGAACAACTGGGCAAGGACAAAGGAAAATACCATTTCTTCCCATGCTACATTTTGTACGGTGTAAGGGATAAAAGGAACATGACTTCAGGCTGAGGAGGTCACTTCTTGGTGACAACACAAAAGGCACCAGAGGTGGCAAGTTCCTCCCCCTCACGTGTCAGTCTGAAGCCAGCCAGCAGCAAACACCAGGATCAGAAATTCACGTGGGATACAACCTGCCCAAACAGAGCTCAAAGTAACCGAGAGGATCTTTTGCCCACAGAAGAGGTATGGAGCTTTCGGGTTTGGGTTTTTTGTTTGCTTGATTGGTTTTTTGCTTTGGTTTGGGGGTTTTA
This sequence comes from Aleadryas rufinucha, assembly GCA_013397815.1. Taxonomy (NCBI): domain Eukaryota; kingdom Metazoa; phylum Chordata; class Aves; order Passeriformes; genus Aleadryas; species Aleadryas rufinucha. The sequence goes on from VZTH01016211.1 coordinate 607,324, forward strand.
GTTTATTTTTTTGTTTGTTTGGTTTGGGTTTTTCTGTAATTTACAGCTATGACCATATATCAGGTGCCTCTGAGAAACTCAATTCAAGTAGTCAAAGCATTTTTGAGGCCGAGTTGTCTATATCAAGACTCTAAACAAAAATTATACCAAAAAAATTAAAAAACAACCCAAAACCCAACCAAAGCACAAAAAAAATCCAAAATACATACAAAAATTCCTAGCTTAAAACCAAGCTGCCCTTTCTCAGTGCCCAGAAATGGACAGATATGAGGCTGAGATGGTTCCTTGTGTGCACAAGCACTACTGAACTATTCTGTCATTCCTCCTGACATTTTCACCTGATGGAAACTGCACCATGCAGAAAGGACCACCACCATCACTGTGTGAGTCCCCATTGTCCATCTGGTTCACTTCTTCTTCAGATGGGAGGTGACCCACTCCAAAGTGCCCCTGTGCTCTGTGATTCCATAAAGAAAACTGCCAGGTCTGAGGATTATCCCACCAGGGCCTTGCCTGGCTAAACCGATCCCCTCCAGAGCCAAGGACACACCCCGTTCACGAGGGCTGCGAGCCAAAAACGTTTGCCAAACCAGGGGCACGAAGCTGTGTTGTTCTGGGGGCTGACTCTCACCGCAGCAGAGGCAGGGGGAATGCACAAAGTCCCTCTGTTGCCTGAATCCGGGAGGGATTATTTAGGCAGAAGACTTTAATTACAGCTGACAGCGCGGGCGTCCTGCTGATGGCAGCCATTTTACCCATGTCACGGCGTTATCCCCAGTGACACCAGCAGCAAGGACGAGCTGCCAAGTGACCCACATTTGTAGGCAGGACCTACTGACCTGAGGGAGACTGCTCAAGCCCAGCATCAACTGAGGCAAGTGACCTCCGAAGAGCCACTGCAGAGTGAGGGGTTCCAGCGACCCACCTGTGTCCCGCCGCACGCACCCCACCACAGGTGGGAAGGATCGGATCGATAGCGGCTGCTGCATTGAGCACAGGCAGCAGGTTGGGAGCCCGGCAAGGGAACCCCTCGTGCTGCCACGTCTGCATTTCCACTGCCCATCTGTCTGGGGCTGAACATAGCTTTCACCAAGGCCTGGCTTCCAACACGGGGGATTGCGCTGCCTTCACCCCTTGTGCAATCCATCCTCTTCAAGCTCACCCTCATACAGTGGCAATCCCTCACTCGAAACATTCTTGTGGACCCTCTTTCCTTTTATTGCTCAGATTCCTTATCTTCCTGTGTGTGACCCAGCTTGCTCGATAGCAACTCCCAGATATCAGGTATTTTCCACTTATTTTCATTTAAAGCAGCAACAAAAAGTAAAGATCACCTCAACAGCAAATACTCCATGGGCCTCTATTGGTTCACAGATGAGTGAGTGAGAGCCATCAACCCACAGACTCAGTGAGAATTCCAGGTAATGGCAGGGAGGCATCAGTAGAAGTATCCACTACAGACCTTGGCCTTGAAACTTTGACTTGTGAGACTGTGATGAAATGAAAGGAAGGAGTTCATGCGACAAGAAAAAGCCTGGGTTTGACAGATGCACAGCCAGCACACAAAGATGTCTTAACAGCAGACTCCTACCTTACAGAATGCCCTAAGGTGCACACACTACACACACTTTGTTACTTAAAACGCCCAGTGAAGTATTCTGCAGCATCCTCTCTCAGTTCCTCCCTCAAGCTTAGGGGCTCACGTGGAAGCCAATATATAACAGTGTTACCAGAAATGCCTAAAGACCCACTGGCAGAGAAAGAGGGTCTTTTTTTGAGTCCACTTCCACCTGCATTTTTTTTAAAAAAGCAATTGATCTATTTTTAGGAACATGGTTCACTTTGAAAGGTTGCATCTCAATGCTGTTTTCTTGCACAAAAGGTAACAGAGAAGCACATACCCAAGAGCTATATGTCACTGCTCTGTCTGTTGTCTTGCATCAAACCCTGATGGCCCCTTAGAAAATTTAAGATATTTCTTGGAAAGAAACAGCAGTGGAAAATTATCACAAATGACATTCACAATCACACTATAGATTAACAAGCCCCAAGACATTTTTGAAGACTGGAAATGAATTCATATTCAAAATGACAAACTCTGTTATGACTAGTAGAATATTTGTAGTTAAGCTGTTTACAGGAGCAATTACAATTTTTTTTTTTTAAACAGTATTGTTTTAAAAACAAAATTAAGCCAAAAGCGTCTTCAAAAATATTCAACTAGTGATGACACCAAAGCTCATAACTATCACAAAGATAAGAAGCAATCAGTACAGAAGTGGAATGTGCTTCTAAGCTTTCAGTCCCGTGCTGAGCATTTTCCTTTGCTCTCACCTCAATATGGAAAATGCCAATGACATACCAAGTGGGACAGCCTACCACAAACATAGGTATGTTCTCATAAGCCTATTGGAAGTGCTTTTCTATGAGCATTTGACTCAGCATGTATTTTACTATATGTCTTTAACTGTTGTACTTTACATAGAAAATACAACACACAGCAAGAGTGTAGAGAGAATAAGATCATGTACAGCTAAAGAAATGACCCCTGGTATTTGCTTTCCCATTAAAGATGAATATACTCCATGAACAGAAGTGGATACTGCAAACCCTGTCTCTGACATTGCCTCCTGAACAAGTCAGAGGGATTCAATTCCAAAGCCATAAAGATTCACAACTGAAATACTAACACATGGAGCAAAATGCTCTCTATCATAAAGAACATGCTCTTCCCTAGACTAACTCCATATTAAAATTGAATCTCTAAATTTCAGCAAGAGGAAATTGTAAGCCCAAAGATATTCATGCCTTATTGCATGTTTAATGGCTTGAAGTCATCCTTCTTTTCACCTCAGGCATGGAGGCAAAAAAACCACAAATCCAAATGCCATCCTTTTGGCCTGTCCTTATTACAACTGGAAATCTCCTTCTCAGAAGAAAGCCATTAAGGAAGGAAAAAAAAAAAAAAAGAAACAATGGACGACAGGAGGAATGAGAATAGACAGAAGGGAGTATCAAATACTCCCCATACTGGGACAAGTTTTGGACAAAACAAATCCAAAGAAATCTAGATAAAGTAACATCTTGTCACTGAGATAACAAAATCCTCAAGATGAGCATAAAGCAAGTGTTTCTCCCCATTTTATTACCACTTAGTTTTGAAATCAGGAATAATTGCACACTTATATTTGCAAACCAGCAAAAAGCAGCAAGGGTTCTATAACATCCCAGAACAATTGTTTTTTCCTCCCCAAAACTTCAGTGGTGGCTGTAATTTGCTGGTGCCTGCCCGGTGAGCTGAGGCCCTGCACCAGCCCAGGAGAGCAGGTGTATTGAGGGCACATGGGAATTGTGCCTGGCTCCACTGCAGCCCTCGGTTTACACATTCATGTAGATCACAGAAATTCTTTGGGAGTCCAACAGATCCAATTTCACTTTGCAACTACTCTAAAAATTTTCTGTAAGTTTTAGTCGCACTCAGCACAGTAAGAATAACCAGCTAAGAACCCTTTGCAAGGATTTCTTATTTTTCTTCTAAGAAATTAAGAGGTTGCTGTCCTAAATGGCTTCAGATACAAATCTCCAAGAAGCAGGGCCTGCAGAATATCCATATACAAGGCTCCTACTTTGGAAGAACACGAAATATTTGAGAGATGTCAAAGATTTTTCTGATGTGACAAATCTGAGGAAGGAATGCTGTGGAGCACCTCAGAAACTAAGTGAAAATTAGGAAGAGGTAGCAGCATCTTTTCTTTTTCCCTTCCAGTCCAGTATTTTCAGTGACAAGTAAATAAATCCCCAGATGCACTAATGGCTGCCATCCAGGAAATGCATCTGCTGTGTTTATGAGATCTGCAGTTCATAAATAATTGCCAAATATAGAATTATTCACTTCAGTGCTATCAGAGGTTGTTTTATAAGAAGAGAGAACATACCGGAATCACACTTATGAGGTAGATCAATCAGATTGATTTAGAATTCACGTGTGTGAGTGCCAAAGCTTAGCTTTTGTGGAAAAAGACCATTTACAATTTTTGCATGAACCATCTGACTGGCAACTGAAGCTTTCTGAGTCTGCCACACTGCCACTGCCCCCTTGCCATAGGTACCCCTCGTGTAGCTGGATCTGTGCGGGTACACTTTAGTCCCTCAGCCTATGAAAAGCCTAACTCCATTTTGTCAGTGATTTCTTACATCCACGTGCTGTATAACAAAGGAGACATTTCCAGGCTGTACGTGCCAAACACCACACAGTGCCTTTATGGCTCCAGACAGAAGGCTAGGGCTCCATCAGCCCATAACAACCTGATCTCAGAACCATCCACTGAGGATAGTGCAAAACCACCCACTGGATGATATCTGAACTGATCCAGGAATGCAAAGGTACAGCAAAGATACAGTTGGTTGAATGAAGTTTACATATTTAAATAAGAAAGAAATTTTCCCAGTTATGATCAACTTTTATAAGCATTGAAAAGATAATGCTAAACAAAAAATATAATTAAGGTACATCTGTACAAGAATGCCAGCTAAGAGAAAAAGATGTAAATGTTTCATAACTGAGTACTCTGTCCCTGATTTCTACTTCTGAAATGAGTTCCTGTCAATACTTGCAGTAGGCTGGCAATTGCAGAGTGGGCAGTCTTCTGCAAATAAACCTATCTTCACCTTTGGTTCCGACACGTTGGACCTGAATAAACTCTGCTGTGAAGGCCACCTCGACTCTTCGGATGCTGCTGTGCTCCTAGCATGGCTCTCCACCTTAACTCCACCACTCTTTTAGGAACACAGGAATCTGCCCAGATAAAAGGCCACAGAGGTATAGTCTACAGTACAGACAGAAAGCTTGAGTAAAGGTTTTACGTGGAGACAACCAAGTTCAGGACACACAGGCAATCCTGGGGCAGCAGCACAAGCACTCTGCAGATGCAATCCTAAAGCATTTTTTGTACTAAAGGGTTGGCTGGGAAAAGAGCTGCAACAAATTCCCACATGCGTGTGGGGAGCTGACTCTTTGCAGAGGGCTGAGTATTCCCAAATGTCTTCAGCAGCCTGGACACCTACAACACGACATCTATAGGAGCTCCCAGCTATGTCTGGCCTGTGAGCCACAGGTCTCTGGTTCCTTGCTGGGTACTAGGAAAAAGCAAAGCTCCTCAGCTCCCAGGCACTGGGATACAGAGGAACATTTAAACCAAGAGGCCAACAGGGGTCAGCCCTGCCTAGCACAGAGGCCGTGACATGCTACTGCCATCTCCACTGTCCTCCACGTGACAAGTGCAAAAGCCACAATTCAGAAGCACGCAAAGCTTGAATAATTACTGTTACAGAGTATCTCCAGCCATAAAAAAAGCAATGAAACATTTGGCAGCAGGAACCTTCCAAAGGAAGCTTATCAGCTCTCTGACATCAGTGCAAATTAATCTCGGTTCTGGAATTTTGTATGTGAAAGAAGTATGGAAGAGATCTGATGGGCTCAGCTCCCTTCTCCTGGGGCCACAGACATTCAGAAACAGAATGAAACTCTGTTCGGAGGTCACATCTAGTGGCTCCAGCACCACCTGGACAGGGGAGCTGTAGTACCTGCTGGCCACCCAGGGATGGTCCTTCCAACAAAGGTTTGGTGTGAACAATCCAAGATGCACCTTCAACAGCTGTAAGCCTTACTTGTGGGGGTGCTTGTCCACAAGACAGCAGTCATATCATGAAAAGAAGAAAGTCCTTCTTAGATAGTTAATGGATATGTCTAATACCACCCTCAGTCATCTTCCACCATGGAAAGCATTGAAGATTCACAGACACCCCATGCCAAGGACTCTATGTGGGCCACAAAAATGTGAAGGAGAGGCTCAGCCACTAAACCCAACATTGCAACCAGCTGAGTGTGCAAGCAGTCGAGAAGTGGCTGTGCTTGGCTTGAACGTCCCTATTGCTCAGCTGCTGACAGTGATGAAATGGGGCGAGTGTTTCAGACACAGCAACGTGCCTCAAAGAGGCACGCACAGCTCCCGCTGACTGCAGGAGGAGCTGCACGGGGAAGCTGGAGAGGAGAGAGGAGCCCTTTGTGTCCTACCAAACACTGGAGCATCCACTAGATGATCTTCTTTTTAGTCACACTTTATCTCATGATCAGCTGGGCCGGAATACTGAATGCATTGTCAATTGTTTAATGATGGAAAAATAAAGCTGCAGGCTGCAGTTGATGTTTACTAAGGTATTGATGAGCTATTCATTTTATCAGGGCAGAAATTGCTGCAGAAGAAATGCTGGGAAATGTAATCTACTGCTGAAAAATATTTAATTCTCTTTCTGTGTCATGGTGGCCATGTCATTTCACTGGCATTTTGCAGGAACTATAGAGGGTACTCCGTAACTTCAGTGTGTGTATACACACACACACAAACTCAGACAAATTATAATGGACATTTGTGCATGAAAAATATTTACCATTTTAAAAAACCCAGAATTTTTTAATTCCTCAAAAGGAATAGAAATATTATGGTTTGCCTTAGACGTCTCATGCTTATTGAGACATTGAGAACTGAATACTGCAGGTATATTCCATAGACAAACAGCAAGGAGAAAAGTGAGACGCAACCCTGTAAAGAAAAGTTCTACTAATTTAGTTTAAAAAAAACCCCCAAGCCAAACAACCAAAACAATGAACAGCCACAACATTGGTGATGTGAATTCCACAACAGTTCTGCAGCCAAAGTGGTCTCCCAAGATGTGCCACTTATTCCTACCTTCTGCTCAGTCTCCTGAGAAGCCACAGGCAACAAATAACGTGTTATCTGTGCAATGCACATCAGGCAACAATTCAAAATCTTCAGCTTTCATTCTAAAATGAATAAACTAACAAAGAAACAAAAGCAAAATAACCCAGAAATCATTCTTTTCTCTAATTACTGTGAAGACCCTGGGCCAGACCAGGAGCAGAGTACAAAGGTTTCTAGTTAATTTTCCGCTTTCATTTTCAGTTTCTGTAGTCTTTAAGAGCTTCTATTTGCTCACCCACAAGAATGTGTCTGCTTTTACTGCTGTGCTATATATACACTCAAGAGCTTCCATTTGAAGGGTGCTTTCTTATGATACTGCAAGAAAACCCCACCTACACAATCTTCTTCTTTGAGGAACCCTGGAATCACTTGTTCCCTTGGAGAAATGTTAGTGTTCAGTATCAAAAGAGGATGCAACTGGAATTAAATGTATCGATTCTTTTTCATACACAGACTGCTGTCTGCAAGCAACTAACATACTCTCTCCATAAGCAAAATGTATGTTTTCAAAGAAATCACGCATTTCAGTTGATTCTAAATAGTGACAAGAAATCCTTGTGTTCACCTATTCTGATTCTCCCTTGTCATGTGCATGCTTGCTGGCAGGTTTAAATGGAAAACTCTTTAACTCTTCTTCCTTGAAACATTAAATGGGATAAACCTGCTTGCTAGTGTCTGTTTCTTGGAGGTTTTATACATTGTGGAACTATTTACGTCTGAACCAAAAGAGGTGAGATTAACCATTAACTGAGCTGAATCTTGTAGCACTCCTTCCAAACAAATAGGTAAACAAACACATAAGGCATAACATAAAAACAAATTAAGTCTAAACTCTCCTCTTCTTTAATAAAAATAACCTGTGTTAAGGGGAATTTTTAAACCACTGCTCATGATTATTTATTTTCTTGTACCACCATTAAGAAACCTCAAGCCCTCCTTCTGAACATATTTTCAGACACACTCCAATCTCTGCTTATGTTAAAACATCATTAAAGGATAATAGCATTAGTCTACCTGTCAATTTGCCACAACAGAGCATTTTCTGGCGCTTGGAAAGTCATTCCTAGAGGATTTGTTCAACTTATGGCCAACTCTTACATAGAAAGGTACCCAACATATGCTCAGCATGGTGGAGGAAAGAAGGAGGAAAGTGGAAAGTATTGTTAAAAGTCAGCCTCTGGTAGCATTCACTTTGTTTTCCATGAAAGACTAAGTCCCAGGATTCTGTGTGTGTCTTCAGCCCTACTGCATTGTCAGCAGTAATGGGAGAAGTTACATCTAAGAGCCTGTAGCATTCTCTGGAGCTCAAAGCTCCTGATCAGTCAGCACTCCCCGTCCAGCCAGGGAACAGGCGGATCACACCTGCCCTTCCTCCCTCCCAGGCGTTCATTTGTACCTTAGCACACGCCTGGATGTCACTGATGCTGTGACTCATGATTCATGTGCAGCAAAAGCTTCACCAACCAGCTTTTCTTCAGTTTCTTCTTAAGAGGAAATTAAAATATTTTAATGTTAAAGCTCAGAGATTTGACAGCAACATGATTTTTAGGGTCAGATTTTGAAAACTCACAGTGCTCTTTCACAGCCACTTTTGGGACCAAAATTGCAATCAAGTTTGTAGAAACAAAAATGACTAGGCTTTAAAATTCTGACACCTGCATAATTCACCACAGGAACAAGGGAACAGTAGTGAACCCTAAAGCTAAAAGCAAATCACTGCCAAACCATAAAGTTCTGGGACTCCAGACACCAACTAGGATAAGCCTTCCATTCTTGAGTGTTAAACTCTCAAATCTCACTGCTTTGGAACTCCCTGATACTACGAGAAGGGAGAACAAAATCTCGCTGTCCCTCCTACTGAAGGTAAAAAAATCCTTTCTAATGGCAAGTTTTGACATTGACAGCCACTGTCAGAAACTGTAAATCTGCTCAAGGCAGGGCAGCCAACAGAGTCAAGCAGCTCTAAAACTGAACAGGTGGGAGGGAATACTCCAGGCCCAGGGAGCTGCTCTTCTCCAGTCTGTGGAAAGCTGAAAGAACCAAGAAGGACAAAGCCTACTACTGTATATACAGGTACTTGCCCTCCCCTAGACCTTCACCTCAAACCTGTAACATTTTCTCCCTCCCACTGGAACCCAGTGAGCTGGACACTCCTATAGCTCTCTGCAGCTGATCTGCAGCCAGGCTTCTGCAGTGCTCCCTTTGTGATGTCCAGCTGGGGACTGTGCTCTGTGACCTTCAAACAGGACCACTGTCCCCCAGGGGTGCTGGGGCCCATCTACACTCACTGCCAGTCTTTGGTCAAACCCACTGCAGCTACAGTCCCAGAGCTGCTGAGTGCCTGCACAAAGCGCAGATAGATTTCACACCCCCCACGTTTACCTTTGCAAAGAGGAGAGACACCAAAGCCTGTAGTACCAACAGTCAATGTCATGAACATGAATGGCCTCAGAATTCTGACGATTTTGCTAAAAGCCCTCCAAATCAATTATCTTCTGTGTGACAGGTAGGGTGCCCAGCCCCTACCAGCACAGAATGCTACTGGCAGAGAACCCTTGATAAGCATGCTAGGCATAGGAAAAGTGCCATTTGAACACATCTTTGTTTAATTCAAACAAACCATTCCCCCACTTACAGTGCTGTACCTGGTTGACTTGTTCCTACTTCAGAGACAACTTTTTATCATTTCAAAACAAATTATTCAGATAAAATGGTCTCTGACTAAAGAACTCTTCTGTAAGTTACTGTTCAAGCATCCCTCAAGTATACATATTTTGAGAAGCACAAATACACACACAGTACACGTGTAAAACTCCACCTCTCCTTATGTAATGGAAATTTTGTATGCCTGCTTCCTGCAAATGAAATTTCCTAGTTTCAAATGCATTGCCCTTGAGGGTATCAAGTAATGCAATGAAATAATGAAGGGTTTCTGCTATAACAATGAAGGTCAGTATACAGTGGGCCATTTCTTTTGTCTCACTTTTCAGGATGATCAGAGCTATGAGGCGATAAGGGGGAAGCCACTGCTTTTGTGTGATGCAAAATCATCAAGCTGTATGTCCAGCCATTGCCTGGTGCTGCACTGCAGCTCCTGAAACAAATCCTTGTCTGTCCCCAATGACATTAGGAGAGCTCAGGGCCTGCTTCTCTTTTAAAATGCCAGAAGCATTTTCCCTTTAAGGTTGAAAATACTCACAATCACAGTATCTGACATTATTGTTTTAGAAGCATCCTACTTTATAATGGTATTCGTTTATTAAACACATGCATGTGGACGTTAAATAAAGGGAGAGGAAAAAAGTGTAAATGGTATGCATGGAGCCCACTGTGAATTCAGATGGAGTTTATATGGTTCACCTGACTCCTGTCTGACTTAATGAAGACAGTAAATTGCACAGCACAGTAACTGCATTCCACGCTGCACACACCATCATGCAGCTGCAGCTACTGGGGACAGATATTCCCTTCCTTCCAGCTTTGCAATATTCTCTCTGATTTATCACACGAGGGGTATTGGAGAATGGTCTCCAAGTTATAGGAGGAAATCAATAACTTAAGGATACTAGACAAATGTATATGAGGAAAACATTATTTTCCTCTCCCCTTCCCTCCCCACACATAGCAAGTTGAAGAATAGATTAATTCTTTGTCTGGTTGCCATGAAAACTAAGAGATGTAGCCTTACCTCAGAGGAAATGATGTTATGCTCACACAATGAATAAGAAATGAGAGCTGTGAGGTCCTATCTCAGCAACACAAAGCTGAGTCAAAAAAGTCTTTCTGAAGCCCAGACATGTGTGGATTCTAATCAGCTCTGTTTATAACATATGATCATAGTTAATTGTTCATTAATTCCACCATGTCATTTGTTCAGAGATTATACCCTCCACATAATGAATGTTTTGGGGTACACTCCAGCAGAGAAAATTAAAATAGGTAATAGCTGGGATTTTAAATAGTCTTCTTCGCAATCTTAAGTTTGATTCTATTGACCTCAATCAGTTTCTAAAAGGTTTCGAAACATTAAAAAATTGTCTATTATCGGGAAAAAAGGGAAGTGTTCAGATGTAAATCGACATGCCTACAGAACTGATGTGCTCTTCTCTGGCCCTTGGCCTCCCCCTGACATCTACCTCCATACAAAGCCTTCCCCTCAGGGGCTGGGAAGGTGAAGGACCTTGAACCTCCAGATGCATAATTCACCCCAGTTCAGCAGGCAGCCCAGATTTTAGTGACTTGTAATTAGCAAGCGCTGAATGGAACAGTCACTAGAAGAGCACACAGCGTGAAAAGCCTGTATTAATGATAATGGAGATGTTCACGTTTCACCCCTGGATTTGGGAAAACACTTAAGAAAATTAATTTCCTTTGCTTTAAAAGATGAGCTCAACTTGTGCAATGTCACCAAGAACACGCTCTTCTAAATAACACCGATACTTAACCATTTTAGTGCTTTTTTGAGTCTCCAGAACACAGATGTGACAGGAATGATAGTATATGCTTAATGCAATCACCTTGGGCTCAGGTTTCATTTCACTTGCAGACTTAGGGTAAGTTGATCCTTAATACTTTTCACAAGACTGATTTTGCTATCAGGTCATGATGTATTTGAAGGGCTGTCACAAAGAGAGCAGCGTGAGTGATTGAAAAAGGCTCCCTTTGCTCACAGCAATAAAAAATATCTGAGAAAAACCCTGCCAGATTACACAGAAATTATTTCAGCAATCCCTTGCTGAATTTAAATGACACATTGTAATCAAAATTTTCAGCTTCCAAAAACACTTGCAAAGAAATTTCAAAACACAAAAAAACCTAACAAACAAACAAAAAAATCCTTTGTTCAACATGCCAAAACAAAGCTTTCAAGTGATGGACCTTTTAATTTTCAGAACTTAACAGCATTTTATGGGTTGTTTGGTTTGGTGTTGGTTTCTTTGTACTTTTCCAGAATGTGTTCATCTTGTTATTGACTTAAATGCTTTGTTGAGCTTAAATTTGTGACTTTGAACATATTAAACTCTCTATTTTTCAAATTAAGAAACTCTTACCTGAAGAAATTGGCCTGAATTAGCTGCTAGGCTTTGGCCAGTATCTTCCAAATTTACAGCTGTTTGTGGCATACAAATAACTACCCAAAGGAGAATTTATACACTTACACTTTACGTATAGAATTAATACCTCTGTAACACTATCCATATAATGAGTTAATTAGCTGCTTAATAAGCATGATTAAATCAATAATAAGAATGCAATTTTCAACTGTGACTTAGTGCTAGGTGGCCTTCCATGACATATGTAATGGACTTATCACTGTTCTCATCTTCAAGGCTCTCTCAGAGTGTCTGACCACTCTTTACTGATGCACAAATATTGCTAACACCAGTTTTTAAAAAGCATCTATGAAGAAAATAACGTCTTTGAAATACCAAGGTTTTGAATTGATCGGATTTCCATCTGCTATTTGAGGTAAATGATGCCAGCTCCAGCTCTTGGGTGCTCACACCCATCCTTGTTTGCACAGAGCTGGGATAACCCAGAGCATTTCAGGATGGACTTTTCCTCCCGAAAACTCTCTCTTCTGATGGGGTCACATCATTCCAGACTAGTGTTAGCTTTAAGCACTCAGTGCTCCCTCTGTACTCACCTCAATTACAAATAGGCTTGAGTGCAGGCTTAGGAAATTGACTGGATTAGTGCCAGAATATTTGGCACTTTTGACTAACCAGACCCATGACAACAAAAGCAAAGACACCGTGCACTTTGCTTAGTCATTTGTGAGCTCTGAGAAACAACAGTGCACCTTTCCACCAGATGCTTTTCTGTCTGAAAGTAGAAGTAAAAACTAAATATTTCAAAACCAGAAGCTCCCCAAAGCTTTTCTTTGCTATCAGCTAAACACATAAAGCTGATAAATCTATCCAGTTGCAAAATACTTTGTTTTCTGAAACCCAAAATCTATGCCTAGTACACAGCATCATTTTCTCCCATGCATTTCTACTGCAACAGCTCATACATCTTCAGCAGCTAGAGGGTTTTAAAAGCAAAGAGAAACCTTCCTTGCTCTAACGCAAAGGTTTTCCAGAGGGAAAGATTTAAGTCCTTCCTTTCTGATGAGATAGCTGAATTCCCCTCACTTTGCAGGCTGTGCTGCCAGTGGTTGGACTCCCACTTGCACTCCCACTGCCTTTGCCAGCATCACTCAGGAAAGGCAACAATGCCCTGGCCCACGGCTCTCATGTTTTTGAAAATTCCAAGTACAATGTAACCAGACTTAGGAGACCTGCAGCATCCTTTCAAGTGAAACCTTGATGGTTTTAATATCATCAGAAGTGAAGAGAATTGTTCTCTAAAATACCAGCAGTACGTGAGTGGCGCAAGGCCGAAGGACCAGGCTCCCTCCCCTGACTGCACTGTTCGTATCCAGTACCAGCACAGAGTCTCCCAGAAAACAACCCATCCTTTTCCCATTACAGAGGGAGTCCAAAATCCTGCATCATGATTGCTGCTCTGCTATTAAACATTCTGGGTCTGCCACTTGCAACATGTGCATGTTGTCATCCCAAGGGTGGTTAATACAACCCCCCCAAGTTACCTCTGACCTTGTCCTCTCCTGCCACCACTCCTCCCCTGAGCAGCCATCAATGTCTCTTCATCAAACAGCAGGATGTACTCAAAATAAGGTCACTACATGTGAAACCTAAATTTTACTGCTGGAAAATGCTCCCTAAAGCTATGCAGCCCCAGTCTGTAACTGTCAAATATAAGAACCACAGACAATGGCATTTATTGAATCGTAGTAACTGGCTACCTAGGAAATGAAACTGGTTCCTGGCAGCCCTGATGTTAAGAAGGCTTCATATATTCAATTTATGTTTTCATAAACGAAACTATCCAAGAGGCACAGGACTGAATTGTCATCTGAACAACAAATGCACAAAATAAATGATATTAACAAAATCAACTGCCACTACTTAACATGCATGTTCATTAGGAAAAAAAAAAAAAAAAGCCACTTTGAATAACTAAAGCAGACAAAACTGCATGAACAGGAAGACCCAATGTATTGTAAAGTTCCAGTCAGAAGCCTCCAGAAGCTCTGGCAGGGATTTTGCCGGCTAGCTCTTCCCCATCTCCCCCTGCTTCCCCTCCAGTTTTATTTTTTCTTTTTGTGTATTTCCTCAATCTTTCCTTAAGATATTGTTAAGTTCAAATATGAATATAATCTGTGACTTTATTTTCCTTTTTGGGGTATGACCTTTGCTCCTTGCTCAGGCAACTCATTTGGACAATTATTTTCTAGGAAACAGGCAGGCAGGCACAGAGAGCCTGTCTTGCAAAAACTAGGACAGAGATTTTGAATTGTCAAGAAAATGTGAGAAAATTTTAGTGCAAACAAAAAAGAAACACACAAAGACAAGAAGAAAGACATTAAGCTGAATTTTGTTTTTGCCCCTAAACTTTAAGAATTAAAAAAAATATATTTTGGTTAGCAGACTACAATTTTAGGGAACAATTGCTATTTTGTGGGCGTACATTAATTGCTCAACATTGTACCAGAAATATCTTAAACCTGACAAGTCCCGATTAATTTGTGGTTAACTCTTTGTATGTGGACCTTGACAAAGCACTAGGCTCTATATCCCCTGTAAAAATTCATGCAACCAGGTAACAGATAAGAGATATTATCTTTTCAAGGACTTAATCAGATGCAATTGCTTGGATGTCCTCCAAACAATTAAATGCTATACACAGTTAGAGGGTTTTTGTCATTTTGCCTACCTTGAGGCCTGAATCCCTCCCCCAGCCAAAGCAGCATCTCTGCCTGGGCAGGGGGGGTTCACAGGGACTACAGTCCCCCAGCAGCCCTGCAGGCAGCTCCCTGCTTGCTCACTTGCAGTACAGAGGATGCTCTCATGGAAGAGCGATGTCCTCTTGGCCATGTTATCAGCCATCCATTGCCCCTGCTGCCCAGAGAGCCTGCCTGCACTGTCCTGAGAGGAACTGCAGCCCTCCCCGAACTCCACAGGGTTTGGAGCCCAGGCCCCAGCAGAGGATGAATTTTTGTTGGCTTTGTTCTTCCTGTTCTGCTCCCTTCTCTCTCAGGTTTTATCTACTGACTTGGCATTGAGAAAACATTGTGAGTTAATAAGGAGCTCCTCAGAATGAGGAGTTCATCTCCCAGCATCCAGTTACAGCCAAAATAAACCCAAACTTCTGGGTCAGCTGCCTCAATCACTCCTTCCCTCTCTGCCATTGCTGTTCCCATCCAAACGCTGCTCCCATTTCAACATCAAGGCCCCTTCTAATCCTTTCATTCCTTTTTTTCTCATCTTCCTTCAAACTGACTGGTTTTAAAAGTGCACCAGCCTTGTTTGCTCATTTGCATTTGGTAGTAAACAAGGAGAAAGGGGCAGCTTTGCTGTTGGGAACACAGGGCTACAATTTTGAACAGCTTCCCTGCGGCTCTTGTTTGGTCACAGCATCCCTTGGCTTTCCAACCCAAGGCAGACTGTGCATGTGGCCTTTCAAGCTGAATTTATTGCATATGTTCAGTGGTTCTGCTAATTGGACCTCTGACTTGACCACAATTCAGCGAGTTTAGCTTCAAGGATAACAAGCACTTAGGCCAACAAGAAGATACATACAACATTATAAAATACACTACATTTAGCTGGTTTAGATTAAACTCATGCACTTCTGAAACCAGGATTTGGACAACTTTCCTGTACATTGGGTGGGCTAAACAGAAAAAATTCTGAAAGAGCTTTACAAAACCTTCCTAAACAATATGGGTTTCTATCGGCAATTTAAAGAATACGATCAGTCTTTCTAAAACAGCCTTTAATCAAAGGCTTGGCATACTATTAAAAAAAATTAATCTAAATAACAGTAAATTGGATATTTATACTGAATACCAAGAACCATAATTAGAACTGTTACCATGCATGCTTCCTCTCCACCAAAAGCTTTCCAAAAAGCACAAAATTCTTTTAAAAACCTATTTCTCCTCCAGAATGATGGTAAGATGCCAGCAAAAATGTTCCTGAGAGCTGTGGACACAGCCAAGAGGTCACACACCAGGACAGCACTCAGCAGCTCAAAGGTCATTAAAAAACTATAAACCCTGCACAGGCCTTATTTTATAGCCATGATCCTTGTGCAAGACATGCAAAATATATTCTATACGAAGAACAAAAAATAGCCAGTGATTGCTGTTTCCAAAGAGATCCTTAAAATGCACAAGAACAAAAACATGGAGATATTTTATGGACACAAACCCCAGCAGTTAAATAAACTGTTTAAGATCAAACTGGAAGAGTGAGTGGTGAACCCCCTATTCTTGGTTTGTTGCTTGGATGACTTAGAAGTTTGCAGACTTTTCCTCTTTTATGTGGGTAGTGTGTGCTGAGTGTGCAAAACATTTATTAAGCCTTCTTCAAGCATAAACAGACAGTCTGATAGTACAAAAAAAGGTAGACAGAAAAATATCAGATAGGAACATCAAACAACATACACTTTCCCATAACTGTTAAAAAGCGTTGGCTGCTCCTCAGGCTGCCCTACTTAGAAACTTTGATTGTGCACCCACTGTCATGAGACGTGTTTTCCTCTCAACATCTTTTTAATCTTTTCAGACTGGTAGAAAAACAGCAGTCTTTAGTTATCAGAATTTTGATGTTTAACAGCTTCAAAGTGCTGGTGGTTTCAAATTAAATCAAGTGGCAAGAAAAACTAGGACTGCAGGTATCCAGTGCGCTCACCAATTCTCCTTGAAGATGTTTTTTCTCCTTAGATGGTAAAAATGTAATGGAGGAAACCTTTGCCACCCACTTCTGAGCAATATTTCACTCTGGGATGTTTTAACTTTTCAGAGTTTTGTTTTGTAGAAGCTGTCCACAGCCACCCTCCAGAACATACTGTCTGCTGCTGCCTGGCCAAAAAAAAGGGCCTGTTTTGAGAGAGACTTCCTCAGCACTGCAGGAAAATGCTGCATTTACTCACACATAGATTGAGCCTCTTTTCTGAACTGCTGCACCATGAGGTGCTTGGTGCACATCTCTCTCCTCTGGGGACATCTTTCCCCTTGACCATAGCGAGCACCCTGGCTAGGCTTACCCACCTGTGCTTCAGGGTCTAGCCAGCAGTCTATTTCTGAATAATATCTGGCTTCTTTTTCCTACAGTCTGAGCATGAAAACACTGGCCTCAGCACCAGAGGTGGTTGCCAGATTCATACAAATCCAAAGGGAGAAGGAGAACAGGTTACTGAGAGCACTCCACCGCTATTTCCTCATGGGCCAGTGGTACATTCAGCTGTTGGGATGGTTGCAAATGCTCACCATTGAGCCAGTGCTAAATGAAAGGGAAATGATTGCAGTTTCAGAGACACCCTAGTAGGGTCCAGAAGGAGTGGTAATGCAGTTATGGGAGAAAGAAAAAAAGCTGTGTGGGAGAAAATAAAATTATTCAACCTATGAAGGAGTTTCATCTAAAACTCTGAATATGCCTGTATTTATAAGACACTCCAATTCAATGCTGGAAAAGTGACTGTAGCTAACTACAGTCAGTGCCTCAGTTCCACCTTTGCCTTCTGTTAGTAACATGCTCCATAAATTCCTGTTGGGAAGTGGAGGGAACACCTATCCAATGGATATTGCACAACTCTGCTTTCCTACAAGTTCCCAGAGAAGACTGCCGAGCACGTCCTCAAGTTCACCCATCTGGAGAGAACACAGCGAAGGACATCAGCCCAGCTACCTGTGAAAATCTTGTTTAACTAAAGGAAGTCAATGATGGAGTTATTCTGCATCCTGACATTTACAATTCACCAGAAAATGAACCAATGTGCTGAAGAGAAAGTGAGTTCCACAGCTGTATCTTCTAACAGCAACAAACTGGGCAGGTAAAAGTAGGGTTTATTGGAGGGTACAGACAGGACAGTGTCACATGGTTTCTCCTTATTACACCGCCTTTAAGGAAAGCTCTGTAGAGTATGCAAACAAGGGTGGTCTAACTGAAAGGTTAGATATCAACAACTGCAATGACTTGTGAATGGTTCTGAGCTTCGTGAACTCAGAACGTGATGCAAAAATTGCTGGTGACACTGTAATTTAAAGAATTTCAAAAGAAAAGAGACAGAAGTTTAAAAAGACCATTAAACTTTTTGATCTAATGACTTCTTTTCAAAATGTCTATTCATTAAAAACAGGATTTATAATTCCTTTAGGAACTAATGACAGCAATGGAACAGAATCACACTAAATTACAGACATGAAGAAACAAAATATTTATACACAGCCACAGCACTTCTGAAAACACCATTAACAACTTTGTGGACAGCTTCTTCCTAAGGACCCAGCCTGGCCAACAGCTCTGGTGTTGGGCTGAGCCAGGCTTTCCTGGATCCACTGCAAAGGGAACACACTTCCTCTGGAATTAAACCCCTTGCAGCGCCACGCCACCTCTCCCAGGGTAAGGGCCCCCTAACAGAGATGGAGACTCACTGTGGGAAGCAGGGACACTGGAGATGTCCAGCTCAGGGCTGTGGATACACTGGTACAAAAAACAGAGGTGGGAAGTCCCAGCCAGGTCCCTGACCCCCAGCTCCCCCCCAGCTCCTGCCCTGCACAGACACAAACCCGTGCCCTATATGCATTACAGATGTTCTGCTGTGTGTAAATCCTGTATTGTGGAGGGCAGCAGGACTGGAACTCAGGCTGATGAGAGCACAGAGATGCCACACAAGCAGCTGTGTACCAGAGCACCATCCCCAGCCTGACAGTTCACACCATCATTACTGCAGAGGGGTATTTGTGCCACACCCTGTGGTTTCTGCTCACTGCTAGGAAACCATGCAAGTTCTTGGATTTGTAGCAGTTACCAGCTGCCCAGAGTCGATCAGAGTTCAAGGATCTGCTTTGAAAATCTGATAATGCAAAAACAGCCACTTCAGCAGCTCCAGGAAATCCTTTCCTGGCACTCACAATTCAACTACCTGTCTCCTCTTCTGACTCTCCTCTCTTTCTCCAGCATAGCCTGGGTACTTAAGAGCATCTTACTTGAAGAGGCAGCGGCCAGAGGGTTAAGGACAAGCCTGTGGCTCAGAGCTGAGAGGACAGGATTTCACAGAAAAAAGCATACAGACTTTGCTGCTTTCAAAAATACGGACAACTGACATATTATACATTTATCTCACCTATGCATTTGTACTTATAGGGGTATTACAAATACATGAGTACAAATGAGTGTGGAATACATTAATGCAATTCTTAAAATGGCTTGGGTTGGAAGGGATATCACCCAGTTCTAACCTCCCTGCCATGGGCAGGGACACCTTCCATTAGACCAAGCGTGTCTTTCTTCACAAGGAAAGCAAGTGACAAGATCACAGTGGGGTTTTTGTATTTTAAATTATCAATTTAACGGGTGAAGCACCAGGCACACTCAGGAGCCTGACTAGCTCCTGGTAGAGATGAGGTGACCAGAGACATCAGGCTGATTGCCACTGGCAGAGATGCTGAGGGAGCTGCAGCAGGCTCTATGACGTGTCACGCAGCACCCATGAAATAAATGTAGACCTTGTGTCTGTATAACTTGCTATGATGGGGTAGTGGATACCTGTTAAGGTACAGACCTTCATTTCCTGCTTGCACTCATTAGCAATCAGTGGCCTAATAGAGGACATGGATACCACCATTTTTATCAAGACTTAACTTCTTTCATAAAATTCTATTGATTTAAATTGGATAAATATGGACTAGTGTATCAGAAACAGAAGTGAATCCCTTCTATCTTGTTCTTTTCTGAGTGATTTTCAATGAAAAAATAGAAAGATGCTGAAGTGAATTCTCAAACTGAGATTTAAAATTTATAATTAAACTGTGATAGCAGCATTCAGCTGCCCAGTAAGCTGAAATCCAAAACTGTGACTAGAACACAGCTGAACAAACAAAGCGTTGGGTAAAACACATAATTCAGGTTTTTAAAACAAAATCATAAGAAGTTATCTAAAGTTTTCAGATGAAGGCGACTATGAAGTACAACATGTCCTATGTCTTTCTCTAACTAAAAAGGCAAAACAAAGTTTTAGTTCTGGTACATAATACAACGTGCTTGTGTAAATCTCGGGGCAATAAATCTTAAATGGGATGAATTCGTATTACTCAACTGTCATAGCTTTCAGCTTATTGGCAAAATTATGATTTATAAAAAAATAAAACACATCCCAGAGTGAATTTTCTTTTCAATTAAAAGACTATCTTCTTATTTCAATCTAGTTCTCCCACATTAGTCTTCCTTGAATAAATACAGAAAGATCACGTTGGATTTCCCTTCCAAGTCACCACACAGGGATTTCTGTACAAAATAGAAGCTGATCTCTTCCGTGGTGGTCAGTAACTACCCACCTTGCAGAGCACTGGCCAACCAAGCAGAACTCCACAAAAATACCACATCAGGCAACAGACACAAGAAAAAGATTTTTTACAAGTGTTATATGAGCCCATACTTCCACCAGAGATATCAGAGCCTGATGTGCAGAATGCCCAAAGCTGAAGCTGCAAGGCTGGAGGACACTCAATATCTTGAAAATGAGGGCATTCCTTTAACTTGCCTCACACACACTGAATTATCCTCGGAAGGCACCTATAGTTCTGGATTTAAAATACAGGGGTGTAGCCTGGGTTGGGTAACTGAAGTGAGGAACAATGTGGGGCAGCTGTGCCATAAGCTCATCACCTGAAGTACCCCCCCAGCACGTCCCAGTCTAACAGGGAGGGATCATTTTAAAGAGTGCTGAAAGGCCTGAGAGGTTCCCAGCTGGGCAGGAACCCTGCAGGCTCCATGCTCTGCCCTCACAAGGCAGCTCTGCGCTGGTCCCACTCCTCAGCCAGAAAATCCCTGACACCACTCTACCAGTGGCCTAAAAGGCTGCACAAATTTCTGAACAGCAGCAAATCCAGCCTTTTATTGTCTGAACTTCAGGCAAATCACTGTGAGAATACATCAGGCTTTGTCTGAGAAATAATTTTTCTTTTTAATACAACTTACAACTCCGACTTTATTTTTTCTCTATTTCTTTCCTTCATCCACGCGTTCCATCACATCCACCAAGAGCCTAGTTCTCAACCCACCTCCTCCCCCCAGCTCCCTGTTCCAGTCAAACTAGGTCTGAGTCTAGCACTCAATTTTAGCAGGTGCTCAGCCAGTTCCACTAGTTGACAAGTATTTTGGCTCACAGTAACAAACATTTAGTAAGCGCCCAAAGGGAATAGCATCAAAGCATGCATCACTTATCCCGAAGCCATCAATTCAGGCAAGTTAAGAGCTTGAAATTAGCAGAGTTTTGGCTTTTGGCACAGGGTTGAATATTCATACACTCATAATCATATAAGAATTTTTTTTTCTTCTTAAAGCACTGTTCACCAACTATCTTTCAACTTTCTTCTGCTTTCAAGAGCATCCCATTTCCCCTTCCCTCAGCTCTCAAAAAACCACAAAAAAACCCAAACAAAAAAAGCAAACATCAAAAAATCAACTCAGCCTGAGTGGAAAAA
Organism: Aleadryas rufinucha; assembly: GCA_013397815.1. Taxonomy (NCBI): domain Eukaryota; kingdom Metazoa; phylum Chordata; class Aves; order Passeriformes; genus Aleadryas; species Aleadryas rufinucha. The sequence goes on from VZTH01016211.1 coordinate 628,660, forward strand.
ATAGGATAAAAGACTCTGTGTTAATACCAACCAGGTAATAGCAACAATATTGATTTACACTGCCTGAGAATCCAGCTGTAAATCCAGTCATGTAGCCACCTCTCTAGAAAAGCAAGGCCCCCCCCATGGTTGGTCCTCCCTCCTCTTGCCCACCCCCTCCCTCCACAAGCTGGGAGCATTTGGCACAACACAGGTTATAACCCAAAGTGACACTTGCATAGTGACTAATGGCCATCCCTTGTGACAGCACCATCCCCAGGCATCCAGAAGGTGAAAAGGAAAAGGTAAATGTTCTAAACCTGACTACATAAAAATATAACAGTGCAAAATTTTTTCTGGGTTTATAAACAACAAAGTAACACTGAGCAGTGCCCACTTCAAATGATGCTGTAGTGCTCCCCACAAAATACAATGGAATAGTTTCATTCCTTTAGGGGTCATCTTCAAAGAAGGAATTGTTTTTCCAGCTGGATGGAAACTCTTTCACCACCAAGCTCCATGCTGGTAAGAATTCAGCATTGTTAGTAGATATCCTATCCACCAGTGCCCCTAAATATCTATCAAAAATACCTTTCTATTTCATTAGATTTGCCTCGGACAGAGCATCATGTCCAAAATCAAGGATATGACTAAAATTTTCCTCACACCTAGAAAAGACTCACTGACTTAACAATTTTTTCTTTCAGACCCTTAATCTACACAATCTTTCCACTTACCATATGTCATGTTCCCAGATGTTAGAGCAACATCTACCTGGTTTGTGCTTTAACACAAAGGAGTTAAAGAACAATCACTTCTAATCAAGCTATCTAGATTCTACTATGTTCAAGTTCAACTGTTCAGAAGCCATGAAACAGATCTCTAATCAAGATTTGCTTAAAAATAGTGAAACTACTTTTAAAAAAATGGATGGGGATTCTTACTTATTATGTGAGTTTAAAGCTTTACCTGGTAACTTGCTTGCATATGAAAATTGACATTTGTACTAAAACCTTCACATGGCTGAGAGCTGTAAAACATTTGACATTCCCCGAGAGAGCTGAAGGGAAAGGGAAAAGAGGGAATCTCCCAGTGAGGATATGATGATGCCCTCCTGGGGTCCTGCTGCCCCTGGCAAATGTTCCCAGCTCTGCCATGCCCAAGACATCTCTCACAGGCCCTTGGAGCTGGCAGCAGAGCCCAGCCCAGAAGATGCACAAGCTCCTCAAAGACACATGAGCAGCTGCAACATCTACAGGCTGATCGTTCCTGACACAGCATTTCAATTTATATCCATTAGGAAACTGCAAAGCAATTTTTTCCAGCATACCTGAAGAGTTAAGTAAAATCTTCACTGTCTCATGATGAAATTAGCAGGATTTGTGACAGTGGCATCCGTTACTTTCCCTGATGCCCACAAGTTTGCAGCAGCAGAGGCTGTGACAGCAACAGCCTTTAACATCTCAGGGACAGCAGCAGCCAGGCTTTGCATTATCATCAAATTATTCCATGTTCCCAAAGAACACGAGAGCTCCTGAGCACTACACACAAATGGAAATCACTTCAGTCCTACTAAATATTGTATAAAACATAAATCATTGAGTATGTGCCAAGACCTGTCCTTCTCTTCTGCTGTGTACCGAACAGAGAACACAAAAAACCCCTCAGAGATTTCACCTTTATTTTAGGAAAGGCACTGACTAAGCAACCAATTGCTGTCCAGACATTCTTACAGGATAAACAATTTCTAGTTTTCACAAACCTAACTATGCATGACAGAGCTGCATTGTAAAGTATCGAGCAAGCCATCCTATCCATCACTTATTTTTGAGAGTGGTTTGGCTTGTTCTGTGATACCATTAAAGGCTCAGGTCTGCCCTTGGATGTACTCAAACTATTTGCAGTGTAGGACACTGCACAAACGTCCAGAGGCAGAACTGCATGGAGCTGTAATATAAACTTGAACACAATAAATGGGAAACCTGTACAATGCAGATCCTTCACTGTGCTCCCTTCACTTGCTGGCCCCATCCCTTTCTCTTGCCTGAGTTAAGCTGGATACGCTCTGAACCTTTCAGAACCTTCACAGCTAAAGCCTGGAATGTCCTGAATGCAGGCAAACAGAAGGAGTGGTGGGGCCATAGGGCACAGAAGCAGAGCCTCTCTACAGAGCTAAGCGTGGCAATTCGAAAATATCTCACCTTGAAATTCAATGGGGTGGGACATAATACAGGGTTTTGTTTCGTGTGTGTTTAAAAAAAGGTCATTTCTCTCATACAAGTCTTGAAGCCAGCCTTCACAGGAATGTTACCACACTGCAAACTGCTTAACCAGTCAAAAGCAGTGAAATACTACCCTTGGACTGCCATCCTCCAACTAAACAGGAACATAAATACGTAAACTGCGTGACTGTTGCTAGTATCATACCAGGCTAAGACACTGGCTGATCCCAGCAGCCTTACTTTCTAACCATTGGTTGCCTTGGGCTCCTTACTGTATAAATTATCCAGAAACATTAGCATTCTTTGTTGTTCCAATGTGATTGGAAGACTCTAAAGGATATTTCTGCATGCTGCTTAAGCAAAGGGTAAGCTTTGTGCAGTATCATGTGATCAACAAAAAAATCCCCGAGTACTGCTTGCTTGTGGGTGGTGCAGAGGAACAAGAAGTGACTCACAACTCATAGTGGAAAATTTGGGGGGAAAATGTTTTAAATAGTCAGGAAAGTACAAAATGGCCAACCACAATTATTGGACTTCCTATGCCCCATGTACTGGGTAACAAAATCATGTCTTTGATGTAAGACAACTGATGCCCAAATGTATGAGAGTTAAGTGAAGCAATTCCTGAGTTTTGCTCCATTCTCCTACTAGAGAGGGCCTCTACCTGTCTTGAATCTGCAAAGTCCTAAGAAAGAAAATGGAATAAGCTACCAAATTCCAGTCTGACACAAAGGTATCAGGGGAGGGAGAACCCAAAAAAAAGCATTTGGTGGAGAAAAAGCTCTCTATTTGCTCTCATTCTTAAGATGCAGAAACAAAACACTGAAAGAAATCCATGTATTTGAGATTAATAGGCAGGTATTTATCCATGTGCCACTGTGGTTGCTAAGAGATTTCCTGTCTACAGCAGTGTTGTATAAACAATAAAGCATTTCTGTCCACAAAGCAATTGTTTCACCTCACTGAATCAAGAGCCTCTCACTGCTGTATCCCTTCAATATTGTTCTATTCTGAGCTGTGAGGAAGCTCCCTCACACAAAGACAGTGCCTGGATCTGCTTGGGCACGCTATTGTTAAACTTGAGCACATCAAGTACAACGTGGGCTTCCTGCAGCATGAGCAGAGTTAGCTGAGAGACTGTACATTATAGCTCACCAGCCATAGGTAAATATGGGCTGAGGGGACAGCTCCTACCATTAATTCCTTACTGCTATGGTCATTTTCACCTGAGGGTGGAGGGGGAAACCCATCCTGACAGCAGCATTACAAACCTGCACATAACCTAAACAGCCGCCAAGAAAAATATTACTAATTCAGGCCAATTTCAAACAGCAGCACCTCAAAATTCACCTCAAAGACAGAAACTTCTTTATACTGTCCTTTATCCTGGAAGATGATTCAGAAGATCTATGCATTCACACAGAAAAAATACCTACAGTGTAGATGGCTGCAGCAAATGTACTGCAGCATGTTAAGAGTCTCCTAATGTGCTCACTGGAACAGAAGGCAGTGGGTTTCTCAGTGCTTTTCGTTATGGATAGTACTGCCACGGCAGAGAAAAAAGAGGAAAGGGCAGAGAAATGCTGACTCTTGCCCAACCAAAAGATGCACATATGTTAGAGGAAATCTACATGTCATTTAGGAAGCACATGCACCGCTCCTCTGAGCATATGAAGATTATCAAATCCCCCCCTTAGGGGGATTTCACAAAGGCACACAGAAATACTACATGGCCAGGTTTCTGTAAAGGCAACTGGCTCCTTGATATGTTCTTGAAAAAATTATCATAAAATACAGCCAAAGACAGGAAATTGTGGCAGGGCCCTATTTCTACGGAGCAGAGTACAAGGTGTCATCTATAAGGACATATCCTCAGAGCTGCCAAAGTAGCTGGCCTCTTTATCTGTCATTATGCCACAAACCATAACTATTTTGCTTTATACCTTAGAGAGAAACAGTAAGCCTGGAATCACACGGAGGCTCCTGACCTGAACAATGAGCAATGCAGTGCCTACTGAATTTTTCAGATCCTAGTTTGCTGAAGGGTTTTCTGCAGCTAAGACAAATCTACAGCAGAGAAAAACCAGGCTCTGTAATCTCAGCCACATATTTCCCTAACAAAAGAAAGTTGCTGATAACAGACTGTTACAGCTCAATTCTGTAAAACAGCCCACCCGTTAGGGAAAAAGAGAAACACTGAAACACCTTATTTCTGCAACATTATCCCAAAAATGGATGTTTCAGAAGCCAAACATGTGACACAGTCCCAACACAAAGAAAAAAAATCTGCCTCTACACACATCCCTTTTAAGTACATGTATGTAAGACTAAACTATCATGCCATGCTTTGCTATTAAACCCAGGAGAAAGCTCAGCATTAAACCTCACATGATGGTTACAAACTATTTTCAACTCACAGACAGTTTGCATATCACCGTAACATAAGTGGGAAATGAATGCACACCTTCTGCATCATCACTGCAATCAACTAATATCCAATTAAACATTCAATTGCTTTGCAAACCCCACAGCCCTGGTTATAAATGCTATTTTACAATGTTAACAAATTACTCCAACAGCTACCAAGTTACAGGCAAGAACAAGCTTTGATACTTCAATTGCAAGGTAAGAAAATTAAAACAAAAGAATCTCTGTTCAGAATTTGGCACAGATCTAGATACCTTTTTCTTCCGATCCCGGGATCTTTTCCTGTGTTTTCTTTTTTTCTCAGTTTCTTCCTCAGCATTTATTTCTAAATCCCTGTTTTTCTTTAACTGTGATGCTGCGTGAGCCATAATGCATTGAAAAATCCTTTACAACAATGGTCCCTTGTAAAAGGTGATTTCCTCGGGCACCTTTAGCCAGCCTTTACAGCAAATGTTCCAGTGATTGGAAGGAAATCTGTGGCCAGAGCCAGGAACACATTCAGCATTCAGAGATCTCGCAGAAGCTTGCAGTCACTACAAAAACACATAGTTGCAGATTTCTTCCTATACCTTTCTGCACCTGCACCTTTGTAAAACAGTGCAGCCATCGTAATGCATTTAACGTAATGAAAAAGACAGCTGGGACAGAGAAAGCTGTATTATGGCTGTATCCCCTGCCACCAGCTGGAAGTGTCTAAGTGACTCCTCTGAAGGGGGAATGCTGAAAAGGAGCGCTTTCTATTAAAAAAAATTCCAGAACAATAACATATGCTGCATTGTTTTTTCTTCACTAATCTTCAAGCACGTTTTTAAAACCTATTAAAAGAATGCAGCATTAACGTTGTACGTCTCTCAGCTAGTTTTGTATAGTAAGCCATTTAACCTATAATGAAATGGAGCAGCTCCTACTTTAGGTTAACTGCTGATGGTGACAAAAAAAATAAAATAAAAATTTCTTTTTACCATGGAGACTCTGAGTGCATTATGTAGAAAACAATGCATGCATTGCCATATCTTAACAGTGTGTCCTTTATACCCATTTTTCAATTCCAATACATTTTGTGAGAGAGGATTACAGAAAGCCCTGTTGTATTCCCCCCCCCCCTTTTTTTTTTTAAACATACTTATTACAACACATCATACAGAAAGAAAGATGCAATCACACTGGTGTGTGAAACAGGCATTTAATTCATGGGAGATTTTCTGGCACCGTTCATTTACGTGGTCAGAAAGGGAAATCGGCACTATTTCCCTGTAGCTGGAAATGTACTTTTAGGCTTTTATGTCAAGGCTTGCTTCAATCATCTTACTATTTTTGCCACCTGAGTCCTCAATGACTGCAGCTTTTGAATATTCATTGTGGGAGGTAAAATAGCAGCAGTATTAAGGCCTGCAGGAGGATCTTTTACTAGGATGAACACAGAGCAAGCATCTAGTAAATAAGGAACCATATTTTTTCTGCACAAATATGAACAATCAGCAGCTTGCCTCAAGACTGCTGTTTTTAACCTTTCCCAGTATTCCTAGTAGCATGCTTCACTGTAGTGAAGATTAGCGTTTCAAGGCAGTCTGATCTCTTTCAGATAAAACCCAAAAGTCTCTCCAAGCTAAACCAGTGTATTTTACATGGTACTAGCATTTCTGTCCAGAAGGAAAAAAACAGAATCTGTTCCAAAAATGAAGTTAAATTTAAAACTGAAATGCAATTAGCCAAATCAGGCTGAATCTTCTCAGCGTAACATACAATCCAGAGATGTCTCACATGGTTGTAAATATTCTTCCCCTGAACTTGAGACATTGTTTGAATTCTGGTTGCTGAGGGCCAGGAAGCAACATGCTTTAGAGTTTACACATAACATGGCTAAAAGAAAAATAATTTTTTTAATCTCCAAAACAGAAACTGCTTTGAACACATTGTGTGTTGTCCAAAAGGCAGCACACAGTGCACTGCCTGTCTCCTGTTCACAGGCTAACAAACTGGGTTTAAAAAGTTGTTTATTTTGGAGTGACTTTAAAAAAATGCTCAAGGATGGAGGCCACAGTGACGTGACCTTAGGGATTTTTCTTCCTGATGCAGTAAAATCACAGGTTTCTGCACACATCCAAAGCTCCTGTACCTCTACAGCACCATGGACCTCTCCATACTCCCTCTCCACCACCGAAAGCCTCATACAATGCTGCCTTTGGAAAGCTGTGGGAAGGGGAGTGCTGCACTTGGACAATGCCTGGTTTTGAACCAGAAGCAGTAAACTCCCACTTATCTAGGTTCTGCAGAGACTTGAATGAACACATTTCTAAAGATGCAAAGAGTACTCCCCAAGGATGCTTTGAACTGCAAGGCACAAATGCAAGCTGTCAAAAGCCAGTCTCAGGCAGGCACCTGGATTTTGGCCCAGCTCTCCAAGGAAGCCCAGGGCAGCAGTGAGGAAACTCTGCTCCAGCACGGGAACCCTACTAGAGAGAGGAGCTGGCCAGGCTGCTGATTTATGGAGGCTGAAGAAGGTACCTCAAGAAGGACAGTGGCCAAACTATCAAGTTTTAGCTGGAAACGGAAGACTGCCTTGTGCCTATTTAAAAAAAAAAAAAAAAAAGGCAAAGAAAAAGCACCCAAAGCTTCACTTTCTAGCCTACAAGCTGCCTGCATGACCTTGGCAGTTATCTCTTGGAAGCTCAGTTCTTTCTCTGTAAAATAAAGTTGACATTAGTTCCCCTGTCTGACAGAACGCAGTTATTAGCACGGAAGTGCTTAGAAAATACAGTAGAACCAGAACTGAAAGTGGATTCAATAAAATACAATAGAGTTGCATCCGTCTTACTCCCAGCACATTTCCATCTGGATTTGAAAGACTCATGAGTCTTTGCCTTAGGAAACCAACTTTATTCGAGCCCCAGCTGAAGTGAATGCTGCTGTCATTCACCACTTGCTGGCTAATCCTGTGACGTCCTATAAGCCTTTTAACCATACTAGCCTGTAATTTATGCCTAAATAACCTCATTAAAGGAAAATACAAATGATGCATTATCAAGTGTTAGGTGTTTAAAATACTTGAAGCATACTTTTGAAAATGCTGGCACGGAGAAAAACATGCACATATCCAGCTTAAAGCCCAAGTGCCACCTTATGCACAGGTTGTATTCTATGCAGGTAGAAAGCAGCCCAAGCTTTTATTAATGAGAATAATGCTAAGAAATGAGGATAATAAGTGAACTCACCCAATCCCTTGAGATATGCATATATTGAAGGATTTTATCTGTCAGCCAAGACTGCTTCATCCCAAGGATCTTTTCAGCTAATTAATCAATTGGACATAACATGCAGATGTTTTTATTATGCGGATTACAATCCCTGCTTGAACTACAGAGTCCAAACTCCTCCAGAATTAGATTTCAGAAAGAGAAAATGCCTTTTCAAGCTAGGGTTTTGAGAAATAGTGTTTTAGCTAGTAAAGCAATGATCAAGAAAAAAAAAGATCCCTTATAGCTGGAGAGATACTAACTAGGGAGATTTTTGTGTAGCTTATAGGCTGGGATAGTCTCAAACAGAAAAGAGGTTACAAAAGAAGTGTGAGTAAAAGATTCAGACCTCTGTGGGAAAGTGACTGTAGATGTCCAACTCCTGCTTTTGGGGAAATGGTGAACTGGCACCATTCACCGGAAGGTGACAGGGCACTGCCAGATGAAATCTGGATGAAGTGTGAAGGTTTTCATGCCAGATATGTCAAAACTCACTTCAAGGGAATTGGGCACTGGAAATCTTCATTAAGTGCTTCTTTTCAGACTTCAGTAAAATAATTAAGCTGATTGATTTCACCCTTAATTACAAAGTTAATGGAATGCCAATGAGTGTTTCAGCACAATCCATAGGGTCCTGATAAAGAATGATCTTACTCGAACAATGGGAAATTTACACTTTCTGTTAGCACAAGGATAATGTCTACTTAGCTTCATCTACTCACAAAGTCATAATAATAAAGGCTGGAACTGATTTTATCAGCTTGAAAGTCAAGTGTGTCATTTGGTTTAGTTTAAGATGCTAGTCCCACTGCTAAAACTAGATTCAAGAGACTGCAAAACAGCATTAGCACATACATTGAGATGGATTTGGGAAAACCCACAAGTTATAGGGGGAAAAGGTGTTCACAATCTAATTACTGGTGTTGATTCATCAATTGGTCAGCAGCTTACAGAGCAAAGATAGTATCACTTTTACAGTTCGTTTAAACAAATGATACGGCACTAGAAAAAAAAGATGAGATACTCATGAAAATATTGGCTTACTGAGAAAATGCCAAAAAATAGCTCTATGAAAATCTAAGCGGTTTTAGGTAAGATGGAACACCACAGAAACATTCAATATTTACACTTCTCAGATCACTAAGGATCCAAAAAGATTTATAATCACACACATAGTGCTAGAAGGTCACTATGACAACTTTTACTGGTAAACAAAGTATGTTACATTTTCCCAGAGATGGAAAGAGCATTATAGGTAGACTAGAAATAGCAGAGAATAAAGGAAAGGAAAATGCATGGAGAAAAATAAATCCAATTCTTATTAGGTTACTCTTAAATTCTTAATTTCTGAGTTTTCTGGTACAGAACAAATGCCATTATTGCCCTGCTTCAGATTATTTTGTTGAGTAAAGCAGTGGAAGTGAGAAGGAAAAAAAAAGAAAGAATAAGACTTACTAGAAATAATAAACCAATTCATGAAAAAAAACATTTTGGGAGAAGACTAGGCAGAAAAAATTTCAAAAGAAAATTCTTTGTGAAAATGAGTTAACCATAAAAAACTTTCTAATGAGTCTCATAAAATTCACCTGCTCATGTGTTAAGACTAGCAGGCCTTGTGTCTCAAAATCAAACAAAAAACCCAAACAAGATTAAAAGCATATTTAGCATCTAGTTTTACTTTTTAGCTCCTGTTCACACATTTGATGTCCAGGATAGGATGGACCCATCTCCAAACATGCAGAAGATCAAGGCCACTAAGTAGCAAATGAATGGAAAATAAGATAAGTTAAGGCTTGTTTGGCTCCTCTGTGCTGTTGCATTGAGTTTCTCCCACCAGCTGCTTCTTCTAGCAGAATTCTATTTTGGCACTAATAGTCCCAGAGAAAGTGGGGAAACATGACAGTCAGAAAGGAATGCGTGCACTACAGGAAAGAGCAGGAAAACACCTAAATTGCATTCTATACACCACTTTTACAGTGCTAACCCCTTAACTTCTTTGGAGTCACAGTATAAAATTTGGAAATGTACTGAATTATGTTCTGTTTCTTATTTGACTTCTTTAGGGCACGAGAGCTTAAAAAATGCTTTGGAAATGACACAAATTTAGGGATGCCGTGATAAAGGCCAGAGGCTTGCTACTCCATAAATGATCCTTCTTAAATTTCCTTTGGGAAATTCAAGTAGAAATGATAACAGCTGTAAAACAAAAACAAGCAAACAAACAAAAACCCAAGCCCAAACAAACCACCACAATAACAAAAAACAAAACTAAACCAAACCACCCCAAAAAACCCTCAAACCCTCCCCAAAACACCCACACAGAAAACAATAATGGAATGTGCTTTTCATTGAGCACTCTCCAGACACATCACTTCCCTTCTGAGCTGAAACAAGATCAAAGCAGCAGCCACTTTTGAGCTTGTAGAATTAAGTGCAAAATTACTATTTCCCTATGCAGGGATGACACATTTTGCCTTAACTGGTGAAGTTACACCTCCTGTGGTCCAGCTTACTCAGAATATGAGGATGACTGACACGTCTGTGAATTTTAACTTCAAGCTGGAGGCATGACTTTTAATGAAAATTACTCCAGGTTTTTGTTTGCCCTTAAGACTTGCACTATAAATCTGGACAGTTCAAAAGTTGACTCAAGGCTCACTCAGCCCATGGCTTCAGGGGCAGGGGAAATGGGGAAATAAATCTTCAGCTGTCCCAGGCCACCACACAAACAAACTGGGAGAGGGGAACAATGTGCTCATGCACCAGCAGAGGAGAAAGGACTTCAGAAGACTGAAGAGCACCCAGGACCTGGAGATCACCAACCCTGACTTTCAAAATTGGGTGATTTTGTTTGAGCCCTAGCCAGAGAAAGGGAGCTCACAGTGACAAATTAATATTAACTCTTCTGTGAAGATAGCGTAAAGAGTTTCATCTCTGACTCATAACAAGCTAAGAAAAAGATGTATCTTATTTATAGAGGCACACTAATTGCAAGATAGATTTTGTGTGGGTTTGTGGATGGAATTGCTGAGCAGCCCAGGAAATGTATCCAATGCAGGGAACACTGGTGAGAGAAAGATATATAACCTCTAAATTGTTGCTGAGCAAACACACCAAAAACTTTCTTCCCATTCTTCCTCTGCCAAGAAGAACATTGCTAAAACCCTACATTTACTGGGAACCACTGGAAGTGTAACAAGCATGCACTTTTAAAAAACTGGTTTTGTACTTTTTTCCCTGCAATTCAAATACTACACTACAGCCAGGGCTGAAACTCCCATGTAGAGTGCCAGTGTCTTAGGGACGCTGACAAAGATCACTGGGAAATGGCATCAAAGTGGTTCCACACACCTTAAGGAGTAGAAGTTCTATCCCAGACTGACACCAGGTCACATTAGTGACATAGTTTTCAATCCTCACTTGGAACTACTCAGTAGTGTTCTGAAACTGTATATTCAGAACATTAACTTCCCTCAGATTCCTACTTCCATCATTTCTCCCTGCCTAGTCCACCATGCTCTCCTAGCACTGGAAGCCCCAGTAGAGTGACCAGGAGGTCAGTGGAGTGGTGCTACAGGGCACCAAACTGAGTTTTGATCTGAAAATTTTGTTAGATGTGTCTGCAAATGACACCAACAGAGCCAGGAAAAGCTACCCCTGTACATATAGGAATAAGTGCAAAAGCAGGGTTGGTATCAGTTTTGCACTCCCACATGCAGAACTTGAACGCTGTCTGTGATATGATAGGAGGCTCAATCCCATCCTGGTGAGCTTCAAAAAAAGAAATGCAAAATGCCATTCATCAGGATTTTATGATTCAGCTACAAACTTCACCCCAAGTGGTCAATTAATCACTGCTGCATCTGTTAACTTCTGCTCCGACACATGAAAGCAATCTGCTCACACATCCAGCGAACACCGAGCCCGAGCTGGGGCTTCCCCCAGCATAAGGAAAGCAGGTATCAAGGAGGTGCCTCTCAGAAGCTCCTCTGCCAGGTCATCCAGTCCCCAAACAGATACAAGATGAGTTATTCCCTGCTCATCTCAGACAGAAAACTCCCTGTCTCAGAGCGGTTTAAAAATAACCCAAAACAGCAGCAGAAAATGTCTTTGTGGTATTTCAAGTTTCTCGGCATCAAGTCCCCGCCTGCTGTCTCTTTTCTGGAGCAGTAGCAGTCTCGTAATAATAAAAGCTACACAAAAAGCTTTTGTTGAAAACCACTGCAGAACCTGCAAAGGTGCCAGGAAGTGAATGTGCCTAAGCAAATGAAGCTACCACACAGAGAGTTGGATGGCACCAGTCACAAACAGATGCAACACCTTTGCCTGTAGTCAGCAGATCACTTTCCAGTATCCTTTAATTAGAATTATTTTATTTTGGTTAGGTTTGAGTCAAAAATATACACTTTAGGCTAAAAGAAATATGGACCAAGTGAGCTTTTCCATCAGTGACTGCATAATGTGCATCCAGGGGTAGTAGGCCTCTGTGCCTTAGCAAGATACTGAAAAACATGATCATGAAAATATCATTTAACCTTCCCCACCTCTCCAAAAGGAGAAGTACGTTTAACTTTGGACAAAGGCAGCACTTTATCACCTTCTGAAACTGATTATTCCCCCACCCACTGCCAGCAGTAGGGAGCTGCACAGAGTGATGCAGTGCCTGCATATTTTCCTGTTGCCAGGCTCTGCACATTACGAGCAGCTTACTTGTTGTTTTACTTTGAAATAAAAAGTTGCTGAGTAAGTGTAACAAAGGACCCATCTGCAAAGGTCACAAGAAGGGCTCTCTTTGAAGTTTCCAGCATTTCCCAGTTACCCCAAGACTCCCAACAGTACAACTTTTTTGTTGAATTTCTGTGGTGCAAAAATGCAGAAATTATAAGAAAGGAAGAAAAATGGTTCTTTGGTTTGTTTGTAGGGTAGGTGGTTTTCTCATTTTTAACTTCCCTGAACTACCTGCATATGTAAAAGATCTACCACTAACATGCAGTATGCCTAAGGCAAGGAAAGCAGGTACACGTGAGCCAGCAAGGAGAGCCGCAGGTTCAGTTCCCTCCCTGATCACTGCCACACTTGTGCGCTGGACCAAGGCTCCCTCAGCAAGTACAGAGGACACATTTACTCACTCTGACTTTAATTGCAGACTTTCCATTTTAGCCAAACTAAATTTTGCAGAATTTTCAGTGAAGACACCAGTCCCTGCCAGTACGCACACAATTCCTTAACCTTTAAGGCAACATTTGAAATGAAAACATAAAAGCAAAAAAGAAATCTCCAACCCACTCCAGCATAAGAAACTCATTTAATTAGATTCCTTAATTATTCATTATTCCTTTCCCTATGTTGAAATGACCATCTTTGCCTCATTCCCAAAGGATTGTCTCCATAATTAAGTGAGGGAATCATTAAAATCTCAACATGCTGCCCGAGTGAGATTTTAGTGCTTTAAGTGTTCTGCATGCTCCATGCAGCAGTAAGTTGACTTTTATAGGAAAAAAATGCAAAAAAGCAGAATCAGTAGCAATCAATAATAAGAGGCAGAAGGGTATCAAATGCATATTTTTCAGGTGACATTTTTCTCACTTTCTCACGAGTAAATTCATGTACCAGTCATGAAATCTACAAGTTTATGCTTAAAACAATGGCATGTGAAAATTCTCAGTTTCCTTAAAATAGCAATTTAAAATATTAAAAAAAACCCCTCAAGGTAATTTTAGAAACAGAGATGTATATTTTACCTAAAAAAAAACCCAAACAACCCAACGAAAACCTAAAAATCCCAAACCAAACAACAAAGTCCAGCTATAGTACTTTGATACTAAAATCCCGCTGGAACAAACCCTTGGAGCAAGAAAGGCAACTATCAAAGATTCATTAAAAAAAAATAAAAATCACTACCACTACAAAAAGTCAGAAGTGTTTTGTTTCTTCATAAATTTCACATAAAGCTATTAATACTCACAGGAGGCCAAGCTCTTTCTTGGCCTAACAAGAGCAAGTGGGCATATGTAAAAACCCACTGACCTGTATAAAAACTATAATTATCACAGCATAGGTACATTGGTGTGATGCCTGAAAGCCCAGGTAATGTTAGTGCTCTATTCAGAACAGCAGAGTGAGAGGCAATTCCTATCCAGATCTGCCTGTAGGCTGCACACAGAGTACACTGGGGATGGGAGGGGATGTATCCCTCCTGCTTTAGAGAAAGGGACTGCTAATAGGAGAGAATGAAGTTGGAGGAGGAGTTGCTGAGTTTGTATCGCATGGCAAACAACACACATCAACAAAAGTTTATGTGCTGGGGATGTAAACACAAAAGTAACAGCCTGGAAGACACAGGAAAGAAATTTCTCTCCTACACAGCTTTGCTTGGCTCTCATGTGGAACACTCTGTCCTATTTCAGGCACTAAATTTCTAGGAAAAAATTGTCAGCTGGAGATGTGAAGAATTTATTGCTTTAACTCTGAAATCACTCTTCTTCAGAAAACAACCCTGAATGCTTCTCTGCATCTGTGGTTAGTAATAAATAGCTTTGGACATGCATATCCACACACTCCTAGCAAAGACAAACACCAGTCAGCACTGCAACTTTGCTCATTTGCCTATGTCCCCACACCAGCCCTTCTGGCTTTTTATTCCCCCCCCCCCAGAATAGGCAAACACATATGATTGGAGGCAAACCTCCATAAAAACTAAAGATCACTCTCCAATTTTTTAATTTTTTTTTAATGTTCCTATGATTTGTTTTATTTTAAACTGGTTTGTGGAGGGACTGAGAAGCAGGAACGTTGCATGGACATTTGTTCAGGGATAAAGGCACTGCTCCTCTTTAAAAGATAGAATAAATTCTGACTAAAATGTTTAACAAACCTAAACTTTAAATAATCAATACTTCACAGAGAAGAAGAGAAGAAAACATACAAGAACTGTTGCCCAGAACAGCTCCAAGGGTACTAAAATGGGTGCATAACAACAAGGGTACATAACAGTAACTCCACGCAGTTCATGCTAGGACATGGGAATTACATAGGCTTAAGAAAAAATTCCAACCACTAGAGTTTTTTGATGTTCTGGTTTGGTTTTGGGGGGTTTTTTTTGAGACTTCCTGGAAAATAGGCAGGATAGCAAAAGACTGTTGAAGACCAAATTAGTACTAAACTTGAAAGAACAGGGAGGGGAAAGAAAACTCAAAAAACCCAGAAGATAATAAAATTGTACACTGGTCTGGTTAAACTTCCAGTCCTAGATATCTCCTGTATCTGTATCTGAATCTGTCACCACCTGGAAGTTACTGGGATGGACTGCAATCAATCTGGATTTGTCAAGAGGAAACTCTATAAAATTAATTTAATTTTATTTCATGGAAAGGCAACGGGCATTGGAGACTGGAGAAAAGCAATACTTGTACCTGATGTTCTCATAAGCAAGGTAAGGAACATGGTGTTGATGAAAAGATTGTTAGATTAATCCAAGAGGGACCTGGTAACTGAACTCAGGAACAAGATATTAACATTCACTGTCAAAAAGGATGGATGTTCTGCAAGAGTCCGTCCTGGATTTGCTTCTCTCCAATGTTTTATTAGTGATTTGGGCAATAGGAAAAGTTTATTATCAATGCAAACATGAAACTACAAGAAGCATGTGCATGTTAAAGAGTGAAACTTTACATCAAAATGATAAGTAAGACCAGAGGAATGGTGTGGAGGAAAAAAACCAATAAAACCAGATGAATTTCAGTGAAAATAAAGAGGAAAAAATTTTTTTCACAGGCTAGAGAACAAGTAAGAACTGTTCTTCAGTATTGTCTGCAGGGGATAAAACGGTGCAGGTTCAACACAGGACAACAGACAAGCAGCAGAGCAGAGTGCAGAAGTACAGCCTGCACAGTGAAATCATCTTTCTCTTCTATTTAGTATTTGCAAAGCTGCAGGTATGCTGTGACTGACTTCTGCTCTTCTGCTGCCAGGAAGATATGAATATTTGGGTAACAACAAGAGCAATCAGAAGTCTGTAAAACACATCCTCATTTAGCCTGAAGAAAAGGTGACTGATGGAACATGGCAACAGTCTTCAAGTCCATCAAAACCTTACAAAATGCAGAAGAAAATTGTCTGTTCTCCACCATTACTATGGATAGTAATAGGAGTAGAAAGTTTCAGTTACAGCAACCAGATTTGGGTGAGATACTATGAGAACTTCTAACAATAAGGAAACTCTGCAACAGTGGGCAAGGGACCAGAAAGGAAACTTCACAACTTTCCCTAGTAAAATACATATTAGGATGCCCTTGGTAATCCTTACATCCGTGCTGCTCATGACAATCCTATGAGCCCTGGACCAAGAGGTATCCCAGCTTCCAAAAGTCTGTTCTTACTTCAGCCTTACTGAGACAGTACAAAACTATTTTATTGATTTCAGTGTTGTATACTTTAGTAGGGCTGACAGTCAGAAATATATTTTCTTCATGTAAAAATCTATGACCATTAGCTGCTTCACATTATCAGAAGCAGAGTTCCAAATGAAGATCCGAATCAAAACAGAACAGTGATGTGTTTGAAATATTCTGGCAAGTCTGACAGCCTTAAAAGCGTATTTCTCTATGTATCAAAAATAGCATTTAAAAAACCTACTTTTATTCAGTAAGTCTAAAAATTAAGAGGCATTAAACACAAACTATATAGAAATATACAATATGCTGAGAAGTCTGCTCTACATTACAGGCACATTAAAGAACTCTAAAGAAAATGCAGTTCAAGATCCTTAGGGCAGCAAGGAGGGGCACAGCAAGCTCACTACCCTGGTCTTCAGGAGAGCAGACTTTGGCCTCTTTAGGGATCTGCCTGGTAGAGAGCCATGGGATAAAGCCTCCAGAGGGAAAAGGGACACAGGAAAGCTGGCTGATATTCAAGGATGACCTCCTCCAAGCTCGGAAGCAATGCATCTCAACAAGAGGAAGCCAGGCAGAAACACCAGGAGGCCTGTGTGGATGAACAAGGAGTTCCTGTAGAGGGTGGAAGCAAGGACAGGTAGCCTGGGAAGGACACAGAGAAATTGTATCCAGGAATCAGGTTAGGAAATTTAAAGCCCTGAATTAAGCCTGGCCAGGAACATCAAGCGCCACAGGAAAAGCCTCTATAGGTAAGCTAGTGATAAAAGGAAGACTTAGAAAAATGTGGGCCTTCCCTGGAAGGAAACCAGAAACCAAGTTACCCAGGATATGGAGAAGATTGAGGTACTCAGCAAGGTTTTTGCCTCAGCCTTCACCAACAAAAGCTCCAGCTGCACTGCACGAGTCCCAGGAGGCAAAGGCAGGGGCTGGGGGAATGAAGAGCTGCCCACTACTGGAGAAGATCTTGTTTGAGACCATCTGAGGAACCCAAAGGTGCACAAGCCCATGGGACCTGATGAAATACAACTGCAGGCCCTGAGGGAACTGGCAGCTGAAGTTCCTAAGCCACTATCCACCATATTGAGAAGCTGTGGTAGGCTGGTGAAGATCCCACTGACTGGAAAATGGAAGCATAACCCCCATTTTTTGAAAGGAAGACCCAGGTAACTACTGGGAACCCATCAGCCTCCTGTCAGTGCCTGCCATGTAGCAGGGTCAGAGTGAGATGACCTTTAAGGTCCATCCCAGCCCAATCCAAACCACTTTATGATCCTATGGAGTCCTAAGCACCATTTTTTCCTTACACATTAAGATGCTCTGTTTTATAGCAGCACAAAATCAAGACTTTACATGGATGCTTTAGGGACATTGCAACATTTTTGGCATTAACTTGCAAAACCACTCCATAAAATTACAGCTATTTAGAGAAATCAGAGTAGTTGATAATCCATGTCTTCTAAAGATAAACTACACAGCCTATAAAAGCAGGAAAAATATTAAAATTTAATTTTTAGCCTTAGAGTTGCTTTCTAGAGTTACAGTGTATATTCTGAAGGGTGTTCACAGGCTGCATAAAGACAGACTAACAAACATTCAAGCTATAGAGGCCACAATCCAGTACAACTGCAGTTTGAGTAGCTGTGTAGTTTGGCAAGAGGCTACAGATAGAGCGATAATGAAAATCAAATTTTGGACTGCATCACAAGAACTGTGTTTGTGAACAGTAAATGAACAACTTACATACTATTCAGCAAGGAAAAAAGAAAGAAGCACTAATCGGAATCAGCCAGTTCTCACAGGCTCCCAGTGCGTAGGCTGAATAATTGCGTCATCATGATAATAGCCTTTGTGATAACCATGATCTCACCACTGCACTCCAAGATCCAAAATGCTGCTGGTACTCTCACACCCACAACAAGGCACACTTGCTCTTTGCATTTGAAGAAAATCCTACTCTGCAGCTCCAACCCTTGGCTGTTAATGCAGGCAGGATGCAATCCTGTTATTTTTTATGCCTTTGCTTTTAAGCAACAAAATCTATAGATTTCCTTTGTAGACAAAATAGCACAGACTAGAATTCCTATTGTTATGAAGAAATCTCCCATTCCACCATTAATTAAAAACAAATAGCAGAGTTACCAGCAGTAATAAAAATCAGCAGTATGCATCTCATAAATAAAATAAAAACTGAGATGCAATTTTACATTCTGTAGCTCATTTTCTCTATCTAATTTCTGCTTCACAAAGGTAGCAGGTTACAGTCTATTCTGCACTGAGACCAGGACATAAAACATACCTTTTGCCACCACTTCCCCTTCCCTCCTCTCTTACTGGAAGCCTGGAGCCATCTGTTTTCAAGCACAGTTCTATTGTTTTCTCTGGGTTAACAAAGCAGTGAAAATTAGCACCAGCCTCAGGTCTGGTTAAGCACATAAACTCGGGCAAAAGGAAGGAAGCATACACCAGTGTTCCATCAACAACACCCAAGGGAAAACCCAAGGGACGGAAAAGAACATCAGATGAGAGATTTGTGTTCCTGATGGACAGGCAGGAAGAGCACCCTTGCTGCAGTGTGTTCACGTGAGCTGGCACTGTCTCTCCTGGAAAGGGCAGAAGCTACTGTCCCCATGACAAAGGTGTTACAAGCAGCCCACCCACAGAACCGAAGCATCTCTCTATTTCCCTCAGTAAGATATTAATACATTTCATGGTGAAGTGACTGGGTTCACACACAAGGACAGGTCACGGGAGAGGGAAGCACTTGCAACAACTTAAAAGCACCAGCCAAGATTTATCATCAGTTCAAACTGGTGTCAGGGAAGGCTGTGGACTGCTGCCAGCAGGATATCCACCCTACAGACTCCTCCAGTCTCATTCCCACCTGTTTTACGCACCGGATACACAGTGCCACCCTCCAAAATTTCACAGAAGTATGTCTGTCCTTTTTAGTTTTTACAGCACACACGGTCTCAACAGCCCCAGCCTCGGTGTAGAAGAGAACAGCTGCCACAGCACCAGTGTGTGCCAGTTCCCGGAATGCTGCTGGAGCCAGCTCCGGGACAGCCCGACCTCCCTGACAAAGCCTGGCTACTGCTGTAGGCAGGGAAAAGGAAAAGTGCTCTGGCAGCTTGTTGTCATGCTGCCTGGAGTAGAGGCTGGCCTGCCAGGACATGACAGATATGAACAGGAGCCTCTCTGAGGGACACACCTTTATTCCTAAAAAAAAATAAACCATTACTCCATGAATGCCATACTCAGTCCGATGTGCACGTGAATTCATTCCACCTGTACCACAGGTAAACTGCCCAAATTCCCCCACAATGTCTCAAACTTAAACAAGCTGCTCCCTGAAAAGCAGAGCTGATTGAGTCTGATTTTCCATCACATCCCTGTGGATGATGTGTCTCCACAGTACTCACTGCACAACAGCTTTAGGTCCCCATCATTCCTTCCAGGCCACAGCTCCCATGCCAGCCTCTTCCAGCCCTTCCCTGGGCGCTGGTGTCTCCACCCTCACCACACCTGAAGGTCCTTGCCCACCTCCCTACATCCCTAGAGCATCCTGTCCTCTGACACACTCCCCATGGCTCTCAAAATGCCTTTTATGATTGTGTAGTCTTACATTTCCTAGGGAAACTAGAGTTACATTGCACAGACAGACCGAAAAGCAGAAGCACTGTGGAAAACTGTAGGTATTTTGTTAGGAAAGGTAAGACGAACCGGTTTTTCTCTGTACTTCAATACTTCCCCACCACAAGGCACAATGACAGCAGCATTGGAGAGACTTTAGAATAATGGCTCTCTTCACTTTCTAAATTTTACTTAAAATTAATTAGCCCAGTAATAGGTAAACAGGAAGATGAATTTTCAATTTCTTGCTTGGGTAATCTTCAGGGCATCTAGAAAAAATCACAGTGTGTAAAGGCTGAAGCCCTCAATGTTCTCCTTCAGTTGGCAGATTTTTGGACAGATCCTTATTTTCTCAGTGGGACAACTTCCAGTACCTGAGGCTTTTAAAAATCGAAAATAGAAATAACTTACATGATGACAAAACTGCAAAGGCCCAAAGGGGATTTTGAAGTCAAAACCTACGGAGATTCAGAGTAATGCAATCTCTCTTGTACAGGAAAAACCCAATTTATTGATACAGTCAATATTACCAGATAATACAAAGAACCTGATAAGAAAAATTAAGCCTACCTACAAAGGACACTCCTTCCACGTTCTACTGCTCTCCAAATGGAAGTTGTGGAAACAGAGATAATTACTGCCTTAAAGTACATCAGCAAAAAGTGCAACAAAGTCAATTAAGTCAAATGAAGAAAGGATTTATCAACCAGAACTGACAGGACATCTCTGCCTGACCCACAAGAGGAAAATAATAATAGCCTTCCACATTGCTTCTTGTGATGTTACTCTTTGTGATGTTCTGACACATCAAAACCATTTTAAGAAGTTCCAATTACAACTTGTATTTAACAAAAAAAAAAAAAAAAAAAAAAAAAAAAANAAAAAAGAAGAAGAAAGGAAGAAAAAATAAAATATATACAAATTTCACCCCATTGTGAAAAGGTGTCCTATTTAAAGAATCTTTAAAGCTGCACAGTGGGGTACTGAGTAAGTTTTAATTTTTTTTTTTTTTTATTAAGCTCCAAGCACAAATCAAAGATGTTCTTCACCTTTGTTTTCAAGTCTGCTAAGGAAAACATCAGACTCATAGACCCAGCTGTGGTGAGTAGGTACCCAAGTATATTGACCAGGTTTTTGAACATAGCTGGTTTTAAAATTATAGATGAGGACACAGTTTATTACCACAGCAATCTGACCCAGCAGCAGAAACCTAGAATTCTCCAGAACTTTCATTTCCAAAGCACCAAAATACTTTCGCTTCTTTCATATTTCTTAGCATTGAAAATAATTTGCTAGGGAAAAACACATTTCCCAAAGCCATGCTTCTGTGGACAGTTTTTATAACCTTATGCAAAAATCTTCTGAGAGAAAGAATTTCAGTTTTGGAGAGCTATTTAAAAATTTGGACAATTAACATTATCAACATCACAGACAAAAAAAAAATTTAGCTAAATTATATCCTTGTCACAACAGATGGTTTCAATGAGCAGCAAATTTTGAGGCCTGGGCTATCTCTTTGTGCATAACCCAGACCCTTAAATCAAGGGAGAGCTAGAAATAGCTAGATAGCACTTTTGTGCAGAATTCCTTTCCAAGAAAGGAAATAGGAGCCATGCTCACATGGTTTAAATTCCATCTACATACCTGTATCTAGTGTGTCCTGCCCTTTGGGAAGGCCTGGCCAAGAGACCACGCTACATTCATGGACTTGGAACAGGATTTTGCCTCTCTGAAAATGACCTCTGGTCAGTTTCTACTTAAGCTGAAGAGTATAAGCTACAATAAAGGTGAAAACAGTTGGGGTTTGAGGCTGGGGTGGGTTTTTGGTTTTAGTGGAGAAGATCCAGCAAGACCAGGTCTGAAGAACAGTAAGCCAGAAAAGACAAACCTGAGTACACTCGCTGCCACCTGGCAGGTCTAACATTAGGACCAGAGGTAAAACAGACAAACTCCTCCAGGAGCGGGAGTTTTGCTGGAAAAGTTGAGAAGGACCATCATGGGCTTAAGAAAGCAGGTAGTCCTTTTTTACTTTCCATCTGTCTAGAAGGGATGGCAGCCTCCAGTGCTCTGTGTGGAAAGGAAGCCTAATGTCGGTGCAGGGCTTTGGCTGAGGTGTGTGACCAGCACTTCCAAGGCCTGTGGCTATGAAGGGCTGCATGAACTGACACCTGGTGGCTCCCAAGTGACAGATGTGACCACACAGAAATAAGGAGGTGAGTAAGGCTGGAAGCAGGAACTGCTGCTGGAAGCACAGACACTTCCTGCATTCACACCCATGCAGCAGAAAGCTCCACAATTTAACTGTGCCTTGCACATGGAAATGCTATTTCCTTTAAATTGTATAAAAACACCAGTGATTCATTCCTGCTCATTTGCCTCCATGTCAGGCACGATTTTATTCACCTTTATCGTATTCCCCTTTATTCATTCCTCTTCAAGCTGTACAGATCTACTCTATTTAACATCCCCTCACACAAGAAGTGATTCTTTTGCTATTCTTTAAATCTATTCTCATTTTACATTCTTTTAGTAAGTAGGATGTGGGTAGTGGAGAAATAGAAGCTCTTCTCAATGCAAGAGTCAACAAAGGAATATAATTCTATTTTGTTTTCTGTTTTCTTCCAAACTACTCCCAGTGTTATTTACCTACCTTTTTGATCATACTACTGGACTGTGAACAGACACATTAAGGAGATACCTGCATGTTTTAAATTGTTGTTACTAAACAAAGAAGTAAAGAAATCCAAAATGCCAAGGCTATGTTCAAATACTGAAATGTACCAGATGAAGGAAGACAGGCATTAATCTTGCCCAGTTTCCCCTCCAGGAAAGAGGAGTTATACATGTTTACACTTCATCTGCTTTATCCAATTCTGATTTAACTGACTGACTCTCAATATTTTCCCCAAGAGTACAGTGTATTTTTCAGTGGTAGTCAAACTTCACAAAGGATTTGAAATCACTGGAAATCCTTAAATGTTTTTATGGACAAAGGATGCAAGTCTGATCTCACTCCATGAGTGCACAAATCGGGAGTCATTCTACTGAGGCAAATGAAGTATTAGCTGAATAACTGATACAAAGCAAAGCAAGGCAAGCCTAAGAGCATGTTCCCAGAAATGCCACCAAGTCAAGAAAGCCATTTGCAAATGGCATTACAGACAAATGAATGCTCATTTATTCCAGGACAAGAGTGACAAGAGTTTCTGGAAATGACATAACAGGAGCTAGTAACAGCTTGGCAGAGGCAAGAGCAACAAGATATTCCCTCATCCAGGGGCTTGGCATCATCCCAGTAAGGGGCTGAAACTAGCCTGTGTTGTTAAAACCATCAGTTAAATACAACCCAGCTGGAAGGTCACCTTAAAGTTTAAAAGGCTTTCCCAATGATCTGCTGAAAGAGGCAGCAGGGTACAACACATCTAAGGGGAAGGGGTTTAAGCATTTCCAAAGGTAAAGTGATGAATTTCAGCCTCTAACCTACAAACAATCTCCTTGCTTCACAATGATCTGACTTCTGGGTGACCGAGCGTAAAATCTTTCTGAGTTGCTTCCAGAGACTTATGGTAAGGTGCTGCAGTGATATTATAATGACTTTCTTGAAGAGAAACCTTTCTTTTCATAATTGCAAAAGCTACCTGATGCCAATACCATTAAAAAAAACCCCAAAAACCAAGCAAACCAACAACAAAAAACAAGTGTGAAAACAGAAGTGGGCTGAGACTAATCACTGGAAAAACATAGCACAGCATAACTGAGTAGGACCTGCTGAGCTTACACCTTAGGTCTTCCTTCAGATGCAAAAGAGAACCTTGCAATTCCACTCCAATCTGTTTAAACCCATGTGCTTCACTTCTGCCTTCTCCAGTATTAATCTTTCCCACAAGCCTAACTCCAGCCATCAAGGATCACAAGACACAGCAAAATTCAGCTCTGTATTTGGAATTAATAAATCCAACTCAGAATTTATTTGCTTCATCAAATCAAGAAATAAAGTCATTTTTGTCACTGGGACTTCAAACTCTTTTCATAAAAAAGCACAGTAGCAAGAAGTGAATAAACCCAGTTCTCTCCAGCTCAAATTTCAAGGCAATGTATTGAGTTGGATTTTTTGTTTGTTTCCAACTCACCCAACTTGGATCAGCAACGGTTTCATGCTTTACTCATATTTTAAATCTTTCTCAAGGCAGTTGTGAATAACCCAAAGCATCATTTATCATCCTCTTTTTGGCAGGGGATAAAATTACAGTACAAGTACAAATCCAGGCAGCAGAGACATTAATAAATGCAGGCAGCCCAGTGACTACCGCTCTCTTA
The DNA here is from genome assembly GCA_013397815.1 of Aleadryas rufinucha. Classification (NCBI taxonomy): domain Eukaryota; kingdom Metazoa; phylum Chordata; class Aves; order Passeriformes; genus Aleadryas; species Aleadryas rufinucha. Next base: position 652,861 of record VZTH01016211.1, read on the forward strand.
TACACATATGAAAATGGAAAAGGCTGACTTCACCCAATCCTACGGAGTATTTGAATTTTCAGGTCACTTGTTCACCATGGTGATGAAAATACAGCACCTAGGATCAGAAGCACTGGGCACCTTAAAAGAAGTAAATGAATAAATAAATAAAAGTGAGGCAAAGGTCTCAAAAAAAAAAGAAGTCTTCAGTCAAGAATATACTGAATGCTTGTGCAAAACCATTTTAAGAGCAGAGACTGGATTTCAACAAAGCCACTCAAAACCTGGCCCCGAGCAGAACATTTCCTCCCCTTTTGGATCACGCTGCTTTTAGGACATGCTGTTCACATTGGCAACTGCAAAGGGTTGTGTCATACCTGGCACAGAGGAAGCCACAGGCAAACAGTCTAGGCCATGCAAGAAGAGGCAGCAGAGGGAGTCAACCATGTCAAAATATGCCTCAGGGGCATACTCACTGAACAACAACACTACCAAAGTATTTCCAGTTGGCACTGTAAATTAACCAAAAATAAGGAATGCAGCCCAATGCAGGAGCAAAGCTCATTAAAAAATCCCAACAAAACCAAGCTGGTTTTACCACACAGTCTTCAAAAAGACGTACTAGGGATATGCTGAAATGACACATCATACCAACTACCTTCTGTCAATACAGATTTTGAGATACCTGTGAAAAGTGACTTTTCACTTTGATGGTTCACATTATTGTGACATCTGGCTGGAAGGGTTACAGTTAAGTGTCTGTTGCTATTTTTATTAAAGACTATTTTATGCCTCAATTGCTGGAAAAAAAGATTTTACTTTAAAACTAGACTTGGCAGGCAAATGCTGTAGCCAAACACATGGGTTAATAAATTTGTCAAAGTGAAAAACATCTAACAAATACAAAAAAACAAATGGAAGGAAGCTTACACAGCATCTGACACCTGACACTGACCCGATCCACAAAGCTGACATTTAATCCACCTATCACCTATTTAGAGACATAAACTGGTATTTATTAACCAGCTTTACTGTCTCACTGCTAAGCTATCCATCAGCAATCTACTGATTTTTCCTTAGAATTGTAAACATCAGGCAGGTCTAGAAATCAGCATTCTTCTTCATGTAATAGGATGTGCAATCATTATATCCTTTCAACAGTATGTCCACAGGCTTTGGGCTCACTAAGACACTTCATCTCCCCAAACCTGCAACTCCAGCACTTTAAAGACTTAAAACCTTGCTGCCGTTGAATGGCCTGTGGAACACAGCCTCCTGCTGCTCCCAGAAAGGGTGTGGAGAAGCTTCCCTACAGCACATATATCCCTGTCCAACCCATACAAATCCTCTTCTTGTTGCAGGGGACAACTGCGAGCTCAGCTGCTTGGACGAACAGAGATAAATGCAAGTTGCTGAGAGGAGGCAATGCCCATGAGAACCCCAGAGGGGAACACTTGCAAGGCTCAGTAGGACCTGCTGCTGTAGGACAACTGGATCTGACAGCTCAGCAGTGGAGCTGGCAGCCTGGCAGCTGAGAGCAGGGACCATTCACACCAACAGCACCCCCTGCTGTGGTCTCCCTGAATCAAAGCTGCTGGAGAAGGCAACTCCAGTCACTAATAAGATGGGATTCCTTTTCTGCATCTCCAGGTTAGACAGAATTCAATGCTCCTTAGACCCAGTGGAGGCCCAGAAAGGGACAAAGGCCCTACAAGTCTGAGAGCACCTGTAATTTGCATTTCTAGTTATTCAGCAATTACTCTCCATATCACCATTCCTGGTATCACAGGACTCCTCTTCCACCTGTGAACAGCCTCAAGGATCAAACCTTGGTTTTCCTGAAGACCAAAGAGGCACAGGCTATGAAGAAAAGAATTTGGCTCCTTCCTTCTCATGACAACCTGAAGCATAATCACCAGCCGGTGACACACACACAGATCTGTCAGGAGAGCTGCACTAAGGATCAGTAAACCAGCACAGCACAATTACAGCAGACAGAACCAGGCACAGGGCACAACCCTAGCACCAACGAAAAATGTTGGCTGACTTCACTGGAACCACATGAGAAAGCCAGAATCAGCTGAAGCAGCCACCGGAATGGGAGTTTAGAAGAACAAGAGAAAGCAGAGGGGTTTACACCTATCCATTCCTTCCACCCCAGAACAACAATTTCTAGGAAACTAAGTTTTAAGCACACGGAGTGATCAACAGTGTTTCCCCAACAAGCGGAAGCTGCAGTCAACAGAAATTAGCCAAGTTATTCCCTATGAAATTTTTCATACCCATCTTGGTATCAGGGAATTTTAATAATATTTTGAAAGTTAATACTTTTCATGAACATTGAAAGAAATCAGGTAAAAAGTTAGATTGTCAACAGAAATATTTACTGATTAAAGCTTTGACACATAGAGTGTGCAAGAGTGAAAGAAATGAAATTAGACAGTACCTCAAAGTCCCACCAGGTGCCTGAAGCTTAATTCTTAACTGCAAGGTTTTCTTTTCTCACAAAGGCATAGAATAGAAATCCATCTCAGAGATGCACAGAGCCTTTTGAGTTGATGTGTTTAACTGCATGACAAGCATTAATAGGAGTTACCCAGATAAATTCCAACACATCTACTTTCAAAGTATATTACTTAACCTAGTTGAACCCACACTCTTATTAGTTTTTTGTTGAATTGCCAGTAAACTGATATGAGTTTAAATAAAATTCTTATGCAGCATGATATACAGAGACACGACTTTGGTGCACTACCATCTTGTGGACTATCTAGGAAAAACAGTACGTGGAGTTTTGTATATACAACTGGTTCACATTCAGAGTCTATACACTAATCTGTGAAAAGAGCCCTGAAACTGCATTGGGTAAATATTATGTAGAACTAGGAACGGTTCTTCAATTTCTTAGAGCTTGGCAGATTATATCAAACTTCTTTTTGACAGCTTAGCACCAACGTGTGGTGTCACCAGCCTTTCCTGGGAGGAGGCTCTCACCAAAACTGCAACATCACACAGAGCAGCTGCAGAAGATCCATTAAACACTGTGCTGGCTCCAATCCTCTGCTGCACAATTCCAGGCTCCCACCTGCACAGGTGTGGGAGTTTCCCCTGTAGATGCAGCTGCACTTTGTGGCCTGAAGAATAAAACCATAGCCTGGTACTCAATGCCAGTGTTGGGAGTTTGCTTATGTTGGTTAAGTTAGCAATGTTTTACCACATGTTTTTGTGTATAAACATGTGAATGTATATATGTAACATTTGTGAAAATGCATTGTAAGACATTATTTACATGTGTGTATGTATACAAACGTTGTGTGTGTGTAAACACACACATGTATATTGTAAACACTTGAAATATGATAAATTGCCTTCTGGAATTCATTATTGTAGGTGTTACTTCTCTGCAACACAGTCAAACCTCCATGATGATTCACTCTTCTGCATCTCTCTCTCATAAGATACTTCTTGTGAGCATCCAGAAATATGCTAACAAATGTTAAACTGTGAAGAACGACGTGATCTAAGAATTTAACTCAGTGTAATGAAATAAGTGCATAGAGAACAAAGCCACATCAGATTCTTGGTTCATTGCCTGGTTATATTCACTACCAACAGCCTGCTCCCAGCTCAGTAGCCTTAACAGCCAGTATCACATTCAGGGATATAACAGAGACAATGCTATTTCTTTCCCTACTATAAAGGTGACACCCTAAACCTTTTTCCCTTCATGATAATTCCCAAATCCAAAACTTTCTGACTATTCCAAGTATCACTGTTTTGAGAAATACTCTGGCTTCCCTCTCACTTTATTTCTAAAAAGTCCATTACCAGTGCTCCTTCCTCTTACTTCCCATGATCACATTATTCCCTGGAACCCACAACCAGCCATCCCTTTCCCCCAAGCCCCATTTCAAAGGGAGAGGACATACTGAGCTTGAAAACAAGCAAAACCTTCAAACTGTTGACCTACATAACTTAAATTAATCAATAAAGTATTACAGACCTTTCATTGCCAGTTTTATAAAGCTGGTGACCAGGATAGCTTAACCTATAACTCTAGGAACACCCAGAACTGGTGGATACACAAAAAACCAAAACAAAAACCAACCCAAAACATCCTCCTTCAAAAATCTCATCACCTGGTGCAGTAGCACCAGCTTCCTATAGCTTTCAGACAGACCCCCTTAAGTCACAACAAATTACTTCAAAGAGAACAAATTCTGATTAAGAGTCCCTGAACAGAAAGGGGTGAGGGGGAGGTATAACACCACCTCTCTCTGTGAAGAGAGCTTTCCTAGACTTGCATCCTTTCAGATTATCTAAAAAAGAAAGTCATAAATACCATAGTTTAGTAAGAAAGAAATGAGCATGAAGCAGAGTTGAAGTTGTCAGAAAAAAAAGTTAAGACATTCATAAAGAAACATGATACTGCATCAACATAATGTGGTCACCAAAAATACCAAAAACACAGAAAAAATCTTATTTCATAGCAAATGCAATTGTTCCCAAAATGACACTTAAACTACATTGTACAAATGTTTTCCAAGGCCAGGAATTAAAAACATACCTGGCAGCTCTTCCACAGCAAGCAAAAACTCTTCTAGGGTTAGCATGGGTAATGAACCATCTGACAAGTCGTACAACTCATCAAACATTTACAGGGGTCACTGCCTATCACTGAGGTACTGCTGTAGACGACATTTATGGGAGTCACCATTTGTGGTTAAGGTACTGCTACAAATGCTAACACACAAATGTGGCTTTCTGCTTTTAGTGATGTGCTGGACACCAATCAGTGCCAAAGACCAGACTGAAATCACAGATCAAAACTTTGCACTACACTATTGATATTTTACTTTATTTGCAGGAAAACGCAGTAGCAGCCCAAAATATAACCACCACCAGAAGAATCAATTCCATGGCAAGTTAGAAGGTACTTCAATTGTTTAAACCTTTGTGGAAGAGGCAACTTTTAAAAATACTTGAGATATCCATATTGTAACGGGGGAAAAGTACAGCTTCACTCCTAAAACTTACCCAAGCCAGAAAAAACAATGGTAATCAACATACATTAACACTTGACTAATGATATTAAAGAAGAGGGGTTGGGAGGAGCTCAAATCCACCTCTTAATGAACAAGTGCCTACAGCACTTACAGATAAAGACCAGAAAACATAACTTCGTCTCCAAACTGAAAATCATAGACATGAAGACAACAAAAGCAGCCTGACTGATCGAGTCAGCCTGGTTTCCACCCAAACTGAAATGAAATTGCAGTTCTTGTTGGTAGTTGTAGACCTGATCCAAAGAGGGATACGGATCTATATGTTAGCAGGGCAAGAGAAACCCTGGGCAGCCATGGGAGCCTTCACTGCTGCTGGATGTCCTGGCTCTGTTCTGTGAATCAGCACAGCACGACAAGCCAATCCAAAAGCACTGGTTTGCTCTTGCCCATATTTACAGCACTGCTGACTGAGAATATTTCATGGCATTTCATAAACCCACACTCTTATGGGGGTTTCTATCACGGATGTGGGCGGCTAAAAAATACCCTCCTTCGAAAGGAGCTTTCACGGCTCAGTCATTAATGCAAAGTTAACAACACGCCTGCCTTCTGAAACTGTTCCTGAATTTATAAAAGTGAGGGTTGCTTAAGGGCACCCTGAACTATCCATGACACGAGAGTCACTGCAATGGAAGTGATGGCCTGTCCTGTGGCAAACTGTGCCACAGCCAGTGACCAGTGTGAGAGTGCCCAAGAGAAGCCCCTTCTAATTTCAGAAGCCTGGAGTCACTCACTACATTTGATTTAGCTGCAGAGATGGTGGGAAATGGCACTAGAATTAATATTTGTATCTAATGAGAAAATTACATGTAAATTTTAGTTTGGGATTTAAACCAGTGTCTTGATCTGATTTCAGATTTTGATGCTGCTCTGTTGAGCTCTGTTAATAGAAATGCCCTTGAACAACAGAAACAATTATCTGAAGTAGAATACATCCATCTCAGTAGTTAATCTAATCCCTTTTATACTGACATAGCAATTCCAACATGTCCCATAAAGCAGGCAGTCTTGGAATTTTCCTGACAATAAGATTTTTTTGATAAGAATAAAGTAGTTCTTCCATTAAAATATTTTATTTAGAAATGCCCATGAATTAAACCACAACCTCAACATGAGGAAGAACTTCTTTCCACTGAGGGTGGCAGAGCACTGGAATGGGCTGTCCAGGGNAAACCAAACTATTTCTTGTTTAGGGATTTTTTTTTAAGAGCTGCTAAAATTTGCCATCTGCTACTTCCTGCTTTTTGCAAAGTAATGTAATTAACGAATTAAGTATGTTCTCTTAAATAAGTTTTTAAAAGCTTTTAAAAAAAATTTACAGTATTTTAAATAAATAGAAATTCAATTGGGAGGTCTTCTACCCCAAAGTTTACATGAAGTATTATCTAACAATACTTACAGCGAACAAAATTCTCAAGTATAAAAATTCACAGATGTATCCTTCATGTATCTATACTTATTAGAGGAGATCAGTAGTATGATCTCCAGAGCACAGACATTTGTCACCATTAACTACAGGCAAATATAGATGTGAAGATATTTAACAGTTTTCAAAGAGCTCAGCTCCTTTGGTGTTCTGACATTCAAACAAAATGGCTGAAGTTTATATTTAGAGTTGATGCACATTTGTAATGGCTTCCTTTCAGAAACATTTTTAAAACATACCTTTGAGAGTTTAAATACTTGGACTTTTAAGGGGTTTAGTCAAGAATACATCACAGTAACAATATTTAGTTAAGACAGCCAATAATACATTTCCAAAATTTCTATGTAATATCTGTCTTTAGAAAGGAAAAAAATAATTGTTGGCTAGTGCAAGCAACAGTAACCTAATACCCCCAAAAAGAAATGGGCTTGTTAGTAGACAACAACAACAAAAAAAAAGGAAATAACTTTCACGTGAAAATTATTTTTACAGTGCTACTATCTCTCTGTTGAAAACCACAAAACATCCCATTGCCAATTAATGGCTACTTCAAAAGTCACTCAAATAACAAGCAGGAAGATCACAGGAAGTGCATATGGCAAACACATCCTGACATCTGACAACTGCTCGAGCCAACACAACACCAAGCCTCGCTCCCTGATGAAAACATGGCTCCCTTTTCCCAGGAAAATCAGCTCTAGGGTACTGAGGGAGAGGGGATGGCTTCCAGAGGGAAACCAGTAGCCATGAGCAGGGATGGCAGGAAGTGACAGCGCTGAATCAGCAGGGGACAAGCAAAGCAACATCAACGCACCGTCAGCTGTGCTTCCAAGGAAAATCAACATCACGCAAGGAGTTACAGGAGATGAGAGTCCGGCTAAAACCTACATTCTACCCAAACACCCAAAGCCAAAATATTGGCTGATTGAAAGCTGCTTTGAACAGAGTCACCATCTGTGCATTACTCTGCTTTGGGTTTAGCTGGATATTTTAACAATAACCTTGTATATCAACACATGAATTTCAACCTTCCCCCTGTAAGCCCTACCAGCAGCTACATTTAACTAATTACTGACTTCTTGGGAGCATTCCAGTTAAACTTTCACCACAGCAGCATTATAGCAGCAGGCTCCCAGAGAGCATAGGTTCATAGAGGAAACTACATTTCTAATGCATGCAAATAACTCCAACATGGCTTGTTTCCCTACAGGAAAAATTGCTGTTGCTTATAGCATGCTCGACACACTGCCACATTACACCATTCAAACATAAAGGGGGTTATTAAGGATATTCCTAACAAGAAGTAAGCTCTTTTTAGCAGTAACCAAAAGCATGACATGACACATTGACAAGCAACGTGACAGCTCCTTTCTAATCAAATGTACTCAACGTAAACAGCAATTCATGGTCTGACACCCAGTGACAAGCTAAGCTGTCCATAAAAGCAAAAGAAATGCTCTGAGAAGCTCATCAATGCACTTAAAAAAATAACTAATGCTCTTTTTCCATCAAAGGTGGTCTGTTCTTTCATAACATGAAATCTCTATTTCTTTCATGCCACACCACAGTGCAAAGGCTGCTTTGATCCTCTGGCACAGTCGCCATCTGTCACTAGAGGGTGCAGTTGCTCTGTTTCTTAAACCGAGATTATCGATACAATTATTGAATAATAAAATGCTCCTGTATGACTCAACTCTTTAGATGGTTTTGTTGAGGCACACCTGTAGTGCATTTTAAATTAACATTCAGGGGGCTTATTTCCCTTCAAGCTCTCCAAATAACCAAATTGGCAGACAGCGTGCATTCTCTAGAGCAAAGGAGACTATCTGGGTTTAGACTCCAGATGATTTCAATACTTTTGACTCTACATAGAGTGACAGCTAAATATTTGCAAAAGTAGAAGTTCTATTACAGGATTTACCACGTTATCCAGGCTCCATCATTAGGTTGTTGCTGTCTGCATGCTTGTTTTTATGGAATTATATGAATGACTTTCTACCATTTCACTGTTTTCTGTTCAAAAAGATGTGATGTTCTAACAGCAGCCTGGCTTTAGCCCAGGATCTGAAAACCGAAGTGAACATCAGAGCAGTTGATGGATAACAGTACAAGAGAGCTCGAAGCAGCTCAGCTTCTCATTTCTCTGCCCGGGAAAACAAACAAGGGAATTCACACAGTCGGCCCTTCAGCAGGACGGAACTGCAAATGACCTGAGAACCAAAGCACGGAAAAGTTTGGGGTGGTGGCCACAGCTGAGTGCTGAGGGCAGGCACAACACCCCGGGACTGCAGGAACTGCTCTCCAGGCAGCCAGAGTTCATGGATTGATCAGCGGTTTAGTGCCAGGATTTGTAAATGGAACTCCCAAACCCGTGTTTGGCAGGAGCTTTCAAACCATTCCTCAAAAGAAAAAGGAGGAGGGACACCTGTGCTGACATCTCTGGCAGATGAACATCTGGAAGAGCAGCCCCAGGGCAGGGAGAGGCACTGGTCACAGAGCAGGCAGGCACAGATAGATCCCCTCTGAGTCTGGGGAACAGGCTCCAGTGGCCATACACACAAACTCTTTATATTAGCTTTTCAGTGGAGCCATACTGGCAGATTTAATACAGGAGCAGCACTGTTCAGTGCACTGACAAAAGATCACACAGGCTACGTCACAGATCACGTACAGTCAAGTCAAAATTGCCTCTCAAAATACAATCATTTTCCTCACCAACACAACTCTTCTCTGAAAACTGAGACACTGTTCCCAGCTTTCTACAGCCAGGTTTAGCCTTAGGGTTTGGCATCTGAGAACAATCAAGACAGCAAGAGGGGCTCAGGAGCAGCCAAACGTCAGCAAGGGCTGTGACTGGCATTATTCCACAAGCCTAAGGTCATCAGTGTCCCACAGCCAAGGGAAAGGGTGAGGCAAGGCAGCTTCCACTTTGGGGACAGAATGATATATTCCCCCCCAAAATTTATAACTGCTCCTGAGTCTCATTTCCCTCTCGTGCAGTCCTGCTGTTAGGATAGATATGTAGCCTATTGAAACAGGGACTAAATTCAGCTAAATTTACACTGCTGGGAAGGCGAGTGAGTACCTGAGCAGCCCAGCAGCACCCCAAGGCTTGCAAGAAGGGAGAACTCTGAGCTGCAAGTTCTGACAAACTCAGCAGCAGCAAAGGCAAACCAGCATGTGGAGCTTCCAACAGATCCACAGCACTGCCAAGAGTGGGGGATCTGAAGTGGTAAAGTTCATAAGGTATGAGTATTCCTGAAAAGTTCAATCCACACAGTCATCTCTGTATTCAACAAGATTTACACAAAACCAACTGTAAGACTGTACTGCAGCTTTCCACACTTAAAAGGGGCTTATCAGAAAGACTTTTTAGAAGAGCCTGTAGTGGTAGGACAAAGGGTGATGGTTTCAAACTAAAGGAAATCAGATTTGGACTAGATACAAGAAAGACATTTTTCAAAATGAGGGTGGTGAAACACCAGCAGGTTGTCCAGAGAGGTGGTGGATGCCCCATCCCTGGAAACATTCAAGGACAGGGCTCTGAGCAGCCTGTTGTTGCAGATGTCCCTGCTCACTGCAGAGGGGCTGGACTGGATGGATTTTCAAGGTCCCTGTTAAATCACACCATTCTATGATAACACAGTTCTGAAAAAGGAGGAGAGCTCCTAAGAACACAACCTTTGTGGATGCAGTACCCGAAGACTGCAACATAACCGCGGGGAGCAGGAGCGAAGGAGGAAGATGCTCAGTCATTTTAGGGCAGCAAAGAGGAAGAAAAAACAGATTAAACTATCTTTTCAATTTAAAGTAGACTCCCCAAATCAGAAAACTGAGTACTGGCTGAGGGGTTCTGAAAGAAGAACCCATTGTTATTAAGATGAGTAAAATGCAAGTGGTTTTATTGGTTCGTTCCTGAACCTGGTTAACATTTGCTTTATCACTTCACCAAACTGCTGCACTCAACCATGGTATTTTCTACCATTTATCCAGTTAAATGTTTTGAGATAAATTTACAGTGTACCGAGCACAATCTAAAGGCATGAGAACCTGTTAAGGGGTTGCATCAGGTAGCTACAAAAAACCTAGCAACATTCAGGGTGTTTGGTTTGAACTGCATGAAAAGAAAGAGACAATCTTTCACTGTTGCTTCTAGATAGAATTAAAATTAGATAAAAAGGCATCTAACACATTGGCAAGGAAGAAAGGAGGGAAGAAAAACTAACCTCCACTTTGTTCTCATATGTGCACAAAAACCAGCATGCATAAAGAATAATTAATGGCAATATGTCAAGTGAGAACATTTTTTGAGCTCTGGGCAAATTATTCATATATACAATTATTACAGTTGTCAGTTTTAGCACACTAAGTTTTTTACCAGCATTATTTAATGCTTGATGTAATCTACACAGTTCTTCAGACGAGAGATTGTTATTAACTGAGGAGAATGGCAATCGACTGAGGTGACACGACAAGCCTCACTAACCTGTAAGCACCTGGTTATTCAGGCACATCCATTAGGTGTGGGCTTTTTTTCACAGAACTGTGATTGGCTTGTGATGAAACAGCTATTGAGAAAAGCACGTGGCAATGCAAAAAGAGAACCCAATCAACTTTTATTTTTTAACTTGTCCTGTGTATGAATGTATTTTTGAATGTTATATGTATGTAGTAATCCAGACTTGCAAATTATACCTGACATTTTTTAAAAATGCTAAAGGGGCAGCTACAAAGCCACTGTCATGGGCTACAATGTCTGTAAAACCTACCAGAACTTTATTTTTTTAATGTTATAAGCAACATTTAAAATGTTATTTTAAATACACACCAGGGAAGAAAGAAAGTGAACTGAGAAAAATCTGGAAGCCAGTTCCAGAAATTGGCATAGATGAAATCGACTATTTTTATCATGTTCAACCTCATTTAATATTTCTTCCTACAAAGCAGTAGAGATGAAAGCAGTTGATCAATAAGAAATAATCAGCATTTGAGTGAGCACAGCTAAAAGAAATTGTGAGAAAACAAGAAACTCAGTAGACTGAAACATGGAAAACATTGTTAGTTAAATATAAATATTGTCAAGGGCTGTTAAGAAGCAAAACAGAAGTGATTCATGTTCATCACCAAAAAATATAAAAAGCCAGTTTATACTGCTTTATTTTCTTCTTAAAGCCTGGCTGGGCTGCAATGAAAGCCTTCTTTTTTTCAGTAAAGCATCAGAGAGGAAAGCTGAGTGGAATCATCAGGTTCACAAGATGTTAGTGGCATGGTTTCTGCCTTCAGAGCACAGACAGAAGGGCTGGCCCGTGGCCTCCTGGGCTTTGCTGTAGCATTGGAGCCAAATGTTTGTGGGGGCAGGTGGCAAGAGGAATTAACACTTGCTTCATACAAGAGCAAAGTCTATTTATCTGCCTTCCAAGCTGCACTGCTGATGAACAAGGACCTAAGCCACCAGCATAACTGAAAGACAACACATTTAAATTTAAGGTTATATTTTTATAATTAAACTATCCCCCTCACATAAAATAAATCTGATTAAAACAAAAAAACCTAACTGCAGTATTTGATGTGTTGTTCCAAAAGTCACTGCAATCACAATCAAACACTGAAAGTTAAAAAAAAACCACATGGGAAAACCAAGAGGGAAGTGTGGATAAATCAATGCCAACATTAAACAGAAGACAGCTTGCAGAACATGAGAAATTACAAAGGAAAGGTTGAAAAAATCCAGGGTGAAGGGAATAATTTCTTCAATCACAAACAATGTAACAGTTGCACATTTTTAGAACCTTTAACTACAAATGACAGAAAGATGCTGAAAACGCACCTTCACATTCATCTTGGGTAATTTTCACAAATGTTGTCTCAGTATTTATACCCATAAATATGTTCAACTTTATACTGAGCAGGATTTAAACAAAAACGTCATTTCACACCCCTGCCTCTCAAGAAAGGCATTGCAAGCTTACAATAGCAACCAGAAGATGTTTCAGAGATTCTAAACAGATTAAGCATCTGAAACCCTACAGCCAGAGTTTACAAGAAAATCTATTCTGGACCTATTAATGAGAAAGGGGAGGGAGCGAAATGTGTGAGGCACCTAAGGGCAACTAATAAACAGCAGGGAGATGCAGCTGAATTTATTCATTCCTTTCCAAACAGAAAGGTCACAGGCTAAGCTGAGAAAAGGAAAAAGCTACAAAATGGATGACTGAATGCAATCATGAGCTTTGACTTTCCTTCTAGGATTTCAAATTGAGGATCGAGATTTCTATACCCCATCTCTGTGTGCAGAGCAGGCTGTGTCACAGTTCATCACATTGAAGTGGTGAGAAACTATGGAAATAATGCAAGACAAACCAGATGAATCAAGAATTTGGGGCCATTTCTAGAGAGACTCGCTTTCTCTACAAGTACCTCAAAACAAAATAAGCACACTAAGCCTATTACTTTGCTGTACTTGGGATTCATGAGACCGGAATATTAAAAATTAACTGAACTTTTCAGAACGAGCTGGTTGTCTAAAGGATTGTGTGACTATTTTATGGACCTTCACACATTACATCAATACCAAATGCTAACCATACAAAAGGTTTTGTTTTGCGCAGTAAGGGTCAGTATGTTTGAAAGATAAAAATCTTTACAAAAATACTAGATTGAATCCCTCAGCAATAGTTTATAACTTCCACATTATTTTTCCTCGTTTCTGAGAACTACCTGTTAACTTCAACTACAGGTAGCCAGGCAAAACATCTGAAGGCATCTCACTGTTACAGAGCACATAGATGGCACAGGGGAACAAAGGTGATGTGCACAGATTGTCTTAAAATGCTGCTGTCACTGTTCACCTCTGGCCACTGTCAGATATTTCAATTCCTAACAGGCTTCTGCATGTTGATTTTTTTCCACAGAACTTGCCTTTAGTAATATCAGGAAATGATCCTTTTGATAAATAATATGACTGTTTGCTACACAGAGCATGCTGCAACTGTCCCTGTTGTTGATGTCTTCACCAGAGAGGAGTAGCTGCAGGATCTGAAATGACTGCCAGGCTCGCTGATGCCTGGACAGAAATAAAGCATCATATAAATAAATAACTGCCTGAACAACAGTTTGACAAGTGAAGTACGTCTGACAGTCACTCTGGGACAGTGTGACATTGGAAGGAGAGCAGTGTCCATGCTCACTAGCTGGCTGGTTTAACCCAAGGGATGCTGAGACTGTGTCAGTGCGCACTGACCACCAGCCTTCAGCGGGCTGGGTAACAGCCCCTGGGGCTCAGACACCACCACTACCAAATGGCAGCATCTGAATGCTAAAATCTACTTCAGGATAACACATCATACACATCCTACCACACCATTCTGCTTCTGAACTCTCCTAGGCACTGGTTTATGCAGCTTTTGAGTGAGACACTGCACAAGAATGCCATTCAGTCCTGAGGGCTGTGGGGAACTGAACAATTACAAACATCCTGGAGCACACCCATTGGCTCATCTGTTCTTTTTTTTTTTCTGATTGCCTATGAGGAGGGCTCTTCTTGATGCAGCTGGAATACTTTGTGCTATTCACATTTTGAAGCCTGGTTGGTTTTCGTTTTTACCCTGAAAGTCTGCTAACCCTCCTCAAGCTGCTTGCAAGCCAGCTCCACCAGCTGTGGCTGCCTGCTAGGGCTTAAGCTCCAGGCCCCCAGAGGACTGAAGACATTTCCCTTTGAGCTCTGCTTTTGCATTTTGAAATTGCTGCTGCATTTCTCATCCCCACCTCAGCCTCCCAGTTCCCAAACTGCTTGTGGCAAAGAAATCTTGTGTTCTAAACAACCTATGCAAAATGGGCATGTGTCCTACAACATTTTTTGCTCTGGCTACGACTACATCTGAAGCTGCATTTGTAACTGTAAATTCTTGCTGGGACAGATTGATAAAAAAATATCATTCTCACCACCATCCCTCTTTGCATGGCAAGTATTTAAAAAAATGTGCAAATGAGCTGAACTGGAGATGCCGTCTGGCACAACACATTTTCCCACTTAATTTTAATTCCGTTTTTATCTGTATATTGGCCTAGAGCTACAGTTTTTCTTTCTCTTCCTATTAGCCATAAGTCATCATCCCAAGACAAATGGCATGGCTCACACAGCGTGTTTCACTGCTTTACCATGCTGCCTTCATGGGAATGAATCATGCACAAGAGGGAAGCAGAAAGCAAAACCCAAAAAAGAATGGCCAGCAGCACTTACATCTCAGGAGATGCTGTGATACAGCAACTGCAGAGGTAAAAATCTGAACAGTGCATGGAAAGAACTTGAACAATTTTTGGTTTATTAGGGGACTATACATAATAATTATGGTGAAGTATTAAACACCCACCCAAAACTACAAGAATGGCTATAATCATCAAGCTTGCAAACATTAAATTTAACAAATTGAGACAAGGTGGATACAGCTTTAACTGCACATACCTCGTTGGTAATTGAACAGTGCTCTTCCCTTCAAACCTGCTGATGCAGTCGAGTAGTTTAAGTGGATCAATACAGATAAATAAAACAATCATAGAAAGCACTGTTTTCTCATAATTCAGACTGGGCTGAGAGAATACATACCTCAAATAGCATCCACCCAAACTTCAGTTTTCTAAACACCCTTATAAACAAATGGGAATTACACCAGAAAAGAAATGCAACATTTTCCCCAGAACCCCTGCCTCACCCTCTCTGATTTTTGTAGCACTTCTTCCACACTTCAGAAAAACAATGAACAAAAGCAGGATGCGTCTTTGCTTTGTTATCCAAGGTCTCTTCGCCTTCAGGCAAGACACAAAACTAGGATCTTGTTTGATGATTATAAGAAAAAAAACCCAGAGATGTCTGTCAGGTCAAAATTTGCAACAACATTCCCCTGTCACTTTGAGAAACAACTCAGTAAAGGGATAGAATCCAATGACTGGATAAGAATGGACAGTGTTATGAATAAAGAAAAACTTTGTTGTTGCTGTGGTGCGGGTCTGGAGAGAAGGCAGAAGCGTGTCAATGCAGAAATATGTTTATAATATGCAATGCTTTAACATTTTTGAACCATAAGCCCAATCACCACTTTCGTATTTGTATCATGCCCACAAAGCCAGACAGCCAACTGAGACTTCCTGAGTGAGCCTGGTTTTCACGTGCAAGCATCAACTGGAATGCCCTGCAGACACCTGGGAAAGAGGAAAACCAGTATTGCTGTAAAACAAATAAGCTGCAGTTTAGGAGCATTGGGGGTGGCTGGGGCAAAGTCTGTGCCCATCCCACAGGAGCAAAGCCAGGAAAACGTGCGTGCACAAGGCAGGGATTGTAACCAGCCTCACAAAAGGACGGAGCTGCCCGCTGGCCTCCCCTGCAGGCGGCAGGTGTTGGGCAGAAGCAGCTGCAAACATCTGGGGTCAGCACCGGAGAACAACTCACACCTCGCTTGTGCCACGCTCTGCACGGCCAGTGCATCACCGGGGATTTTTGAAAGGGAGGTGCAAGAACAGGAAGAGAGAAAAGACATCGTTTATCAGCATTTAACCCGAACCTCCAGGGACAGCTCTACCACAAGCCTGCGAGGAGTACGGCGGGGAATTGCCCTCCGCATTGGGCTGAGGAGAGAACTGCTTCGGAGCGGCCACCGAGAACAGCAAAGCCGCGTCTCAGGGGTTTGCCAGTGCAGTGAAAAATAAAAACACCCAGCTGCACATTCAAACCATATTTAAGTCACTACAGAGCCTATGGTTCACAATTTGTGGACATAACTTGCATTTTCAGTGATTTCAGCCTCTCCCCCGTTTTGGAAAAATAAGAAAAATCGAGTGCCACGTTTTCTGTCCGCACGGGGGCAGAAAGGGGCCGCTCTCGTCGAAACCCTTCCCTTTCTAACCAAACAGGTAATTGCACGCAGTTTGTCACCCCTTGTTCTATTTCCTTATTTCTAATCAGGAGAATATATTATCCAATTTTCCAAATTACCCTTAGCTCTTTAATATTGCATATAACAATCTGATAATATTCTCATCAAGCCACTTTACCTAATTCAAGTGTTCCTATTCTTTACTCCTCACAATGCTAAATCTTCCCCTTTGGCTTGTTTCTCTAAGTTCTGTGAACTAATGGATGGTTCATGGATGAAGGGCAAAAATGGTTTCCTCAAGTTGTCTGTGAAGCTCTTTAGCAATAAGATGTGTTTATGGAAGGCTTTAATTACCCAGCAACACTACAACACAACCTAAACATACACATCATTTTCTGGCATAGCTTATAAAAATACACTGGACTTATATCACCATATATCATCCAAAATCCAGTTCACTAAATTGCACATTATGTTTACAGAGTTTAAAGACTGTTAAGAATACTTCTCCCTGGATATTTACTTTCAGGAGAAGTTGGGGGTTTTTTTGTAAAAGATTCATCTTTAAGGTTTTATCACACATGTATAGCTGCACAGAAAATAAAACAGTTTGTCTCCTAGCTATCAGAGTCAGAACTGATCTACTGGCCTTCCTGATTACTCTCCACTCATAGGTATGAAAGAAGCTTCTCTAGAACGTATCTACTAAGCATTCCTTAGAAGTGAGTAAAAATTTGCTGTTGATGCTAAGATGAAGAACCAAAAGTTGGTGGAATTTCAAGACACTCATGTTTTCCACTGCACAATGCTACCTGAAGCTCACTCTGTACTACACAGCACTAGGCACTTTGTGTTAACAGTTCACAAAGCTGTGGCCATTAGCAAAGGATGCTGTCCAAATATCTCAAAGCATGAAACACACTGCAAAGTGAAAAGAAGGGCAGAAAAATCCTAACTAGACAACCAGCCGCTTGTCCATTCACAGGTGAAAATTACAATGCATGGAAAGCCACTAGCTGAGAAGAAAATAGTCAAGTTCTGACAAAGAGCAGAACTCCAGTCTCTTCCCACAAGACTGTACTTTTCAGTTCAGGAAAGGAAGGTGAGAGCCAGAAGTGAACCTGTTTGCAAGCTAGGACCTATTTAACAGTGGGTGTTATCACACTAGGAGACTAAAGGTGCTCTGTTCACGACTGGTTTGAGAATTACAGCAAAGTATGTGGCAATGCAAAAAGAGAACCCAATCAACTTTCATTTTTTTAGCTTGTCCTGGACATGAACGTATTTTTGAATGTTATATGTATGTAGTAATCCAGACTTGCAAATTATACCTGACATTTTTTAAAAATGCTAAAGGGGCAGCTACAAAGCCACTGTCATGGGCTACAATGTCTGTAAAACCTACCAGAACTTTATTTTTTTAATGTTACAAGCAACATATGTATTTTAAATACACACCAGGGAAGAAAGAAAGTGAACTGAGAGAAATCTGGAAGCCACTTCCAGAAATTGGAAGAAAATACTCCTTTCTCCCAAGACAGCAACCTTAGCATTCAAACCCTTTATTACTTGTCAAAGGCTGCACCAGCTGCTTGACCACTCCATCAGGTGCTAACCCGGTGGTGTCCAAGCCCAAAAGTTGAGCAATGGCCCTAAAATTAGACACTGCTGTGCAGTGGAAGCATGAAGACCGGAACTCAAACTCAGAAACAGCTGAATTACCATCCTGCCGTGAGTCCTTACCCACATACAGAGCCAACTTGCATCATCAGTGACTGTCTACAACCCAAAACCCCTTCCTCTGACTAACCCTGGCCACCCTCTGGACAAGTAAATCCTTCTGGGTTGACACCACCTACATTTCATGGGATGTTAGTGGAGCTACCAGAAATTCAGTAGCAAGGACTAAGACAAAACTATCCACAGCCAAGCCCACGGATACCCATCATAGAGGTCTCCAGGCCAGGACAGGTGATACCACAGTGCTCTTTGGTGGCACTAAAATGCTAAACAAGAACTGAGGTGTTTTTCATAAGACTGAGTTTTAAACACATCTGCAGTCACCATTAATGCAGCCAGCAATATTTCACTGTACTGTGGCTCACAATGAAACACGAAGATGTATTATCCTAATCATCATCTCAGTAAACTACAGGGTACACTGATGCATCTTGTCAATTCGCATCATTTTCACTGACATTTCTGGTTAGCAAAAAGAAGTCTTCAGGCAAAAAAAGCACACTCACAGAAACATCAGTTATAACAAGCATGTGGCCTTTTTCCCTGAAGACCCAGAGCTATCTAACCATTACATTTGTTCAAGGCATCTTTTCCCTGAATTTGCTTCAAGAAAAAAAGCTTGATCTTCATAGTGACTTCTCTGATCAACTTGCATCTAGATCACTTTCACATGATGTGCAACCAGTAATTTTACTGGATTATCCAATATCTATTTTCAGCAAATTTCTCTATATACAAGAGAAATGCACTTAGCTGAGACATCTCCAACACCATTTTGATTGTCCATTGCAAAGCTTAGCAGCAATGAGATTGAGCACTAGCAGAATAATGACACTTCAGCTGTAAAGCTCAAAGCAAACACATCTGAGACATCAAGACTAAAGCTCACCTTAAGCATGCAGGTTCTTCCAATTCCCATAAAAATACTGGTATTTTGAAGCACAACTGAAAAGAAGCATTTAGGCCAACAAGTCTAGAGCAAATCTCACATCTCAGTCAGATCTCAAGTCTAGATCTTCTCTGCACCCAAGCCACAGAAGAACAGCAGCTGTTCTGCAGAACCTAGGCCTGTGAAGCATTACTCACATAGAGCATTTCATGTGGAAATGCTGCACTTGGAAATCAGTGGGACTTGCACATACCCTTAAGGCTTCATAGGAGTGAAGTCTACAGGGAATATAAAGTGTGTTTCCCAAGAAACATATCTCCCAAGGCACAGGGATCCACCATCAGACTTGTTCATTCAGCCTTCCTCCTCTTTGCTATAAAAACCTTATCTTCAGGGTTTGGTTCTCTTAAAAAGTATGACATGTACTCTCTTCCCAGAACAATTTGTGACTGAAACATTTTAATTGCTGTTCCACTAAGGTGAGCTAAGGCATCACTGTACACCAAAACCACACTGCACTCCAGTGACTTGCCTTTGCCAAGTTGCCTTTGCTGATTTTTGCTCCTTAGCAAATCAGGGTTGAGAAGCTTTTCCCCATTTCATAAGAGTGAAGGAATTACTCTTGTTTTGTAACTCCATTTTACATCTAGCAAGGAAGCCATTAACGCTTACTTTGCACCACAGCATTACATAATTAAGTCAGATTAAACTGTGTAGCTGTGATACTAGCAAAGCTACATAATATTCATTACAGCATTTGGACTAATCCTTTCTCCAAGTGGTACTCCCTTGTCTATCTTGGATATCAATAAAACACATCTGAGTTGTAACAATTCTTGACTTGCAGCTCAGCTGAAGTTTTGCCAATACTTCTGGTCTCTCCCATTAATTACCTAAAAAATGGATGATACCTCAAAAAGTAAAACTTTCTATGCCATTTGGATTCCTTATCCAACACAGGCTATACATACTGATATCAGCTAGTCCAAGGGCTAGAAGTGCTCCCAGTCTAAGCAGGACAGATTGTCCCCTGAAAAAGTTATTTGGATAGAGGGAGAAGACAGAAGCATGGAGCCTGACACCCACAGTTAGAGCTTCCCTTTGCAAATCACATACCAGTTCCAGAATGGCAGCTCCATTCAGTCTCTTTTCGTGTGTAACATCCCTGATCTTGGAAAACAAAGTGCAATATAGAGAGATGAAGGTTTCCTTGATAAACAAGCCAAATGCAGGAAAATGCAGGTTTTTCACCAGGAAAAACCTGGAAGCTGAGCCTTACAATTCAACCTCTTACCAACAGCATATTTTTATTTTCCTTCCATAAAAATCCGTCAATATTTTCCTAGATGAAGTTAGTTATCTTTCACCCAATACTCAACATTTCTTTGCTTAACCAAAAGCCTCTGGTACAGAGAACAATTCACGCTTGAGGCCACTACAGTACACTGGGTTTTTTTGTTCAGTCTCTGTGCAATGGCTGAAATATATCAAACTGGGGAACATTTTACCACTTGGAGAGAGCAGATTAAAGCAGTAAATTACAGAAATAGTGTCCACACACCTGCAAACCCTGCAGATGTCCAGTGATAGCCTGGCACATCACATTCCCATCCAACTCAGTGCCCACTGGTTCTCTTGTTTAAAGGCACCATGGGACGTGTCATGGAAAATACCAGGCATGCAAGACCAAGCAGGTTCAAGTTCCAACCTTTTCCCAGTAGTCATTAATTTTGCCAGCATCATTTTCCAGGTCACATTTGGCACTACAGTGTCCACAGAAGCAATGAATGGGGACAAGATGAAACACCTGCACTGGTAGTGGTAAAGGCAGCTGGGTTTGGCTGGGCCACTTGAATGAGCTTTCAGTGCCAGGTACCAGTGATGGGAGCAGTGGTGCAGAGGGTTGATCTCAGCAGCATGATGGGGAACACACAGCACTGGTGCTGGGCTCCATCAGCTGAACACTGGACAGAGGGGAACACCAGCATTGATGAGATTTAAATTTACCTTTCTCTAAGTTGCTTACCAAGCTATGACTTGGTTAAACTATTTCCACCTCACTGGTGAAGCCTTGCTGTGAGTACACCTGCTTAGTGAGAAATCAACATTATTAACAGAAACACTGAGCAGTGATGCTCAAAACCTGTTCACAAAAATAAATCCCTCAACTGCTTCAAATTCACATTTTGTAATAATCACTAACTGGCAGAATGGGATCCTTTAATGTATTTGTGGTTTAGTCTCTTCTAACCTAAACACAGTTCAGGAACACTTCAAAAATTTGTACATTACCCATTTTGATGCAGATGATTCAAATATGATTAAACAGACTTAGTCTAGGTATGTTAACAAGTAATGCTTCTGTGCAATTCATGAAGTGCAGTTACAGGCAAAACAGTATAAAAAATTTTGAAAAGGCAGAAATGAATTATCCTGGATTGGAACAGAAAATGCATTTTCATCAGCCTCATTAAAAGATGACATCAACTTCCCATGCAGGAACAACAAAAGACTTCATGTGTACCAACACTGCACAGCATCAACAGTAATTTGCAGGACCAGTTTTCACAGGGTCCTTTCCACAAGGAGAGAGAGGGGGCATGGGAATACAAATATGATTCATTATACATTCACAGGCATGAAATATTATACATTATATTTGCTCCTCTTACATGAATACATTTATCTCTATCCATATGAAAAAAAATGGCACTTATTTTACAGTCACTACACCTTTTTCATATACAAGTAGCTCTTGGAGACAGGTGGCATTTACTAAGCAGACACATAATGGAAGCCACACATCACACACGACAGTAAATTTACTGACCTTAACTCACAAATAATGGTATATCCTGCATCATAGCTGACACCTCTTTGATACTTACTGGCCTGCAGTATTTCTTTTATGATATTGTGGCTTATCTTTATATTCAGAATGTACACATGTGAAGGGTAGATTAAATTTTTCCTAAGAGCTTCAGACATTTTTATTATTAATGCTATTTTATATTGGGTTGGGTGCTACTAATTTACTTGATTACTTGAGACACTGATAACAGCTATCTTTTCGCAGGAGAAAGAATCATCCTGGTGCTTTTCCATTGCCTTTGATTGGGGTAGACCCCGAGATCCTCTATCACCTCTAACAAGCTGTTTGAAGCAATCAGAAATTCTGGGTCTAGTACACTGCACATTATCACCAACTGTGTCAAACTGACTGCAGTGGTCTGTGGTATTAAGCTGTCACTTGGGAAGCTCCAAAGGAAAAACCCCAAAAGAAACCCACACAATTTCGCTGTCAGGAAAGAAGAAAGAATGATGGTAAGATGTTGCAAGTATTCTAAATCTGACTGAACGTTTGTCTCCCTCCATACTCCCCTTATCCCCTCAAAAAAAAAAAAAACCCGAAGAAAACCAAAAGGAGGCTTTGTCTTTGTTTCTGCCCTCTATTCCCAGCCTGAAGTGTGCAATTGATCAGAACAATGAATTGATCTACTCAAAATTAAGCAGAAAAAGTAATCTTTCTGCCTGATCATTTCCCTCCTGATAAGCCAAACAACACACAAACAGTGATAACAGCATGAGGAAGGCAGGAGTGAGGGACCAGAGAGTGGAAGAAGAGTAAGGGCAGAACTGCCTTTTTCAACAGTAGCCAAACCCCATTAAAATGGTGGTGAGACTCCAGCCTGAGCACATCTGAAGGCAGCACAAGGCTCCAGGTTCTGTACCTGGGATGGCTGTAAGGAAGAAGTGCACAGTCACACGGAGCCACAGGAGACAATTCTGCTCTGTGGGGATGTGCCAATCTCAGCTCTGGACTTTTCCCCCTCACCGAGCCTTCAGGTTTAACAGTGGCAATCACTGAGTGTATCTCACAGTCCCGCCTCCAGAAGCTGAATGTCATTCACAAAACCTAGAGGCAAAGCATAATATTCCCTTGGCAGATGTCAAACAGTGCCTCCCACAATATCCCACATACATCAGCTCCTCTACACTCTAAAGCCTATTACCAAGTAGGCTTCAACAGGCAGAACACCCAGAAACTGCTTAATCATGGACTGGGTAACTTTATTTTCTGACCTTCTCCACAGCCAAAATATTAGGCAAAGATCAAGGTACCTCTTCCCTTGACAGTATTGTGTCATTCAAGTATTCTTTACCATTTAAGATGTCCTAAGTGCTTGCTAGCACACACACAGCTCTCCCAAATACATATTCATTACAACACAAACTGTTTCCTTAAAGCTTCTGGACTGGGCCAGATAAAGGGAATATATGACCTCATGAGCCATCAGAATCGTCATAGGGAAGGTGAAGGTGGGTTAGTTAGTGCTAAGGAACACAAAAAATATTCCAATATGAAAACCTGTCCTCGTATTATTTAAATTTTTTACTTTTCCCCCCCTTCACCAGCAAATTTTAACAAATTCTCACCCAAGTTAAAAGATGAAAGCTCTATTTTATTTGCACAAGCACTTATCAGAGCACAGATCCACAAAGTTTCCTAAGCCCTAAGTCATTTTCAAAGAGGAAAAACATTTACCAGCCCCTGAAAATCATTCCTTCCAACTCAGTCACTGCAGAAGAGAAAGTACTTCTATTACAAGCAAAGGCTCAAAACCCCACAGATAAAAGGGACAAAAAAAAGGCAAACAGAAGGCGTAAAACACGTGATGTGCATTTCTGAAAACAACTCTGATGTAGAACACTGGGCATCTGGGAAATAAACCTTGATAAAGAAGGGGAGCAAGAGGAAAGACAAATACTGCAAAGAAGGAAAAAGAAGAGCTAAGGGATTTGCATCTAGAAAGGAGTACAAGAGAGAAGCCTGAGGCTATTGCAAAACAGAGAGAAAGAAGGGTGGGGCTTGCCTAAACCCCAGTGAAGAAGAGAAGATAATTCAGTTTAAGCAGAAAGGAAAAAAAAAAAAATTATAGGACACAGGAAAGAAGAGAACCCTAAGCACGTGATATGGGAGGATTTTCCAGAACTGAAGATAAATTGGGATCAAAGAGTGACAGGCAAGGCAAGTGGTCAGTATTGAAGCATGAGGCAAGAAACGGGCACCCAGGTTAATACTTCTTCCTTTAGGGATATAATCTTCTCTTACTGAGCATGCCACATCTTTCAAGATTCTACATATTAATCTCCCCATATATATCCTGCTGTGTCCTCCATTATGAAGCTATCTATTATATTGTCCCTTCAGTCATATTTAATTGACTTTGTCAAATTAATCATGAAAAGCATAATCTTCTTACATATTTTATATTCTGTTATACAATCTTAAAGTATCAATCATCATTATACACATATAAATAAAAGTTACAAATTCCAAAATGAGAACTTGAATCTTGTCCTTTGAGTTGGAGAGATCTGCTTTGTCCTGCCTTTGTGTTACACTAAATAACATGTAGGCATTTTGGTTTCTTTTTGGTTTACTTCAAAAGCAAATGTTTTCTTGTGAAAAGAACATGGCTACATAGTGGTTCTGGGTATGTACATTTTGTGTGTGGTGGGTTTTTTTAGATTTTTCACTGATTCCTGTAAGTTTCCCATCACCAGACATTCTCTGGTTTTCTGATTACCATATTCAGCAGAGAAGAATTTCCACCGAACCAGAGTATTTCATCACTTTTCCACATATTTCATATGTGGCTCTTCTGTCTGTAGCAGATAGATCTAGTAAGAGCAACTACCTGAAGTTGTCTAAAATTAACTAAGATTTACTTGTTATACATATAAGACTTCCTCCTACATTTAGAAGTAACAATGTGATCCAAAAGGTGTCTTCTGGGTGCCGTTTGGAAAGAGGAAAGTTTCCTGGAGGTAGCCAAGGGCAGTTTTTCACATTCGGCAGTCACTGTCAGCTGCCAGAGGTAGAATCTTCGCTCTCTATTCACATGAAGCTTTCCCTACAGCATGACTCACAAAAACTCTCCAGGGAGTGTTTGATGAACTGGTTGCAATGTAGTTTCTCTGCTTTTTGAAGATTTCTTGTGGAAGACAAAGAAACAATATTGCTAATTACTTAACTGTTCGACTGGTCATGGCAAGCTGATGTTGCAACATGCCCAAATTCCCGGACCAGCTTCCTGCCTGCCAGTTTGCTTGTCTGCCCGACTTTTGGTGTTCAGTGTCACTGTCTGACAAGGCTTCCCAGAAGTGCCTATGAGTCACAGTGCTTCCATAGGGACAGCTCAGACCACGTGAAGACAAGCGCTCGGCCACCTCAGCATTCGGGGGCACGAGCAGTGGCTTCCAACATCAGCTCTTCTCTCCTCCTATTGGGCACAATCTCTGTCCTTGATTTTCAGGCCCAGACACCACTTGCAGCTCAGAGGTGCCCCTGTTCTACTGCAGTGCCAGGACTGGTAGCACTGCTCCGAGCCACTGCCTCAGCAGAAGGAAGCCATCACGTTTTTAACTGGCCTGGTTTTGCTTGCAATTTTGCTTTCTTTTCTTGCCCACTGCTGAGGAAGACTTTGTAGCCCAGCACAGTCACGGACGCCCTACCACATCTCTGCCATTCAATTTCCTGTTTGCTTGTGTGTCACTGACTTGTCATTGCATCTGATGCTAATCTGAGCTTGACAAGTAATTTAATTTTGCTGTTTTGAACTGCTTTCATGTCACATATATGCTATCTCATCCTCGTGAGTCACCACTGCCTGCCTCCTGAAAATAATGCACTTCTCAGTGTAATGATTTCTTCTGCTACAATTACTCTACTCTGCTGCTCTGAGGGCCATCTTCAATTATGCTGTTTTTCTCTGCTGGACCCAGGTTCCAACGTTCATGCATTATTTGTCTGTACTTGCACTTTTACAAAGAAAATAAGTCCTGCAGCAGCATTTTCATCCTTATCCCACAGCATCTTGTGAAATTCCTGTCTGCCACATTTACTTCGTGCTTGCTGTCCCCATTGTCTTTGGTTACAGCTTAAGTAGATTGCCTTCATCTGGAGCTTCTCAGGACCTTCAGCACGATTTTTGTTTGCTTTCTCAGCCATGTTCATGAATTTTTCATCCTTGTTACAACTTTCCATGAATTAGCTTAACTTTGACGAAGACATAATTGCCTAAAGAAGCCACCCTACCCAGAGAAGGCAGCACAGTGCTCTATTTTTCATCACTGTTGCGGATTACAACAGTTCAAAAGGTGCTCCTCATACACATTTACATAGGAGTGCATATTTTGTCCCAATTTTTCTACTATGAGCTATTTGAACACAATATCTTTCTAATATTAAGACATTTACAGAAGGCTTCCTGAATTTTGTAAAGCTTTTCCCAGCTTACTGTTGTTAATCATGCACTGTCTTTAATCCATCTCAACTAGCAAACTATGCTTATTCCTTCTGCTTCTCCCAATCCACCAGCAGTTCATACTTCTTGTGGTTTGTATTTCTCACTTAGCTATCTGGGTCTGACCTACAACATGCTGCCTGTATCGATTTCATTGATAAGTTTTGCCAAATTATCCTTTTTAAATTTCACAAGCCTCTTTTGGGAGCCAAATCACAGCTAAAAAGAGCACTTGCTGTGCTGTAGCAGAAAGTTTGTTACAAGAAAGGTTCTTAGCAATATTTCAAAGAATGTTTTGCCTTTCTTCTGCTGTTTGTTATAAAATCCCCCAAAGTGGCAAAAACTGCAAGAGTATTAGTACACAAGTAGAAATTCTGATGTTTTCAAATCGCAGCCAAGGCAACATCACAGTAAATTTGAGCAGTCACACCCCTAATCCTCACGATTATGCTCCTGAGCAAACAACTCCCACCGCTGAACTAATTATTTGTAAAGGTTTGAAGATGGCAAATTGCAATTTCAGGGGGTTTGTCTATGTGGCACTTCTCCCTGCTGTGGGCAGGTGCCCTGCGAGCGATGTGGCACCACGCGAGCGCACCCAGCTCGGAGCAGCCACCGGCAGCCCCGGGGACAGCGTGGAGGATCTGGCAGGATCCCTCACCACCCACGCCAGGCAGGCTTTTGATTCACACTCACCATCCCTGGTACAACTCAGGCACTCGTGGAGATAAACAGAAGTGTATTCTTAGCTCCGTGCACGAGTTCCGTACAAACCATCCCAACCTTCCAGAGATTTCCAGGGTTAGGAATTCCCACCTCATCTCTGCATCCCTCAGAGCTCCTGAGGATGCTGAAAACGTGAATGAAAACAGAACCACATCAAGGAATATTAATCTAAGTACGTAAATCTTCAGGGAATAAGCACGTGGTAATTAAGACTATGGCACCGAACCAGCACAAAACTTGAGTTATAATACTTTGTATATATGTTTGTGTTGCCTTTTCAACCCCCGCTCCCCAAATTACATTAGCTTGTGACTCAGATACAAGGAGGTAACGGACACATTTTAACACAAAAGGAGATGGCCTAAAGCTCATGTTGCAGTACTTGAGAAAATCCCGTACCATTTACCCTCTACAGACTAATGGAGACATAAATCGGGACCTATTTTAAAGAAGCAAATGTGCCACACTGATAAGCCCATTCACTGACTATAATCCTTATCACCCAAATACATATGGTGCGAGCTGAGACAAGACCAGTCTCCTGCACTTGTGTATAATTTCGTGTTGAAAAAAATAAAATCACATCACAGGGTAGCCATGGTTACCCATAGAAGATAAGAGCAGCGTTTTTCATCCAACAATGTCAGAAATGTGCATAAATTCAGGATCTGCACTTGATGTTTTTTCAGGCCTTCCCATCTGCACATTTATTTTCTGCTGCCTGTGTATATCCTTTGACATCCTAGGATTCTGGGTATTTCAAGGAACAGTTCCTTTTTGCTCTCCTTAATCTAAAAAGCAGTTTTCAGTTATCCCTAAAGCACAAATTAATTCAAATCTATTCTGAAAATCAGAATCTAAGGCTTACAGAAAACCTTTTAAAACAATTGCCATGCTGATAGTAAGTGCTAATTGTTAAACAGAGTCAGCCATTTACTGAACAAAACTCTGCTGTCACCTTACCAACTGGTGTAACACTGCTTTCTGTTGCCTTCACATTATTTAAAAAAAAAAACAACAACAAAAAAAAAAAAAAAAACAAACAAAAAAAAACCAGAAAAACCACACCTAAAAAAACCCCAACCCCACAAACAATGCTAAAAGAAGACATTTACTTATTTCTTCTACCAAAATCACGTTGTTCTATTTCATGCTATTTAGTAAAGCTCTATGTTGTTTCATGGCCTAACTCTTCATAAAAGTAAAATACACCAAAAAACAAAAAAAAATTGTGAGAGATTAAAACCAGATTAGCCTACTGCACATTTTACAAAAACAAAAAGTGTCATTATCTAGTCCAAGCAGCACTGCCTTAATTTTGGGTGCCATTTGCAAACCTGGGACACAGGTCATATTCTTCTCATGCAATTGTTCTGTATGGTTTTTCCCTTTAAAACAAAGTAATCTAATTCACTAAAAGCAGAAACATCCTGCAGAAATGGACAAGCGCAATCACCATTCTAAGGACACACAGGTTAGTGAGTTTGTACCAAAGAAATGTTAAGTAAGACTTTTCAAAAGGTTAAAAACCTCACCTGCCAGGGAGATCCACTACCAGCTCACCCCAATCAGCTCACCAATTAAATCACTGAGATCACCACCTTCAAATGAAGCTCCCAGAGTTTTTAAGGATCTCTCATGAAAACAGGATTCTCAGGATTCAAAAAACCATACCAAAACAAACAATAAAACCAGGCAGCCCAGTACTCACTGAGCATCTGAAAGGTACTGGCAATCCCCTCTCCATAGGCATTGACATGCCAGGGACACACACGCAGCTGCCCATGGAGAAGGATACAAAACACAGAATAAACCACTCTGCCAATAGCAGGAAAAATTTCCTGATCTCTATTTCAGGTTGGCCGTGTACTGTCAGGTGAGTATGTTCTAGGATCCCTGGTGACAATGAACATAATATATTTAGCAGCTGAACAATTTAAAGGTGTTTGAAAGACTCAGTAATTTAAATCCAAACAATTCAGCTTCAAGGGGATCCTTATTAAATACCCAGTATCCCATGCCTAGATCAGACAGCTGCAGCTGAGAACCAAAGCAAGCCCTTGCCTGAATGGAGAATTCTTAGGAGTGAAGAAAGCGGGTAATTTCATACCTTATCTAAACCTGACTGAATGATTATCAGTATTGGTGGGGTTTAGAAGGAAAGAAATCCCACACAAATAAAACAAAGCTGTTCCAGTGAGACACATGGACATAAACCAGCACCTGGTTTGGCCCAGGGTGGCAGGGTGCAATGACGAGAGAAAGTCTACAGCCAGTGTTATTTGCGACAGAAAAAGAGAGATCATAGGAGCAGGAAATCCATCAGTGAGGTGCCCCACACACTGCTGGGAGCCCAGCATGCAAGGGTGCCTCGAAGGACATCCTACTGCCGTGCCTGCCAGAGGAAAACGGTGTTCTCACTTGTGTAGGGCTGAAGATGCAAGCTCTGGATTTTCTGG
Source organism: Aleadryas rufinucha (assembly GCA_013397815.1). Lineage (NCBI taxonomy): Eukaryota > Metazoa > Chordata > Aves > Passeriformes > Aleadryas > Aleadryas rufinucha. The sequence goes on from VZTH01016211.1 coordinate 682,322, forward strand.
AAGCCAGAGATTGAAATGCTGGCTTGGATAAGATTTCACCTCAGAGTTTTACCTCCAGAAAAGGAATGATGGCTGTAACACAATGCTGCTCTCCTAAGATGTAGTGATATTTTCACAAAATATTGATTTCTACACCCTTTTGTGTGGACCTGTGTTTGTAAAAGATCCTGAATTCTTCCTACACTAACATTCAAGCAGATACTGTTTTATTAAGCCTATTAAAGAAAAAGATGATTTTTTAAGAAGTCAAAATAAAGAATATTACAAAAGAAAAAATTTCTATATTTTAGACCTGCTATAAAAAAGCATGTGTTTTAAGGATATCTACTTTAGTTTTAAACTGGAGTCATCATTGCTGGAAGAGAAATCCATGGGACCTATAACAATTCCTGCACAACATTCATTCTCCATCTCATAGCTGTGAAAGTGAGGCTCACTCAGCCTATAGCATTTGTTTTAACTGAGCAGATTTTGGTGAGACACAGCTTTGTAATTTTCTTTTTTTAAAAATTAAGATATTCATAGTCTAAGCTTAAACTCAGACACAGTAGCATTCACATCTGTCAATAAAAAAGATGCAGGTAAAGATGGGAGGGATAAATATGAGTGTTAACATACCTATTTCAAATGGCTATTCATACATTTTCTGCACGAAAAAAATCAGGACAGGAAACAATTTATGTAGTAATTGCTCCATAAAATAGCTTGATGTTAAAGATGATGTCAGAATGTGGAACAAAGTGTTCACAGTAATTTCTCACAAACATTACCAATTGCCTTAGTGTCTCTCTAACTCTAATGGACAACATACTCCATTTTTGAAAATATCAACTTAAATGCCTGCAAAGATCTCCTGTCTACTTGAAGAAGTCAGATATCTTTAAGTTACATTGTGGGATTTTTTTCTCCCAATGATAAGACTTTTTAAATATTGTCTGTATATATATTAACACTTTGGGTATTTAGGAAAATTATTACTTGTATTGTGCTGATCTGTACAGTGCTATGACAGGTCTGTACTGGAAATTACATAGGAGACAGAAAAGCAGCAGCTTATTGAGGTGGTGGACCAGGACTCTTTAAGCTTAAGCACCTCTCTGTAAGATGCCAGAGGGATAAAAAACCAAAACCATTTGTACTTCTTGAAAACCGACTACTTGTATTTATTATTGCAACAATAGCATTATGCTACTGAAATCTAACAAAGGGTCTCTAAAGTGAAACAATGGTAGAACAAATGTTATTTTTCTTTCAGGTATAGTTCTCTAAGGGATGAGTCAAATAATTAGCTGGTCTGTTTCCTGAGAGAACAAAAGGCTCTTCACTGACTCCCGTTAGAAGCTGCTGCCCAAGCCTCAGTGGTGTGTGCACACAACAAGGAGGGCTGGAACAGCTGCCAGGGGCTTTGACACTGCAGAGTAAAACTTCTAAATCTAGAACAATACCTTAACGTGATCCTCCCCGAAAGTACACTGTGTGAGCTGAACAAGCAGCTTCTGTAAGGCAGCAGTGTACAGCAACTGGAGAGCAGCAAAAATACCAGCAGAACTGTCTGCTCCACAACCAAACCCTGACTGGAGGAGGAGAGAAAGAACTTCTGAAATCCCACTAGAATAAGCATATTTCCTTTAGTTTTGTCCTGTAGAAGGTCTTAGTAAAATAGCTCTATAATGGAGTAGGTTTAAGCTCCTGTCCCTGCTACAAAGCATATTAGCCAACACTACAGCCCTAAAAATGTATCTTCAGGAGCCTATAGCAAAACACATTCAATAATAATGATAGTGAAACACTGGCCTCCAAAAATACAAATCATAGAAATTTCTTTACATCAGTGTCTCCAAGACTGCAGTTTTCAGACATGTATTGAAAGCATCAGGTGCTTCAACTGTGACTCACTGCTATACATCAGGGTTTACTGCTTGTCAAACTTTATTTGTCAGAATCTGCAAACACAATAGCCACAGTACAATCAAAATGTTAAGCAGGAATGAGTCATGATAATGTCAGAGAGTGACCTCAGGTTTTTTTTCTCTTCAATGGGTCATACATATGGTGAGTCTGTTTTTTATCACGAAAAATTATTTCTGGATAATTTGTTTATTCAGAAATAACATCCCTATCCAGAATGACTGAATTGGGAATGGAGTGGCTGAAGATTTAAGACACAGAGCAGTACTGGAAAGCCAAAAATAATTGGTCAAATATCCTAACAGTGTAGTACTGTGTGCTGTGATCCTGTTCCCCCAGCAGGGTTGTGCTGGGCTGGCTCTTGGATGTGGCCTGGAGGAACACCTGGGCACTCAGGAAAACAGAGCAAGTCGGTGCTGAAGCCATTCCTCAGAGCAATGTCAGCACAACTATCCTGCTGCAGCTGTAAATTAAACACAAGATCCTGACCATCTGTGATCCCACAATACCTGAATGCCAGTTTCAGTAACCAAGATAAATTCCAGCTTAGAAAAATCCAACTTTTTATACATATTCACTGAAGTTTCATGAAAGTATAATTAATAATCTTCTCCCCTCCGTGCTCGAGGTTAACATGTTCAGTGCCACACGGAGTGAGAGCAGTTGTTACATTTTTGTGGTGAGTGAGGTCGCTGCTATACACAGCTCCCAACCAGGATGCACAGCACCCAGCCCAAGGATAACACAAGTATAAGGTGTTACAAGAACTCCATTTCCAAACGAGTACCACAGAAAACCATCATGACAATGATTTAGCGATTTTCTTCGTGATTCTATTTGTCACAGAAGAATCGTTCTATAATTACATTATTCAGTTTTACAGATCTCTGCTGACCTTTTTCTAGAACTTTTTCTGTTTAAATTGGATACCTACAAATAAAATGTTGGAAACCACCCTCTCTCTCAACACCATGCACAAGTAATCAACTATAGGACAGTTTGCAGAGAATTAAGGAGTTAGAAATACACCATAGCAATTACATACAGAACTCACCACAATAAACTTACAGGGAGCAGCCAGAAACAGAGAAATCCAGGGGTGGTTTTTTTTTTTTCTAAGAACCACAGGGTTTTTCTACTGCATCAGAAGGTCCTAAATACCTCAGGGCTGAAATATACACGGCTACAAGACAAAAGAGAAAGCTGAAAGGTTGCCAAAGGTTTTATAGATCAAGAGCAAGAACACCTCAAAGCCACTCAGACCAAGCCTCGCTGGCAAAGAACTGCAGTCACCCAGTTCCAATTGGCACAAAGACATCAGAGTTCAGCATTTATAAACTGCCAGACTGGATTGAGAGTAGTGGAAAATGTACAATGAAAGCAAAAACTCTAAACCAGATCACAGCAAAACACAAATCAAATATACACACAGAAACATCTGCTTTTTTGTAAAACTACAAATAAAGCACAGATCTCTATTAAAATGCCCTGACTTATATGAAGAATATGATTCATCCCATCTCACAACTCCAGGACACTGTGGGGATAAGGATAGGTTTTTAATGTATACCCTAAAATGTTTGCACCTAATTGCCTACATTAAAGTTATATCCAAACAACTTGTACTTTCAAAGGGAGGTAATCAGTGAAATGTTGTTTCACTGCCTCGATTAAACAACCCAGACAGGCCACATGCTCTAACAAGCATTGTTTTGTTGATTCTTTTTCAGTTTATTTGTCTGCAATAATTAAGGTGCTTTGTCTAAGCCACTCAGCCCAGGAATTACATGGAGTTATGTTCTATAGGCTAAATAAAGGACATTGCCTCTGATCTGCTGGCAAATTTTAAGAGTGGATCATCCCAACCCAATTAACTTGTCCTGTTAGACTGATTGTTTTTGCTGAGAGATGCAGACAAGAATAGCTTAAAGCCAGGCTGCACAAAGCAACATGTGCTGGCATCCTTAGCAGTAAGGATTAACAAGAAATGCAGAAAGCTTTGTGGATCTTATATGTCCCTTAAGGTCACGAAGGGAATGTCCCACTCAGCCACCTAAATGGTAGAAATCACAATAGGCAAAGCCCAGGCTGTGTTTAGTGCTGCAGTTCCATAAATGAGCTTGTCCATCTTCCTTCTGCCAATAACTAGTGGGTGAGTCACACACAGAAGATTTGTATTACAGTGATAGATGGGACAAAGGGAGGCAGCTACCCAGCCCATTGCGTGCAGCATAACACCCTGAAGTTACAGCTGAAACACGTATACAGGAGTATATCCATATATACTGGAGATATTTGAAATATATATGCATGGAACTTTAGTAGTGACTGGCATGAAAGCAACCCTGGGATCTTCTTACCCCGTGTATGCATATGCAAGAGGGGAGCTGCTATGTATTGCCAAAGTTTGGTTGACAAGGAGAGTTTTCTCCTGTAGATACCTTTCAGTCCAAACTGTGACAGTGTGAGCAAGAAAAGAGTCATGACAAGTGCAGCTGAATGGGCTTAAAATGTAACTTCCTGCAATACCAAAGGGAAGAACAAAATCCTAGGACAGCTATAAAGTTTTCTTTGATCCACTGCCTGCACCAGGCTTGCACTGATTTTAAACTCGGACATCTCCTGAACCTCCTGCTGTTGGTCTCAGGCAAAGCACAGGGATAACTCCCGTGGGAGATGCTGCCAAGGGAACCACGGGAACCTCGGCATAGCTTGGGGCACTGCTCACACAGGACAGCAGCACAGGGGCCAGGGTGATGCTCAGCTGCACCCCTCAGACCTGGAATGCAGCTGCAGGGCAGCAGCACCTCGCTGTCACACAGCCCAAACCAGAGCTCGGGTTTGTCCTGCCTCCACCTCCCGCTCGCCGTGAGCCCAAGGGCAGCTGCCGGTGCGGGTCCGCTCCAGGGGCTGCCCTCGCCCACGCTGCGGCCTCGGAGCCAGGGATTTAATAAACCTCGCTCCAGACAGCGCTGTGGGGGACCCTGGGCGAGGAGAGCTCGCTCCCTGTCCAGATGGACGGGACATCTGTGCCCAGGGGCGGCAGCGCAGTCTCTGTGAGGAGCGGCGAGGGCTGCCTCAGGTGGGGATGGATATTCCAGGCGATTCCAGCAGGTGCTGCAGCATCCCAACCCCTCAGCCCTGAGCACATGGCAGGTGCCTCGGGGGAGCAGAGGCAGAGGAGAGAAAAGGCCAGCAGGAGCAGGGAGAGGCAGAGCAGCTGGGAACAAAGGAGGAAGGGCAAGGTGGGCAAAGGAAAGGGGGGCATTGCCCACCCATGCCTGCCACTTCAGGTACTGCTGGGAGAGCCATTGTAGACAGATGAGAATAATTTCTGCCTCTATCCATTCTGAATCCATGCTTTTTCAAAGGCAAGCAGCATATGCCATTTGTGTCTTAGGTTTTTCAAATAATTTCTGAGCACAAATGGAGCACAATGGCATCTCTGAGGGAGGAATTCTGCTTTCTGAAATAGAAGACTGTTTTTAAGAGTGAGAAAAGCTCTTTGTGAATTCATGCTCACAGAGGTGACCTGAAGCTCTAGAGAACTAAAATAATAAAGCCAAATCCTGCCAATAAACATACCTTCTTCAACATGATAAAAACAGGGGAGGAATTAGCTGAATACTTAAAGCAAAAGCAGGTATTTGAGTAAGATAATAACTCTGATGTGGTGAACATTTAAATTTCCCTTGTTCTTTTTTCCCTGAAGAGCAACCTTTCTAACACACATACACACACACCTTTTGTTTCCAGAGTAATAAAGCACTGAAGACAGTCAAAAGCCTTTGGGTAATTTCCATTAATGATACACCTTGTTAATGTCTCAATTCAGATCATACATATCTGGGAAAAGTATAGCAGCAAGGGTATTTCTTTGACAAAATAGTTTACCTAACCATGGAGTGAACTCTGTCACTTGAAACTTCAAATAAAAGTTAAGACTTTATAACAACTGTGTTGCCATTTAACCATCCTTATGGTACAGCTGTTAAGTTCTACTTTGTAGAGAAACCAAGACAGGTTGAGTACAACAATTTTTGACTGGTTTTCTTAATCTTATGTAAAAATGCCACACTTATTTTCCAACATGAGGTGCTGAACTACAGATTTTGCAATGATAATAGAAGGTCCTTTTGCTGTTGCCTTCCACTTGGTTTTTAACCTCAGACATCTTTCCATGTCAGGTTTAACAGTGCAGTGCCTTCCCTCCACCCCAGAAAAGCTGTGCAATTTATGATGAAAAGCACAAGTCAACTTCTCAACACCCCATCAGAATTCTTTTGGGACGATTTAAGCCTCAGCATTCATAAATATTGATCCCTTTCAGTAAAGATTCATTGCACTGCACCTTCTTGGCAAAAAGGCTATTTTCACATTCACTGCATTTGCACCTTTTTGTGAATGAACCTTTTACAGTATTTATAACTCATTCCCAAAGCTGAGGGAATTTCAGAAAACACAGTGTTCCTTCTAGCTTTGCACAAACCTTATTTCCTGTATGAGAGCCCTCCAAACCTCACTGTACATCTTGTCCATTATGACTTTAGTAGCAGCTGCAACAACACTGTCACATCAGTCTGAACACCCTGTGGCTTCTTCCTCCAGAGTCTTCCCCCATGTCTGACCAGGAGATGAATTTCAGTAGCCCAAAAGCATAGCCACCAACAAGCACGGTTCCAGCAGTTCCTTGTAAAGGACTTCCTCTTGGTAAGAGGTCAGTAAAGGTAGTTATGCCTCTTCCATGGCTATTGATTCCCATGTTTTGCTGCTCTGACTTTCTAACAAAAATTAAGAATTAGTGCTATCATGAAAACAGTGCCTTGAAGGAATAATTCCTTGAAGTTACATTTTTCTAGCTGAGCTAAAGCACATTACTGGAATACCAATAACACATACAAACCACTGTAATACTAAAAATAAAGCATCTGTAAGGATATGCCTCCTCCACCTAATTGCAAACAAGATTAGAGAGTGTATAATCAATATAAAATTGTGTTAGCTGCAGAGGCTATTTTCTACCAGTATTACCTAAATGCAAATGCACATTTCATTTTAAAATCATTGTATTTTTATGTCACCACCACAGAAAATACTATGCCATCATTATAAAATTAAATTCTTCTCACAGTCAGAAGTGATGGAAGAAAAGCCAAAACCAGTTGCAGCCTGCAATCGTGCTAATTAAAAACCAATCCATTGCCAGTGTCTTACACCAAGTTAAATCAGAGAGTTAAGATGGTGTGATATGGTAGCAAGACAAGAACTGCATTAATTAAAAAGTTGATTAAGGTGAGGCAAAACTCCACAAAAACAGGGCGAGAATCATAACTGTCTCCAGTACTGGAGCTGAATGCTCTTCACACGTTCAACATGAACTGACAGGATTTTCTGAAGCTCTGCAAGGGAGTCCCTGCAGTGCCACAGGGGTGGTTCTCCCCCTTTGTGGGGATCCAGCAGGGCACCTCCTGAGCGCACACCTTGGGACAGAGCTGCAGCCCAGAACAGCGAGCATGACAGAGCACAAGCAGGTAATGCACAGCCTGTCCTGCTAAAAACAAAGACTGAGTTTCATTCTCCTGCCCTGAAATGCATTTTCAATCCCATTTGTCTTTACAGCGAGGCAGCCATTAACACTGTGCCTCGGGAATGAGGGGTAAAACTTAAATGAGTCTCAGTGCAAAGATCAGATTAATGTGTCTTCCAAGCCTCACCCTGAACTTCACCCCAATCCCCAACCTACTCTGCGCAGCACTCACCTTATCTGCTCCCCAACCTCACAAGGCTAAAGGGTAAGGCTGGAAGGGTTTTGCCACTTTGGTGGATAAAGGCAGTCCTATCTCTAAAAAAAACCATGTATTTTTTTTTAGATCTACTTTTCTATTTTTGTCATTATCGCCCAAATAAGCAGAATACACACACACAAGTTGCTGAGAATACACAAGTCATATAATCATTATGTTAAGTTTACAGCTGAGATTTTCCCACCTCAACAACTTCAAGCAAACACCCACATGATTCCCAAACAAGGATTTGCCAGTATTTTTACTGAAGGCTAGAAGTTTATTGGAAAACATCTTGAATTGGCTACCTCCTGCTTTTACCCTACAAAAAACAAGAGGATAGAGTGCTCATTTTTAGGATGGGCATCCCTCTAATGAAACATCAAGGATATGAACTGACAGCTATGATGTGATCATAAATACTTGTGATTTTGTATATGGAAATACCATTAATAGAGTGGAAAAGAATCATGAAGTAACCAACTGCCTTTCAAAAATAAGCTTAGAGTGAAATTCAGCTAAATGGAACACTTGCAAATTACCTAACCAGCCATTTACACCTAGAGAGAGCTGGGTGTTATTTTTCTAGAATGAAATTTAACTACTGATTTATTCATTTATCCTTGAAAGATCAGCATCTGCGGGGTCTGGTTCTCAGTCTGCAAATTTTGTTCTGGAGCTCCGAATTGAAAATAGCAAAAGAGAAAAATAGTGAGTCACACAAAATCTCAGCCTAGCCTTAAAGGACATGCATGACCACACAGCCACAGTAATTCACAAGTTACACCACCAAAAATCTCAGCCAGGAAACAGGTGACCTCAGTGAAGTTTCTATTCCCGAGGCAGACAGTGTTGACATTCAGCAACAATCAAAAGAACATTCACCATCAAAAGAATCTTTCCATTGTCACTGGAAATTACCTATGGAGTTGATAAGACATGTGTTATAACTGGTCAAATTTGTTTGTTGGTTTTGTGGTTTCTTTTTTTCAGGGGTGGGGGGAACCAACCAACCAACAATCCCAACCACAAATCAAGATAATACAACCCCAGTTTTTACACCTTTATTGATGACAGCTTCTCAGGGCTTTATGTTACCAACAACTGCAGAGTCTGTGTGTTTGTGCATGTTATCAGATAAGCATCCTTAAAAAACAGACTTCTGAATAAATCTGTCAGTCAGTTCTGATGCACAGCTAATGGGTATCCAGTACACAGTTACCGGGCATTCACAAATAGAACTCTGCATACATAAGAACAGAAAATGGACAGAGATAAAGAGCAGGCACAGCCTCAAAAATAAGTGCTCATTTACAATTCTTAATGCAAATAGTAGCTTCTACTAAACTCATGTTACTTAGTAAAAATTAATGCTAAGCTAATAAATTAATACTTTTTACAAGCACAGAACAAACCAAAGAGGATGAATACAGGTTAATTTCAAATCTAAACAGTCTGCTTGATTCTGTATTTAGTACTAAAGGATGTGTTTCAAGCATGTTTACATATATAATCATAAAGCAAAGCTGTATGCTGAGTTACCCCGACCAGAGCAGATTATCAGAAGACTTATTCCCAGAACTGTGAACGCTGTTGCAGAGGTAACCAATGAATACATCCAGAAAATACACAATGTATTTATCAATTTTGGTTCCAGGGATTTGCCACTTCGCCATGTCCTAGTGAGAAAAACAGGGAGCAGTTCAGACTGGTGACAACCTGAATTTCAAATGTGACAGCTGGACAAGTGAGCCAGGGCTGCTCGCCAGTGTAAGTTACTGAAATGCAAATTCTGAGGTACAAATCCCTGCAGGCTGTGAACCAGCCATATCAGCTTGGCCAAACACACCGATGGTGGTGCCCAAGAACAAAGGTGCCCCGTCAGACTAGACCTCACCACAGCCTCCACCATCTCCTGCACTTGCTTCTCTCCCTTTTTTCAGTACTACCTCACTCGTGTTCCTGTTGATCAAGCCAGCTAGTTTTCTTCCCACACACACCCCCTCAAATTGTTTTACTCCATCAAGTGTTTCCAGCTGGATGTCACACCTGACAGCCTCACAGCCCGTGTTTCATTACAAACCCTTCCCTTGGCATGATGTACACATCAAAGGACAACTACACAACTTCCTGACATATTACAGGAGAGGGCAGGAGAGTAACTGCCCCTAGCTATATTTGGGACCTCTTCTTTCCTTCATTCATCTTCAAAATATTAAATAACTGAGAACAATCCAAGCTCCAGGAGAAAAAAAAATCAAGGTAGCTTTACAAAAGTGAAAAAATTACCTTTTACAATCAATCTCTAAATTTTAACTGTTCTCATAATCCTGTCCCAGACATGACTTGTGCATGTACTAAAAACAGCCCTAAACATTTTATAGCATTTTGTGAATCATACAAGTTTTAAACGAGGAGAGATTATAACAGCGAACACCAAAGCCTTCCACATAATGTAAACCACCTATTCAACAGATGCAGATGATATGATTCAATATTCCAAAACTATAAATATTATTTCACTTATACCCCAGGGGATGGGTTAAAACCCACACAAGTACAGAAAAGATTATGTTATGCAAGTATATTCACACATATATGTATTGACAATAGAAAAAACATTCTGTAAAATGAAAGGATTATGAACAAATAACTACCCCATAAGAACTCCAGTAAGGCATTCAGAGACAATGAACCCAGGTGCTTAGTTCCTCTACTTTTTTTCCCTACAAATCTATTTTGTATTGTATTTGATACTCTGGTATTTAATCACCCATTATGACTCTGGAAAACAGTTATGTAAGTAGTTTTAACTAACGTTGTAAACAGGTTTTCAACTATTTCACCATATGTTAAAGATGACAGAAGATGTTACAACAAATGATGAAATTCATTCACAAAGAATTCATAGGGTTTTATGCTCTAAGGGTAGGAAATAATTTTGGCTGTCTCCCAGATTGAACTGTTTAATCAGAAAACAGTTGCACTGAATTAACTAGCAGTTCCATGCAGCACATCTCACTGACTCTTCCCATCATCAAAATTCTCATTCAAGAGATAAACCTCTTCTCAGTTAATTGGTAGAAATAAGGGTTTGCAGTTGTGACTGCTGAGGCTACACAATATTGTGACAGACACTGATGTACCAACATTGCAGGAGTTCCTTTCAACCTCCTGAAGATCCCAGGAAAACTCCCCATTTGCCACTGCCACTAGACTGTGGAGGAAGCATCCCAGCAGTGGGCAGGCTGGCCTCTGCAAGTGTGAAAGGCAAAGAGGAGCTAGGAATTTTTATCCCTACAGGAGGAGGGAGAGTAATTTGTCCCTTTGAAAGCATAAACTCCTTAGAATCCCTCTGAGCAAAACAGGGATCTTTAAAGGGGACATTAGCTTTTAAAGGCACTCACTCAACATTACTGCTTCCAGAGATACTTAATGTAAAACATGGCATTTAAAAAACCATCCTGGTAACAGCCCTCATTTGTAAGGATTTAAGCAGACCTGCTCAAAGGCATTCTCATGTCAGGCTATGAATAGGTGCTGCTGTAGATAGCAAAATACACGTTTGCCTTCTCTGGAAATGCAGCAAAATACTGAGCTAGCTTGGAACTCCATCTGCCTTTACACCAAGATGAACAGCTCATTCTTTTATCTTTCCTTTAAATACCAGTTCACATAGGTACATTTCCACTCCACCAAAAATCTCCCTGGCATTTTGCATCTCCTGCAGCACAATTAAAGTATACCTGTAAAACCTGACTAATTTCCAATTTATAAAAGGTAATGCAATTATCTTGTTCAAATTAGATTTAATTACAAAGCCTCTGAGTGATCTAAGAATATTTTTTGATACATGCTCAGCTGAAAATTCCCATCATTTTCAGCAGGGAACACAACGTCCATTTCTGGCTGTGTTGCTCCCCTTCCAATTTGATCATCTCTGGTTAATTACACCACCCTGGCACATCTCCTCGAATGGTATCTGGTTTCCAGGCTGAAACATCCAAACCCAAAGGAAAATGCTAATAACCTTTCAGAGAGAGTGCATCCAAACCCCCTGCGATCCAGGAGAAAAATGAACCTGCAGAGAACTGGTACCCACCAATCCAACAAAACATCTCCCATTTCTTTCCTCCTTCCAGCAACGCCACAGAGAGCTGGATTCCAAGAGCACAACAGGCTGCTGCTACATGTCACTGGCAAATTAATCAAAATGCTATCATGATGTAGGTGAAGATGGAAAACATCCCACTTACCATCTCTCTCAGAATATACACTCCGACAGCATCCACAGTACCTGCATGTCAGTATTCTCCTATTGCCTTTATTGTTTTCACTCCATAAATTGGCATCAGAAATAAGAGCCAAACAAAGTCATAATAATGTAGATAGGGATGCTGAATGCCACATTCACTTACCTGCAAAAGGAAAAGGACAGGGTTTGAGCTCACTAATCACACTAGTTGGCTAATCTTATTAGATAGCTGCTAATTATCTCTGACACAAAGAAGGATTACACAAGGCAGGCAGAGAAATGGGGGTTTTTAATAGATATAGAAATGTTTTTAATAGACATTGGTTATACTGGGGAAAGAAACAAGTAATATATTTATCCAGAGATCATAAACATTTCCCTTTCTGTTTGCTGAAGAGCAGATGTGACAATGAAACAGGTGGTGGAAATATAAACCCTCCTAAAACCTCCAGGGTGTTTTCTCAGGAAGTGTCTAATGATTGTCACTGTATCTGTTGCAGCACTTGCTTTATAGGCTAACGTGGTACAGGGAGTTGCTGGGGTTTTGCCAGTGATCTCCTTGGCAACTGGCTGCTCAAAGGAGCCACAAATAGAAGCAGTAAACCCCACTCCCGATCTCAGTCTCAAAGCAGTTTGCACTTCCAACGCTCACCGAGCAAGAAAATCTACATCCTACAAAGGCAGGGTGATCAGAAGAACATGCATTCCCTCTCTGAACATACTACAGCCACAGATGTGGGAACAGCAACCGGATTCGTGCACCAGTTATGACAAAATAACTGAATAAATTATTTTAAAAAGGTTTCCAAGATGATCCATTTTTACAAGGAAAATCTCAATTAACAACAGTGCAGTGTTCACACAGATTTCTCAGGAACACAACATACTCATTTGGGCTCCTTGAGCATCAGAATAAATGAGAATTTATTCTCATCTATTTAAAAGATTTATTATAGTGACTTGATATGATTATTTATTTCTGTTTAGCCTACAGTACAAGCACAAATTTATTAAATGTAGGTCACCCATGTATTTTATATGGTAAGACAATAAATAGCAAACAAAAACCTAGAAAGAGTTGCTCTCAGCTGTTCTGAATAACCACTTCATATATTATTTAACCACATCTCTCCAAGAATAGCAATAAATCATTCATGCTTGCTCATTAAATATAAGTTTTAATTTCTTCTGCATTTTTCTTTGTAACTCATTGGTAAAAAAAAGGGGCATTTTCTTTTACAAAAAAGGTATTAATATTACAAACAAAGTATTATAGTTTATCTGTATAGCAGGCTTATTTATATAGGAAACTAAGGAATATCGGAAACTAAGATATAAATGCATAATATTTTATCTGCAAAATTAATAATTTTCTAGGAAAGATTGTGGAAAGAATTAAGATTAACCTTGGCAAAGTTAATCCTAATTTAAAAACATATTTCAATATAAAATGTGAATGCTTTCAGAAAAAGCTATTCCCTGAGTGATTCAAACACAAAATGTTGGTGTTAGGTAACACCAGGCACAGATTCCCCAACAAAGTAAGCATGACCCAAACATAAAAAACTGCATGCCACTAACTAATATCAATGTCATAATCAAGGTCAAAATGAATTTTAAAGCCTCCTGCAATCTCTTAACAGAGAAAATACCAAAGAAATGCCTAAGTAAACACATCAGTCATACAGACACTTTTATAAACAAACACCAAGTACACGCTTTGTTCAAGATAGGCTGGGCCAAATGATCCTTCAAGTCCCCTTCCAACTTGATATTCTTCAAATCTACATAATACTTGTCACAACTGTACACAATTTAATAGTTTTTGCTTGAATAAACACATAGTTTAATTTTAAAACCTGAAGCAGCTTTATGAGTCTGTAAAGGTTTCACCATATAAAAAATGCCTTACATTTTGTTTAAGCTTAGTGCAGAGTTTTACCAGAACCTGGAACATATTATTTATCTTTCTAACTAGAGTTACAAAGATGAGTGGTTCAAAAGGGATTCATTATATGCAGCTGACACGAAGATAAAAATGACGGTGCACACGAGCTGGCCCAAATATCAGACGCAGTTTGAGGGACATCACTCAAACTCAAGCTCAGTCCAATCTACTTTTCAGCAGCATTGCTTCTGAGATAACTTGCAGAGATCTGTGTGATATGCCTGCACAATGCCGTACTGTGTCACACAGACACAGCCAAAGTGATCCACGAGATTGTCTCGTTGAACCTCTACCAACACAGGGTGCGCAGCCCGCAGAGAGGCAGCGGATTCGGAATTAAACTGCCTTATAATGCTCAGCTGCCAAGCTGGGATCCACTCTGACTATATATACTCCGTCTTTTGACTGCTACTCAGATGGAAGTGTTGAGCATTTGGAGGCTCATCTTTGTGTGAGCAATGAGTTACATTCGTTAGCGAACAAGCAGCAACTCAGCTGATGAGGCACCAAACGTCTCATGAGGCGATTTCCTCCCTTTCCATGAAAACTACCTTCTGCTTGTAGTCTGGGGTCAATACACCAGAGTCAATCTCTGTTTAACATCTCATCTGAAAGCTTCCACAGCTGCTGATCACGTGAAGGATCTGGGCAGGCTGAAAGGAACGGGAGCAGCCAGTGCCCATTGACTTTGAAGAGATCATACAAAAGGTCTCAGCTGGACAAAAGCAATGACTAATGGATTTAAAAGCTTGGCCTCGGGTGCACAAGGTGGTTGATAGCAATTCTGCAGGTATTTCTGTAGAAGAATAACAACAGACTTGATGCAAGTCCTTATAATCAACAGCAATAGCTAAGAAAAGGACAAGGTGTACATATACTCCCTACGCCCTTTTGAGGAGGCGGTGACAGCAAGGAAGGCTAAAGCACAAAAAAGCCAAAACAATCTTTACAATGCGTTATTAGACTGGAGAGAAGAGCAGCTACCCAGAGAAATTACACAACATTTCTCCAGTGTTTAAGGCAAAGTGCCTGTGACAAGCCCACAAAGAGTTAGGAATGGGAAGTCGTTCTTTGCTATCCGATTTCTGCTAACTGAGGAAACCAGAAGCATTATTTAGGTAAACAACTCCACAAACCAAACATGCAGAGAAATAGACCACTGTCAAAAGATGTCCTAAACAACAGAAGTAAATGTACTCATTAATTCAAAATTTATGAACAGACCTTACATTTCTCATTAAAGGGACTAGTAATGAAGTAATTTACAAGTGCTGCAATTCCAGGACTTCATTGCTAGTAGGGAATTATAAAAACCAAGGGCTCAGGTTATTTCTTCAGCTGCAAACAAGTTACCACAGGATAAATGGGCACACTTTCCTCAAGAGACAAACCAAGAATTTTCATTTGCTTTTCAATGCCCAGTTTTCCATAGCAAGAAGACAGTGAAAAATTACAGCAAGTTTGTCAGATGCTTCCACCTGCCTGAATGTGCTCTGTAAAGGAGATGAGAGAACCACTAGAAGAGCTGGCCCCTCTTCTGAACCACAGCCAGGCAAGATTAGGAGGAAAAGAAGCAAAACCTTTGCATACATAATCAGCTAAAAATTATGCAGGAGACCTATGCTGAAATCTCTAAAGGTGTGAAAAGCAGAATAAAAGATACTGCATCATCTGAAAAGACAGAGAATGGGATGGAAGCAGCATGCTAGCTGGTCAAAAGTCTTAGAAATCAGGACACAGAATATTAAGTTCATGTGGAAAGACAGAGATTACAAGAGCAGCATGACAAAAACACATGCCAAACACACACAAGTCTAAGGGAAATAGGGTAGTCAGAGCTGACAGAAGAAGGATGAGCTTACAACAAACCTAGCCAAGAGAAAACCATGGCATAAGCCAACTTTACATCAGTG
The DNA here is from genome assembly GCA_013397815.1 of Aleadryas rufinucha. Taxonomy (NCBI): domain Eukaryota; kingdom Metazoa; phylum Chordata; class Aves; order Passeriformes; genus Aleadryas; species Aleadryas rufinucha. The sequence continues at coordinate 698,129 of VZTH01016211.1, forward strand.
GAAGTGAACAGACAGTGACAGATTTTAGAGCTCCGCAGTACAAAAAGCCAAGCCAAGAGACGATGGGAGAAGGAAAGGAAAAGAGAGACTTCCCAGAGCACACTCAAGGTTAGCAGAGGATGATGTGAAATAGGAAGACATTATTTTTTTCTCCTCCACTTAAGAGCAACCCACTATTTTATAGTGAGGTTATCACTATAGTTATTAAGAAGGCAAGGAAAGCTACACCTGCACAGGGAAAGCACAGTTATTTAAGTAGTAGAAAGAAGAAAAGCACCAGTCAGAATACAGGTAAGAAAAGAAAAAAGCACCAGAATAGGAGGAAATCTAGGAGGACAAGTACAAACACAAACCAAATACAGGATCTAAAACTACAGTAAGCAATTTCTATAGATTAGGGTAGGGTATGAGGTAGGAAGGGTGTAAGTGAGGAAGATTCTGAATAGAATGTAAAGTCAGCATGGAAAAGTCTGGTCAAGTGACAAAGTGTCATAACAATGTTCAGTGAAGGACCAGAACAACTTCCAGTTCCGTTTAGGTGTGGCACCCAAAAGTCAAAATGATGCCAATGGCATGGTACCTTCTCCAAAAGTGTGCAGGATTCTGAAAATTGGGACTTTCGGCAAAATAAACAGATGCTGGCATAGACAGATGTGATAGTCTCTGGAACAAAAAAAAACCCAAACAAACCAAACATCCAATACAGCAAATTAAAATCAGATACACTTTAGGAGAACACACCATCAGTCCTCAGTCCATACATGAGCAGACAAATTATGCATTCGGTTCTACTCAGCTCTGATGTTATAACCCTGTTGTCCTAAGTTCTGTTTTCCAGGTGATACTGTTACTTTCTGCTTCTAAAAAGTTATCTTTATTTAAAAAAATAAATAAAATTCCCTTGGATGCAATAAAGAGGAAACTGAAAGGAATCATTGTACTAAACACAGTAAGAATCTCATCACATATCTCATCACAATAATTCCACACTTTGTGCCTAAACCAAACGGTCTGGAAAGGACTATGAGCTGCTCTGGTGTGCAGGGAAGGTGTCAACAGAGGTTGGCATCAGCATTTCAGCTGAGGCTCCAGACACCTCACATCCCCTAGTCCTGATCTCACCAGCAACCAGTGAATTCACGTCCCTGTGCTCCAGCTCCTGCTGCCCCACAGCAGCCTGGGGGCTCCTCTGCCCGGGCAAGCTATAAGAATGCCTTGAAGTATTGACTCATGTAAAATTTGTCACAGGCTTTAATAAAAATGAACAAAACTGTTGATTAAGTAGATTTGGGATCTGATCTCCACAAAATAATTTAGGTTTCCTTCTGTTCACTCCTTCTGATTTTATGACATCAACACAGTATGACTCCAGTCTTTACTGTCTGCAGTCAGTGAAGAAACAAATCTGGGAAGGTTTTGTCTATACAAAAGGGAATACTAATATAGAGAAGTGTCCCTTTGCTCCATTTATATTTCAAACTTTATAAAAGGATCTATTGCACCTTTCAGCCATCATTTTCCATGCCCCGCAATTCACTATTAACAAAGACTGCTGAGAAATAAGGGATGTGTAGAAGACTTCAAGACACAAAACCCCAAAACCTTTAATGTTTAAAATGGCCCATGACATTTTTTTGAAACAGCTTTTGTCAGCAGAGGAAGACTTGCATTTGCTTGAAAAGAAAAATCCATTCTTCTTTTAGGAGCAGGGTTATCTACAGAACATGAACACTATTCACCTCATCAAAGTAACTTGGGGGTCATGTAAGTCACTCCTGACCACAACTGCTGGAAGCAAAAAAGCTATCTCTACACCACTGTGTTGCAATCAGATAAAAGGAACTAAACTGAAAATGACCAAGGCAGCTGTTTTAATAAAAAATTCCATCCATAGTTAACTGGTCTCATGCTGTTTAATAGTTAAGATAAGCCACAGCTAAAAAACATTCACTGTATACATTCTTTTTAATCACACATGAACATGTTCACACAAAGCCAAGAAAATCTCAAAGGCTCCATTAACAAAACCTGAGAGGATATTTTATCCTCCTAGAAGAGGGACAAGTAGTTCATGAGTGCTGTAATCAGGGTAAAGGCAAAAAGCCTCAAAAAAAACCAACAAAAAACCCCTAAGAACAACAAAACAAAGAACCCAAAACCAACAGAACCAGAGAAAACCCTGAATAATTCCTGAAAGTAGAAACTCACTCCATATATATAACTCCATTGGCAGGGGGAAAAAAAAGTCAGCAAATGCTTTTCTAGAGGAAAATGCACTCATCCCAATTCCCAGTAAGCAATAAGGGCAGGAAAGTGCCTGTCCTTACTCTTTGGCTAAAACAAAATGTAAATTCTGTTAAGGTACACCAAAGTAACAAAAGTACAAATAAAAACAATGTAGTGCTTATCTCCCAGAGTTTTAAATTTTCAGCAATTGCAAATGGCTCCAACTTCGGTTTATGCAAGGTTTTGACAAGCTGAAACTATGAGAAATTGGGAAAGAAGACAATTTATTTCACAGTGAAATCCCCGACACAGTGAGCATTAATTTGCATTTTAGCAGAAATTCATCATCTGACCATATCACAGATATCCCCCACGCACAGTCTCTCTCTTCTCTTTGCTCTTGGCTGGGTATCTTTAGGTCAGAACTCCAGGGGGAAAAAAAAAAAAAATTAAAAAATGGAGGCTGTTGCGAGGGTTGTATGAAATGGAAAGAGTGAAGAGAAAGCTGTGGCTGGAATCAGATTTTCCACATGATCCCCGAATACATGACCTGACTCGCTGAGCAAACCTGATGTCTTTTCACTACACAGCTCTTAAGGACAGTTTGAAAAAGGCAAAGACTGAAAACACAGTGCAAGGATTATCAAGGGCTCTCCAAAAATCACAGGCATGCGCTGCACATACTGACAGCAACACTTACCTGAGAAGGCTGATAGAAAACACAGCTCAAAATTTGATGAAAAGAATAAATTTTGCACATTTGTCAAAATTTTCCCTCCTACACTTTATTTGCTTTTTCAGAAAAAACAGTAAGTAGCTATAGTAGTTTTAATGCTTCCTTCACTAAAACAATTCCTATTGCTTTTGGTACAGGTCCAGAAAATTCCACAGCTGGGGAAAAAAAAATAATCAAAGAGATTGCTTTTGATCCACTATTTATTTCATGAAAGGAAATACCCTTTCATCACAACACAGACATTGTTTTCTATGAAGCACTATACCTTATTTGGCATCCAGTCAACTCTTGGCACTTTATTCAGTAGTACCAAATTTCACCTCACGGAACTGGCATGCACAAGTGTTATATATCCCACAATTATTTCGATAAATACCAAGTCAACCTCATTCAACAGCAAATACAAGCACATCATAATGAATTACAGTAATGCCAGAACACAAAAAAACCCCATTCCAATGGACACTTAAGGGCATTGTTTGGTAGAAGAGACTGATTAAAAAGTATAATACATACTTTCAGAATTTTAAAATCAAAATCAGTCACCCTTCTAGAAGAAACATACTTCTGTTGAACTACAAATTAGGGAGCTGACTAAAGAAATCAGAGTGAAATTCTCTGCCTCATGCTGTGGAAGAGTTTAATCACCACGTTTCTTCCTAGCTCTGTGTGCTATGAATTTATGAATTTCAGGTAAGTTAAGCGTGCTTTACAGATCCTGAAACAGACTGAAATGCTTGCCAAGTGTTACCCCTAATATCTGAAACCAGCTGGAGGCCAGGCAGTTGCTGTACCCATCTCAGCAATTTCAAACACAAAAGCATCAGACAGAAAGAGTGGGCTGAATTCAGGGGGACAAGAGTCTAAGAATCCTGCAAAATGAGACTTGGACATCTCTGTGCCTGACTTTACAACAATCTTCCTGCTAAACGTTCCCCAAAAGGTGAATTCAGCTCTGAACATTTATTCACATCAACAGTCCTGCTGAGTTGTTATGAAGTAATAAAACATTTGTGCTTTTGTGCGATTGTCAAATGCACAAAGGCAATTGTGCAGCACACTCAGAGCAGGACGACTCATTTATTGAGTCATATCCTGTATTTTGCCATGGTTACCTGGATTTGTGAGCTACAGGAAAGCAAGTATTTATTCTGATGCTGTAGGAAACCCAGCAGGGTAATATGCAATACTGATGAACTAGACTAATAAGAGTATTATATGAGGACACTGGAAGTTGCTTTGGGAAGACTTGTAGGGGAAAAAACCAAAACCACTAAAGAGTTTTTAGAGAACTGACCTTTACTATTAATGGAAGCAGAACACACAGCAATGAAAAATGCTATTCTGGAAGAGCTCTGCAATTTACTAGGATTTTAATTTCTGTCACTTGGAGTACCTTTACCATAACTCTGCCAGAAAAGTCCTTTAAAAATAAACTAGCATTTGCAACCCACTGTGGAAAACAACTTATCTAGGTCTCCTATTTTCAACTATGATGTGCATTCCCATATGTGAGAAAATCACTGTGGAATTTCTTTTCTCAGTTTGATGTTATTGTGTAGATTAACAGGTAATGGCATGTTTCCATCTCTCAGTTCTCAGCTAGGTTATCTAGTTTCTTTCTCCCAGTTACACAGATTGTTACTCATGCTTTTTTTCATACAAGAGCAGCAAGCAATTAAAGTTCAGCAATACAAACATTCTGCAGGTGAGATTCACGTTATTGGCACTATTAGTAAAAGGTGACACATTACACATGACAGTGCAGTGTCACTGGCAAATATTTTTTATTTGAGTGAGTCAATTAAGAGCTCTGCACAAACCAAGTGATCTCCACCTGAAGAAAGAGCACATCACCTTCACCTACCAGGCAGCTTTGAGAAAAGACTTCGCCAAAAGTATGGTTTGAAGCCAGTGGTAGAAGGTGTGGTGACACAGAAAGTTACAGTTAAAGGTCACACAAGGCTTCCAGGTGCATCCCTTCACCAACACTTCAGCAGCCAGGTCAGACTGAACAGAGCTGCCTGCCCACTCTGTGCAGACACACACCTGGAGTCCTAAAAAATGAGTTATTTCAGAGTAGAAGAACAGGAAGACAGTGAAAGTTGAGAAAAATCATTAAGCCACACAGATTCAAGCCCCCCATGTCACACTGTTCTTTGGGAAGTCGCAAAGACTGTTTGGGAAACTCCACAGCATGTTCAAGAAGTAGGGCTGTACATACCAAGCCCAGCCTGTGCTGCTGCTAGAGAGACCTGGCAAAAGGCTGGCACAGAAATACAAACACCAGGGTACCACTGCAGCAGTCAACTCCAGTTATTTACAGTAAAGAAGGAAGTGTCACTGCTTTAAGGACTTACTTCCATTCTCCTAATAGCTACTGGCTCACTGATCACAGCTTGTGAAACAGCTTGCTTTTCAGCTTATAGCCAGAATGCAATTCAACTAGGGGTAATGGAAGATTTCATATGAAAAGCTCCAGCAATGACAATATGGGCAAAGTTTCTGTCTCCTGTTTATTTCCATCCTCACTGCTGACAGAGAGGTTACAGCTTCCCCAGGGGCTCTGGACACCAGGTCGAGGTCTGCTGGGTAAGCAGGAGCACGCATTTGCCTAGAAACTGAATAAAAGATCAGAAGAAATAATAAAAATATCTAGTGAGCCTCTTCACCATGCAGATTCCCTTCAAAGACCCTCAGCCTTTTGGAGGAAGCAGAGCTGCTCTCAGGCTTTCAGAGCACCAGGGTAGTACCAGTGCTACCATGGTCAGTTTATGCTGAACTCCAGCCCTTCCAGCAGCTGGTTGACCATTTGCTCCTCCTGACCCCTGGAAGCTCCACAGACAGGTTATCTTTCTATTACTATTATTACTGCCTCCATCCTAACAGGCCTTCCAAATTTGTGCCTTCTGTGCAAAAGACAAATATTTAAACAGTAAAATTTAGAGACAAAATGGAACCATCATGGTTTTTATGTTCTCCTTAAACACATATTTGCTCCCCAATTTCTTATCATTTAGATGGTGCAAAGGTTGAAGACAAAGACCAGTCCTTCCCTCATGCAGACTGCAGCACAAAGGGGCTCTGATTATAACTGTGGATTCTGTACTACTGTTAAAAATCAATTTACAATTATACTTTACTACACAGGAATTTCTCATCTCAGGCTCTTCAGCATCTCAAAACAGCAACTCACACTGAAGGCTGTTATTTTTCAGACTGTCTTTCCTTTCTTGACTGTTTTCTCACTATAAGCACACCATCCTTTCCTCCCAAAAGCATCCTACAAACATCCTGCATTGACATTTAATATTTCATGATTACTGTCCAGTGAGTGGCATGTGTGCAAAAGATAGCCAAGACAACAAATAATTAGCAGGTTTTGGCTGGCAGAATGCCTCTGTGAAGAAAACAGCAATTTATCTCCTTGCAAGAGACAAAGGGAAAGACTGAAGGAGCTCTAAGACATCTTGCATTAAACCATTATATTCCTTCCCTACAGTGTAATTGCTTATTTAAACACATTAAGAGAACTAAGTTTCTGAGCAGTATACAGAGACAGTGCCCCACGCCCCCCTCCCTTCTCACTTAGCTTTAAAATCAACTGGAATAATGCAAAAGTAATTGGAGCGATAAGTCAGAGCTATGTTTTAGTTCTTTTTCAAATTAAACAATTTCAGCTTTAACTGGCGACAAAAACTGAATTGGATTTTTCAGTTTCTTAGATTGTCATCAATTAGCTTTTTCACTGTGTACCCTTTCTGAGCTTCCTTCATTTTGCCTGGACATGATTGAAAATTAACTGGAACACAAAATGGAAATGTTCCTCCTCTCTATTAGGAATATTTGCCAGTGTTAGCTCAAAGTCTGCATTCCCTCTCTGCCTGTCATCCCCTCATACTGAAAGTGGAGACAAAAATGCTTTCATTTCCATCTCAGGCAGCAACACAGCCCTTCTTCTATGTGGCTGCAAATTGCTCATCTCCCCTCACCCTACTGCACAGCAAAGATGGAGAAACCCATTCCCAAATGGCTCATGGAACCGACAGAGGGAGAGCATTTGAGAGTTAAGTTGATCTTTTACAAACCCATGTCAGAAACACAAACAGAAAACCACATAACTGACTAAATACCACAAGATCTCCCCTCCTCTTCCCATTCTGGAGCCCCAAATCCAGTGAGACCACACAGGGACACAGTGGGATGGAGCTGGGGGGGAAGTGTATCTCTAACACTGAATATTCCTCAAATTCTGCCTGCACTGCCCAGCTCAAACTTATGGAATAAGTGGTTGGCAACAGCTGGGCCCTTCCAAACCAACGTCAGAGCAGGAAGCACCTTTGGGCAGGCAGCCACTCCCGCTGACAGCACAGCAGCACCAGCTGCCCTGCCAGCCCTCCCCACTTCACACCAGTGTCTCAGAGAGCCACAGCGAGGTCTGCAGCTCAGACTTGGTAATTCTTGCTCCTCAGCATCCTTCACACCTACAGCACCACATGCTTTTGAGTTCTGGCTCGTCAGCCACTTGGGGACTGCTCAGAAGCCACACGTGGCTCCAGAGAGGAGCTGCTTTCCCTGAACAGGAAGGCTACCATTAGCTTCCTGCACCCAAAATGCCCCCCTCTCGGATTGAATGGCCTGCTCTGAGACACAGCAGTGGAAAAAGAGGCCAAGTTGCTATTTAAGCTCTCAAACCTCTTCTAGGAACTGTACTGAAAACAGTACCTTTCCGTTGAAGAGAGAGGTGTCACATCGAGACTTCACTGAAATTGTGTGCAATACTGGAGAGCAACGGAAGGAAGAAGTTCAGGCAGAGGAGTGAGAAGATGGGCAAATTGTTACTGAATACATCAACACTGCCAAGTGTTAATCAAGTGTGTTTCTCCCTGTATCGAGTTCATGGCATAGAGAACAACATAGTGTGAAAGTTTTCACACTGAGTGCTCTTCATTGCGAACAGAGAGCAGCAGAGTTTTCTACCAGTGAGCAGGGTCTTCTTTGAAGCCTTTGCATCTGACAGATTATCAGAGAGAACAAAATTACTCTTCCCATCCTCTCCTGTATTTCCACACTTACACATCTCCAGAGAAAGCCAGTCATTTCCAAAGTGTTTCCAGTGCATATTAATATACCCAATTCTTTTAAAAAAGAAAATACATATGTATCAGTCACATAAAAAAGCTTCAAAACTATACATGAAATCTGCAAAATCTACAGCAATCCATGCTTATTAGCACATCTGTGCCAGTTTAAGTGGGTGCCATTGATTTAGCTCATCAGATAAACATGTTTACCATCAGCTACACTTCTCCCATACTTCCAGTATAAAACTCAGGACAGATACACGATGCAGAGTCTTAAAAAGGACAAAACAAGCACTGATGACTTGTCATCAGTGATTTCATGCAGAGGCTTCCAGTCCTAAGTCCCTATTTGCATAAATTCAAACTCATGAATAAAGGAGTTCTTAGAGCAACTCCCTCAATGATCAGTTTTTCCACCACTGCCATTTGTCAGCAGCAAAATAGACCTATCTCACCATGGTCCTGAGGAAAATGCGCTCATTGTCCCATGCATCTGAAGAGGTAAGCACAGATTATCCTAAAGTTGGTTCAAATATGTTATTTTTCCCCTTGAAAATTCCATTGAAAGTGAAAGAGAAGATGCAAAGGGAAGGAGTGCGCTGAACAAATTGAGGAGTTTCACATTTTTCATTTAACTTTTCTTCCCCTCTGAAAAGCTCCTCCTCTAGCATGTCCAGACTGATTTTTGAGATGCCAGTGAGGGGAGATAACTAACATCCAGGCTTAATCCCATCAGTGCCACTGTCCTACAAATGGTGGAACCCACAAGAGAAGACAATAGAGGCAAAACCAGGCAGTATGAACTCAAGTATTAATCTGCCACAGCAGGGATACAGCAAGGTAACTAAACACACCCTGAGCACATGCAGCAGCTTTTTTTGGCTGCTAATTCTGAGATGGTGCCAGTCTTTGATAGCTCAGGCTATGAAACACATCAGTGCTTGAAAAGTCTTCCTGGCTGGCTCACTGTGCTGCTGCAGTCAGATAACAGCCAGAAATCCCCCTGACCAGCTTTCTTTCCACTCTGTTACCCTTCCACTTCCCCAACTCAGCCTGTTTATTGCAGACTTCACTGGGTCAAAACAGTGACATTGAAATTATAAGGGGTTTGCTACTGTTAAAATTGTTTTCTTGCTAGACTACAAATACACAATCAACTACTTTCAGAGTACACTCCTGCAACCCTCTTAAAGAGTCAACACTTTGGAAAAATGTTTTACATTTTACCAGTTTACCTTGAGGTCAGTAAACTGCATTAAAAACATTGGCTGAAGATCTCTGATATGGGAAACAACCTCACTACAAGCTCTGAAATACATCACCTACAATACTCTGTACTACTTTTGAAGCTACCAGTCATGGAGCATCTCTGCTGGTTGGTTATACTGTATGAAAGTGGTTCTGAAGTTACAGCACAAGACTACAAATTAACCCTTCTTGGGTTTATTCCCAGCTTCATTTGTGATTTGCAGTGAAACAAGGAGTACTAGAGCAACTCTAAGCTACCCAAGGCTCTGAGCACAGAGACCAAGCAAGGTACTCCAAACTGTAGAGCACTGGAAATTGCAGAAAAAATCTGATTTCAGCTCTCCTGGCTATTTGTTACTGTGAAAGTCTCAGTCAGGCAATGCAGATTAGAGTCAAACACATTAAAACGTACCCCTTCCTGCAGCAGTACTGGGACATTTATCAGTGGCCCCTTCACAACACTGGTACCCAATCTGTAGATTCTATGCAGGATCTGTACTACCCAGCAAGGCAGCATCCTACATTTCACATCAAGGTAGATAGGATGAAAATTTGTCAATCATTTATAAACCTTGGTTTATGATGCCCACAGCTTTGCCTCTCTGTTTTGATTGCAAACTGGACTGTTTTTATTGCTTCCACATCATCTCTGAGCTTCCTCTTGCTGATCAGAGCCCTCCTGTATTCCCCTGGTTCTCAAACCCTGCTGCTTTAGACTTCCTGTGTTCTGTTCTGTTGTCATTCTTCCTTCCTCTGTTCTCCTAGGAGATCTGCCATATTTCCATTTCTGTGCCCTATCACCCCTATCTGACAGTCCAATCTTGCAAACTCAGATTTGTGCTGGGAGACTCAAGATGGCAAGCTAGCTTGTTCAAATCTGTGATATTTAAGCCCTTACTCAACAAACAACCAAGCCATTTCTTTTCCACTTTGGTGTTAGCTGCTTTTGCTATCATTACTGCATTTGGCAACTAAAGTAAAATGCTCCTTCTTTGGTGAATTTGCTAAAAAATAAAATGAAGAAAGAAGTGCCATGGAAGCACTCAGAAGATCAGATTTTGGTAATATTAATTCAGTAATGCTAAATATGCTTATTTCCACAGAGGCAATAATACCATATATACCATGTCATCAGAAATAATTTATGCAACTATTTATCCACTATACAGCAACTTTATTTGAAAAGGCTGTTTCAGCCTGATCACAGATGCATTTTGAATTTGATAAGTAATTCAGCTGGAAAAATAATCATCATGCCATACTGGCATGCTCTTCTTGCCTTGTCTGCCTTTGGCCTTACAGCTCCACGTCCTACTCGTGAGGATTTGAGAAAGATAAGTACTCAGTTTCCTCTCCATGAAGGGATGTGAACCTCCACATCTCCCAGTCACCAGCCAAAAGCTTCAAATCTCTGTCCTGAATCAGGAGATTGTGGATTAAGTACAGAATTTCAACGCTATCTTGAGACGAGTTCCTTTTGAGATCTGTTGTGAGGATTGCTCTGTTTTGTGAAAAGCATTTCAGCATGGTGGGGGGAAGGATAGGGGACATGTCATTTGACTTAGGGAACCCAGAATAGAATGGAGAATCCCTATCACGTTATGTGGAAGGAATTATCATGTGCTCATACCAATAAGTAACCAAACATTGATGAATATGTGCTCAGATATTTTTTTTGTCCTGTACGTATTTCTGTGGTCATCTCTTCCAGAGAAGCAAATGTTCCTCAGCAGATTTATAACACCCCAGTCACACCCTGCACTGGCATCTCTCGAGGCAGACTAATCAGTTCTGCTTCCTGCCTGCAGCACATGAGGTCATCGTTCCCTGCTCTCTGGCCACGCTGGGCACCTCGGACAGGCAGCAAGGAGGGCAAAGCTGCTCTTCTCCAGGCAATCTATATTAAGGGGCTTACACTGCAAAGCAAAGGAAGTGCTGAAAGAGGATACAAATAGATTAATATTACAGCTCGTAAGCAGTCCTAGGAAATTAAAAACAGCCTGCCTGAACAACACAGAGACTGATGTGCTACAGGCATCCTCCCCAGCTCTCACCATAGTAACCAGGACAGCCAAACTGTCTGTGTCTGTGAGCTAGGGCATTTATATCTGAGAACGTTTTCCTCCATTTTTGTAACACAATTTTGCAATTGGGTGAAAGACTTCAAACAGCTGAAAAGTAATAACCAAAACTTAAAGGAAATGTCCTTTTTTAAAAACATATATACAGAGCAAAGGGAGAGAGAAAGCTAAGAGTTCTGTAACATGGTTTCTTCTTACAGTAAATCCTTCTCACTACAGACATATCTTAATAAATAAGATATATACTACTCTGAACATTATAGATCCTGCATTCCATCACACATCGTAGATATTTCTGTATTTGTGTGCAATGAGATCATTTATTTTGGTAGCTATTAATTCTAGCAAAAGCACTTGTCTATATTTAGGTATTATACTGAAATACTGTTTCCCCAAAGTTCTTGTACTTGAAATGTACATAAATAATCAACAGCCAGTAGCCAAAATAAACAAACAGATAAATTACAATGAATACACAAGTAAATTTTTTTTTTTAAATTCTTCTTTTCAAGCTTTATGGTAAGTTTTCTAAATAGAGCAAGTTGAGCAGATAACTCAGCAGGTAACTGCTGTGTTTATGCTCTGTGTTGAACATACTCCTTTAAGTTCACTCTGGAAGGTCAGGCTTCAATCACACCCTCCAGCTTGCATCTTTCCAGTAGCTCACACGCATTATTTTGCTGATACCACCATGTCAAAGGGACCAGGCTTCCATCTGTGCGTTCCCCTAATATACTGTGAAATCCTAAAAAAAAAAAAAAAAACCTGCTCTATTTTTCATTTACAGGTCTTTGGCTGTACTAAAGTTAGCCAGTGTGAGGACACACACGAAAAGCTGCACAACAAACCCCTGCTCCAAAGCACAGAAAAGATCATTCAGGATCAGACTCTCGGCGTCATGTCAGAGGAGGGAACCAAACCCCAGGGACCTTCCATCAGAGCTCCTGGCTGTTCCAAGAGATGAGAACATTTGCATGCTACAAATCCCATGCTGAGGCCTCGGACCAGTGCCAAGCCCCTCTGGCCACACCTTGCCCCCAGCGCTGTGGCCCTACACAGGTCTGCACATTTCCATGAGGGATTACTGAGGTCCAGCTAATGCCTTCCACAGTTAGAGAGATTTTTTTATACACCTGGGGTTTGATTCCTACATTTCAGCTGAAATAGAATGTACTTTTCTTGCTTCTCTGTGAGCAGACCTCATTTCTCACAACGTAATTCATCACAAAAAGGCTGCCAGCACTGCTATTTTGTGCTGTCTGCCACACAAGATTTTGCTGAGATAGCCATTAGTGCTAATGCTTATCCTGGCAATGGACCACGCCACTGAATAGATTTGCTTGCTGTAATTATTTGAATTACTTAAAATTAGCAAAGTGCCAATCATTTGTTCGGCAGGGAGGAGGTGCATACATTTTCTAGCAAAAATCAACGCAAAGTTGCCATAGTCAACCAAAATGGATTCCTGTTCTTAAACTCCTCTTAGGGTTGTTGAAATGTTTTAGATTAAAAGCCACTTGGGCCTTAGTTAAGCAGTCATTTAAGAAAAGTTACAAAGAACTCTTATGAGATAGAATGAATATACAGCAATCCTAAACACGGACGTGCCCATGACTCACGTAATTCCCCAAAACCACTGTAACTCACTTAGCACTACTTAGGTATTCAACAAACCATTGGGATATACTAAAAATGTAACACCTGGAAAGAGCAACTGAGTCATGCACTTTGGTTACCACCTCTGGCTGCAGCCTGCAGTGCCTCAGATGCACAGCCCTGGCCCTGGGAGGCCACGGAAGTGCTGGAGATCAGTCAAAAATGTAAATCCTCACCGGATGAGCTCCCAGCTGAGCTTGAACTCACTGTTGTTATGCACCCTCATATCATATTTACAAGTCATTAGAGGTCCTGGCTGTAAGCAAGCTACTATTTTCTGGGGGTTTAAAGAACCAAAAAGCTGCAAGAGAAATCCCCCACAGATTTCTCAGCATACAGTGAGCAGCTGTTCTCTATTCATGGCTGAATTTTCGCTTTTAACTTTAACAGACAATTAAGATATGAAGGTACATAAATACTGCAGCAAAGTAGTTGTAAAGAGGTTTACTGCCCCTAATGATTTCCAGTGAACATAGCTATAAAAAGGAAATTAAAGTATAATTACAGTGATTGTTGAATAAGCCCCCCCTCACACACATTTTCATTTCCAGATATTTTTACTTTACAAACAACTAGAGCTTCCCTTGAAATGCTGCACCCCCTAAAGACTCTGCCTCTGCTTTTATGAGAACTTGTATCCTGACAGCCCCACCACCAGGGCAGCAGACACCAGCAGTGAGGTGCCAACCCTTGTGTGCCTGGTAGATTTGGTGACTGTTTATACCCATTCAGAATGAGTACAAAGGAAATGAATGGCAAATTTGGGTTTGGAAGCAGCATGTATCCACTTCTCACTGCAATAAATAGAGATGACAGAGAGACAACCACACGTCGGGTATAGATGATAACCCACTTTCAAGGCAGATGCCCCAAATCTCCTCTTTTCCCTTTCCTTCTGTTCCCTCCCCAAATCACTGACAACATTCTTCTCAACGTTGGTTTTTTGCAAGGACAGACTTGTAACAGCTTCTGTTCGATTCAGGCCAAGTCACAAGGCCAATTCACAAAACCTCAAACCCCCCCAAAACTACAAAAGCCTCAAATACTAACACAGAAGCTGAAAAACACAAAATGCTGTACCTTAGGTTACACATCATACATATTACCCAAAGCATGTTTTATTTTTGCCTCAGTGGCACAAATATAAAGCCATTACAGACAATAATAATTTTAGTTCATTCTGTAAGCTGTGGATGTCACACTCATTTCCCTGCTGTAGTGGTAGTCACATTTCTGCAATGGTGCCTACTCCATCTAATCCTTGTTCTGAGTTTTTTTAGGGGATCTTCTGTCTGATTTTGATTTTTTTTTTTTTCCAGAAAGCAAAACAAGGACACATTGCCTATGTCTCCTGCTGAATCACAGAATAATAGCTCAGGATCTCTTTTATTCTTGATGGTGTAATATGCTAGACATGTGTTCCAGGTTAGGGATAAAGACTCATTTTTCCTTTGAATTACTTGATTAAGGACTAAGAATGATGTGTTTATTTGCATCATACTACCATTCTATGGAAACCTGACCTTAGAAGAAACGTATTAACAACACTGAGTGCATAAGATGACATTTCTTTTTTGGACCATTTCAATTTCTGCATTAGTGACTAAATCCAAGCAGTGTACAATATGAATCAAGATATGATTAATTCTGCCATGAATTAATATGCATTAACTTAATGAAAAAATCTAAAGGTTATTTAAAAATCCCACCAAGGTGTTCATGTTCCAAGGATAAAATTAATCAGACTACATAAAATTTCAAGCCAATCTCAATCCTATAACAATTGTTTTCATCTCTTCATGGCTTCAATTTAGACACAAGGGTTGAGTGCCTGGTAACACTTCACATGGCTATTCTACACGTTGGCTGTAAGGAAACAGGAATTCTGACCAGGAAGAAATCAGGATTTCTCTATATGATCCCTTTAAGGGGATCTCCACAAGGCCCAAGTTGCCCTGCAGAGACCATCCTGCTCCACTATCAGCACCTCACCACCACCTCAGCCTCAAAAGCAACAGGAATTCTCCTCAAACATTCTGACCCAGCATCACTTTTATACTTTGACAGCCATAACTAACCCAGCCCAAGGTGGCATCGCTTTAAATACTGGGGTAAAAACCACAGTACTGACAGTGCAATAAAAGGTACAACTTGCACTCTCCTGAACACTGACAGCCCTCATCGACCCCGGTATAAACCACACACAAGTGCAATTGTCACTAATGCAGCATCAGGAAGCTATTTACTTAGGAAACACGTGAAAATAATACAAAAAGCCTCTCACTTCTCAACAGTCCTAAATGAAGTGGCCACTTACATCCTGGCCCCTAATTAACCCACAGAACCAATTAGTTTTTTTACTTTGCAGTTTCATTTCATTATACGTTCAGCACCGTGATTATAAAGAGGGAGCAGTTCAGATATGTAATACATGGGGTAGATTTTTTAAAATACACTTTGCATGCTAAATATGCAGGTCTGTGAGGCACTATTCCTTTCTGCTGAAATGCACACCCCAGTGATGAGATGAACAGTAAAATACAAAACCACATGTAATAGTGGTGGAATACTTTAAAAAAAAAATTGTTAAAATTTCTAAAGAGAAAAATCAAACCAACACCATGACTGATTATTCCAGCCTCTATCCTGTGCATGAGCAGCTCTTAACTGCAACAGAGACCTAGATTCAGTTCATGAGAATATGACTGCTACAAACCAAGTAAGGGAAGAGCTACTCCTGGGATGGAAGCTGCTGTGAGAAGAGGATTTGTCAGAACATTCCATCATTCTCTTCCCAGCTGACTGAGCACAGATATTGCTTAGCTCCAGATGGACATATCACACGTTTTCAGAAATAAAGACATAAAGTGAAAATATGTTCCAAATAACTTTCTCTCCCCTTCCCCCCTGCTCTAATTATAAACCTGTTCCCAGTTTTGTGGGATTTATCTCGGCATGCACCCTGCAGTATGCCTATCATTATGAATGGCAAAGAATTGCATAATGGCATTGTTAATAGTCATTCACAGAAGTGTGCTGTAATGCATTTAAAAAAACCTTACAGGCTAAGTCGGGCCAAACAAGTAGCCTGATTTTAAAACTGCTGAACAGACAAGCAACTCCCACTCTTCAGTGAAGCTGCTGAGTGCTCAACACTTGAGAACTGGAGCGCTCTGCAATCTCTGCTCTTAGTTTGCCTTCTGAAAATTTTACCTTTTGACAAAAATCTATTCAGTATTAATCCCTGCAACAGGAGTAAGAGAAAGAGAGTCAGGATTACTCTGGTTTTGTGCTAATTCTGGAGCTATGATGGGAATGTGCTGGCAGGTGTAAGGGGCAAAGATCTGGGTGCTCACTTTCAACAACCTGGATACAGACCTGGATTTTGCCAATATTTTCTACATTGTATTCGGGTAACCTTCAGAAAAATTATTGTATACTCTTGCTTCTCTTGACTTCTCAACTATCATCCCTTTAGAGTTCCAAATCTTAAACAGTAGTTAACAGTCTTTTTTGACATTTTGCACTATAATCCAGCCCTGCATAGATTAACATTTTGTTTCCTATTTTAGAACAAGTCCTGTCCCTCACAGCTGTGGAATAGCTTCAAGCACAAGTAACAAACATCAGAAGACAAAACAGTAACTGCATTTGACAAAGCCCTCGAACTATATTTTACAATCTCACAGGCAAAGTGTTACTGTGTATTTACTGTGTGCATTTGCAATTAAAGAGATTATATTCCAGATAACAGGAAAATGCATAAATTCAAGTACTGTGGGGTTTTCCCCCTCCTATTTCCAGCACTCCTCATTACAAACACCCCAAAGTATTATTTGTACATTTTCCTTATTTCCAAGCTTATAAGGACTTCTGGAAAATGAACAGACAGAAAGGATGACATGTTCCCCCTTAGCTCCCGTTTCAGAGAGGAGCATAAGCTCCTGGTTTTATGAACTTTGCTCAGTAAAAATGAGCATTCTTGTCAAGATTGGGGGAAAAAAGCAAAAATCCCATACCAACCCAAAACAAAGCTCAAATGACTACCGAAGTGATGCTGACATTAGTAACTCAACATACTCCTGCTGTTTGCTGTATGTCCTGTCCTTTCAGGGTGCCCTACAGAGACTTGAACAAGACGAGAAAAGAACACTATTTCAGGACCACTAAGATTGGGATCAATGGTAACCTCGTCATTTTGATTTCTCAGTGTCCTCACAGTAAACTTAAAAGGTGAGAAAAAGACCTAGGATGTGACACATAAATTTATTCCTACACTTGCTGTAAGCACTCTTACTGTGAATATTCTTTATATATACTTTAAACCTCTGACAATACTGTAGTGTAGCAAGCTGATCTAGCATTAACTGTAATCTATTGGTGTCTAAGATAGGACTGAGGAAAAAAATATCTGTAAAAGATATGCTGACCATTCTTTAGCCACATCCTTTGCAATCAGATTTCCCCTTCTATTTTAGAGTATACTACAAAAGAAATGACAGAACTTAAAGTATGTGCAAGACCTGGAGAACAGAAAGCAGTAACAAAAGAAGTGAGGTGAGCACTACAAGAACAGATGGCTCTTGTCCATCTGCCCCACCCCATCACCAAACTGTTCTTGGCCATTTTAATAAGTGATGACCTTAAAAGACCCAAGGACTAAGGTAGCTGGCTAGTGCCCGTTCCTCCTTTTCCACAGTGCCCTCAACAGCAGCTGGAGTCACAGCCAGCAGCTTCGCAGGCCAGGAAAGCACCGCTCTTCCTGCACTGCGTGACCTGCCAAAAAACAGAGCAGCAGATCTCTTTTTAAAGGCAGCCAGCTTGCCTGCCTCATACTCAAACTTTTCTAGACCGCTAACCTCCTTCTCCTTACAGCTACTGACATTTGCTGGTATGTGCTGGCAGCAATCTACCACTATCAAGTAGATAGATCCCTTCCATTAAATGTAATTTCCAGAAAATGAGACGTGCTTAGCCCTGGTTTACAATCAGGTGTAAATACCAGGCTCTGCAATCCAATGATAAAAACACGCACTCCAGAAATTAGGCAGAACTTGTGCTGCCTTCTTCTCACTCAGAGTTTCCAGTACAGGGAACAGTTGGATGCTGCAGCCCCCGGGAGCTCTCTTCCTGTCAAGGTCATCACAAAGGGCTGCTGACTGCCCCTCCAAACTGCCCCTGCTTGCTTTGCATTTAATTTGACATTAGGGTCAGTTCTGCCACAGTGGAGCTTCCTTACAAATACATATGTATCCACAGAGAAGTGAAAAACAAAGTGATGGGCCACATCTTAATTTTGTTTTCAAGATCTTACTCCAGCCAACACCTAAAAGCAGAATTGTGAGTGAATACAGAAGTCAAAGGCTGGCTGTACAGCTCAGAGTGAAATATTTCATTGTAAAGACATCTCTTCATTTAACACAGCTATAGATTTTCACAAATGAAAAACCTGAGACATGACAAGGATTAGGAAGGACACCCTTCTCTGTTAAATACGTGTGTGTGTAATACAAAGGAGAAGGCATGGAGAGAGACAGGAATTAGGAATTCTGTATTAGGAAGTCAAGCCATGGCTATAACAAAGATGCCTGGAAAGGGTGAGTAGAATATTTGCAGTTGTGGACACCTACTTTACATCCAAGTAAAGAGGGAAAGCAGGGAACAGAAGCACGCAGTTGAACTCATTACGTAACAGACATCGCATCAAGAATAAGTACAGGGGTTTGGTGCAGCAAGAGAAAATATTAAGGTGGAAGCTTAATTAAGGAACTGTAAATAACTTTTCAGTTTCGTTGCATTTGGGGTTGAGTTCTTTTGGTTTCTGTTTTAAAGGCAACGCTAGGGGGCAATGCAGAAGGAACCTGAATCCTGCACAGTGCCCGGCTGGGGCCGCTCCGAAGTCTTCACACAGCACCCGTGGGCTCCTATTCCTGGGGCTTAGGAACTTTTTAAAGAAAATTTCAAATCTCTCTCCTCAAAGATCATTTTTCGTGTTTCCAGAAAGTCCGCTTGATTTTTATTTCTCCCAATGCTAAGTTGCCAAGTAATGTGGTAACGTTAGCAGGCTCAGCACAAATCAGGGCACACCACCACTTCTGTGGCTGCTCAAACTGATACATCTGAGGGCTGGATAAAAAAGAAGGTCGCAGCTCTTCAGTTCAACTACAACGCCTAAATTCAATAAAAGTTATGCTCCTGTTTAAGAGTTACTCTGAAAAGTCGGCCTTGGATTTTCTCTTTGATTTCTCTTTAATAGCATCATAAATTAGAAAGTTTCAGGCCACTATTCCACTTTCAAAGGTTCAGCTTTCAGACAAATCACCTACAGCCCTGACTGCAAATACGATATTTCCTTATTCCATACAGCTTCATCAATACCTGTAGATGAACAGACATCCTCTTTGGTTTTATACTAATTGCCAGCAGTTGATCTTCAAATATTTTCATTTATTAAGCTACTTAGCTGCTAAATTTAGTGCATTAGTCAGTATGAGGCTCCATAACAAAATTTTTACATCTTTTTAAAACTCCTCATAATTTTCACATTTTTAGAATATTTGTCTCATGCTGTATATTAAAAAAAAAAAAAGGTGGCTGCTGAAATCTGCTTTAAGAGCAAAACTGTGAAAACCCTATAAGCCATATTTAACATAAGTTTGCCATAGCTACTTAGGAACCTTTTCTCTCAAATAGTTTGCCAGTAGGTGATGACAACATTACCACAGTAAGCACCACACTTGAAATAGCTTTTATTTTCACATTGAAGTATCAGTAAAATAAGCCAGCTTGAATCACCTAACTCAAGCTGCATTTTGATTCAGATCCCTGTCTTCCTTGCTACGCACATCACCTGCCTGGTTTCTGTTACTTAAAACTACCATTACACTTACACTCACAACACTTGTTTCTTTAAAAAAAGGTCAATAATATCCTTTTATGCTCCATGGATGCATTCTAAAATAATACCCAGCTTCATTTTCAGCTGGGACTGAATGATGAATGATAGAATGACTCTTCTGGCTATGAAAGCAGAGCTATTTGCTCGTTTCACCTGCCTAAGAAATACTCTTTCCTATTTTTGCCTTCAAAAAGTATTTCAGCTGATGTTCCTAATGACAGAAAATTGTTTCTTACCGAGTGGCAAGGAACGCCAGGACATTGCATGTAACTTCCATGGTGTGGAAGGGGCTCTAACAAAAAGAGGCACAGTGCAGGACAGTAATGAAAGGAAAGAAGTTAATTGCTTCCACTCACTCGTACTCATTAGTTCATTTATTCTTCTGAAGGAGCTGTACAATGCAATGTACAGCTTGTACAATGAACACACATAAAGAGCAAGAAATGCTCTAAATGAAACTTGTTTGAAAACTGAATTTAGACAAGAAAAGTGATGTGAGAAACCACTCTGTACCAAACAGGCTTAAATCTGTGGTGCCTGGATGACTTAAATAGTTAAATCTACCATGGTTTAGGGTGGACTGACATCCCCTGACATATTTAGGTTTTTCTATAATAAAAGGTCTATTAAACAAAACCCCTCTCTGGGATGTGTCCTTCAGAGTCAATAGAAGGTGAGTGGAACCAGCTGCCAGAATTACACAGACCATCTTTGATAACAAATTTTCAGTTGGAAAACCATTCCAAGTAACATCACTCCATTTGCTGAGGCTTTCCCCTGTGATAACTGCACACTGGCATTCTACTGCAAATATTAATTGCTAATTAGTAGTAATACTGCCTCCCAAGCAAGCACACACAACAGTAATTAAGTAAATGAAATTACAGGTCTGTTTAGGGGAGCAGGGAACAGGGGAAGAGCCCTCTGCATCACTTGCACAGCATTAGCCCCAGCTGAAGACAGCACCTGTGCATCCCAGAGCACTCTGCCTAAGGGCTCTGCACTCTGCATTCACATCCCTCACACCCGGCTGAGATTTTGCCTGAAGAGGGCCATCTCCATTAGGATGAATTTCACCCTCACCACATACAGCACCTCCTGTTTTAGAGTGCTTTAGCAAGCACCATTTATTCTCACAGCCCGCAAGACCAGTATATCCATATCTCTTAGGAGGCAAACAAGCCCAGGCACCGCCCCAGCCAAAGGAAAACACTGGAAAGGAGGAGAAGAGGGTGAGTGTCCTCTCCCCACTGCTGCCCAAGGAAATGCCACCATGGATGGACCTTCCGCTTCCAATTCCAACACCCCCCTCATTTCCCAGATTCTCCCATTCACTCCCCCCCTACAAACTCCAAGATTATTAAAAACTGCCAGCACACTAAAAGCACTCAGATTAAAAGGGTCTTATCAACATGTTCAAGAGCTTTTCAGAAAGATTCTTATTTTCTAATTTAGAAACCAACTGACAGAAATTAGTGATGGGACCTTGTCTAAAAGCAGCAACCACTCCTTGGCTAAGAGGATCTCCTTAAAAACACCATCCGGGGACATCACACAAATGCCAGGTACTAGAGCCAAACTGTACTGCTGGTGCTCTTTTTACCTTTTGGGTTTCATATTATTTCGTTAAGACCAAAATTGATAAAATTGTTCACCACAGATTTATTCCATGAATGACATACCCAAAACCAGAGGAAGAACACAGCTTGCAGTGATCTGTTTGACACGAATATAAACTTACACCAAACTAGAAGACCACACACACCCCAGCAACACATAATGGTTATACAGCCATCACTACCTAAAAAGTATATTATTCCCATTAAACAGCAGTTTTCAACAAAACCATTTAACAGATTTACTGGTGAATATGAAGCACCACATTTCTTTATACTATTCCCTTTCTCAGTGCAAAATGCTGTAAAAAATTATTCAGACAAATCAATCCTTGTTTACATTCACAAATTGCTAATGCGCACAGAGAATTCTCAGCATACACAATCTCTTGTGAGCACAAACCTGAAATAAGTCTCTGATGGTGACACTTTAAGTGTCTTAAATATACTCAGCTATGCATTTAATTTAGCCATAGTAAGACATGGGATGTATTACATTGCAAAGAAATGCTAAAGAAAATATCCATATGTAGTTTTACCCTATCTAGCCAATTAATTCCTCACCTTCCATGCTAAGGGAAAAATGCCAAGTTTGGCCCATTCTGTTTTGGGAATGAAAGCATAGGAAAGTTCATGCTTGTTGCCATTTATCCAGCAAATACTTTCAACTGACTGAGCCAGCACCTGAAAATCAATGGAATGTAACAACCTGCGCCTCCATTAGCAAGTTAGAAAATAACTGGGAGACAATGTGGCAATTATTATTGCTTCTGTAAAAACATGTTACTATTACACACCCTCCAAACTTCAAGTCTGAGCTCTTTAGAAGAGCGATGAATCAGAATTCATTACATTATTGGCTTGACCAGATACCAAAAAGCTTCATCAAGGACCTAGCACCAATTTAATAATATGTTTTTATACGGCATTAAGATTTAAATCCTGAAGGTGAACCTTTGTGACAAGGGAAAGATCCAACTGCTAGGCACAGTGTCCTGGTTTCAGCACATGAAATTAAGAGGGAGCTTCAGCAACATCTACTTCTCCAGCTTAAACCCTTTAATTGCCCACTTCTGTAATTACCTCTTCCCCACTAAGATACCTTGGTACTGTCAATAGGAAGAGGGAAGAGAAGTAGGTCCCTTCTAGGAGGGTGTTGGCTCTCTGCACAGCAACATTCCCCACTTTACCTGGAGTCAGCCAGAGGTAGAGGAAAGCTGCAGGTTCCAACACCGCCTCCACAAGCTGGAAATGAGGTGAGGAGGCAGAGGAACAAGCCCATGCTCAGTCAGGGTTATGCAGATATACAGGCTCTTGTTAGGAATTCAAAGGGGGATGCCCAGATGCAGTTAGTTTTCTCAATCTGTGATTGACGGATTGATCAAAGTATTTTTAGCTTAAGTGACAACCATTATGTAACTGTGATAAGCACTTCAACACCTACCAGACCTACCTAGGCACTATCACTAAGACCTGCTGAATTCCACGGCTGCATCAGTTGTAGGGTTTGGCAAAAGGAGACTGAACAGAGACCTCTCAGGTTCTAAGGAACGTGGGAAAGGTCTCCATATGATCCAAAATAACTTGAAGTTTGCAGAGTGGTTTAATAAAGACTGTTACAGAAACTTTTATACTGGTCCCTGTCCCACTGACGACTGCAGAACTGCAGGATGAAACTGGAGCTGATGCACTGTGCCTCCTGCAGCTCAAACCCACTTTCTGTAATCAAATCTAATTGTAACCTAATTGCACTTAAAACAATTTACTGCAAAGGAGACAACCTGGCCTGCACAGTAAGTGCCCAGCTTGTGGAGTGGGAGACACTGGAAGCTCTCCAGCTGAGGCGCCAGCACTGACCCAAGTCCCACTGGCACACTGCCCACTGCACTCCTGCTCTGTCACCCTGCACCCAGCAAGGGCCAACAAGGAAATGGGAGGCTCAGTCCAGTGGGTGACACAAGGTGTGAAAACACCTGGGCTCCACTCTGGAGATGGAAAACCCACTATAAGGGGGCAGTGCAACATGAGGGAAGTGCTGAGAGAACAGAAGGTTCAACCCACAACTGGACTCAAGGCCATCAACTTCCTGATGGAGGACATGCAGTGACAGGGTCGTTCAAGGGAAGGAACAGCTCAGAAACCCAGACAGGAGATGATGAAAGAGAAATTTAAAAACAGAAAGGGAGAAGGCAGCACAGCCATTAGAAAGAAGGCAGCATGGGGAAATGACTGCTGCTACAGCAGCTGGAAATACAGCTCATTGAAACAAGGGGGAGATTGTCACAAGAGGGGCAGAATTTGGTGAAGAGGAGGAAAAAAAAGAAATCAGCTGAGGCACTTTTCCACAGTTGTGCTTCAACTTCTTAGACCTATCCATCACAAAGACAAGAAATATTCACACATGAATTTTCTGGAAAAACCTCAAAACTGTAGGATGAACTTATGTCACCGGATCCAATAATCTCACTCAGGTTTCATGTTCTCTCACAAACTGCAAGATTCCTCTGTTAAAAAAAACCATGTTTAAAACAATCCCTGTTTTTTCAGCAGGAGTGATAATTGAGCAGTAAGATGGAAGGACTGTCACTCAGGTTACAAGGTCTGTCACTTATCCAGAGTGAATTATGTTAAAAACATGAGTAACATAATACACCATATTGTTTCAGTTCATATCTAGACTATAACAACCTCTCCTTACAATTTCTGAACCATATATGCCTAGGGGCTATATGAGCTGCTGACTAATACTACCAAAGTTGGAACATGTCAATTAGAGTATTTTCTCCAGGGAAAATGGACATTTGAAATGGGTACTTTCAAAACAATAAGATTTTTAACTTTCCATTACTTATGCTTTCATTTGTTCCAATATGATAAAAGACAAATGAAAGTATTACCATGTGCCAAAGTTATTCCAGTCAGGGTGACAGGAATCAATATATTTTAAGTTTTCTGTGTCAGTTCAGAAAACTGAGATGGCAAGAAAATGTAAATGTGTTTGATTCAAGGGAAAACTATTTTAAAGCCTAAAGTTTTAGAAAACAATTAGGTTTAAGAATAGTCGTAATGATTGAAAACTACTCCATTCCACTGTTCCTGGGCATTTACTATTCGGACATGCAAATGAGGAGTATCTTCCAGAAGTTCCAGGGGCTCTTTGTGCTTTGTTTCCTCTTTAATACATCTGTTGAAAATGTGAGGTTAAAAATCTATAACATCAATAAAAAGGATGCTAAAGCTGAACAAGTAGAAATTTGCAAGTAAGGCCAACCCAAATCTATTTATCATGCACCAAATTCAGTTTTCAGCATAGGATGTATTGACATACTAAGGATTAAGACTATCACCATATAATTAAATTTAAATCTATGGGAACCATTTCTCATCCATAGAAACCTGAAATTAACAACATAGTATAAACTTTATTTACCAAGACAAGAATAGATATGGTTTCCTTATAGAGCCTATTTGCATTTTGTTTCACAAATCTAAGCAGATTTTCATTTCTCAGCTTGTCAGGAACAACCCAAATTTAGAAATCAATTTACACTCCATGTAATAACTTAATTTTATCAGGAAATTAAAAGCTACAAAACTATTCAGAAAAGTCTACCATGAGCATTTGCTTTCCCATTAGCAATGAGTGCTCCTCCAGTGGGAGCAAACAGCGGTGAACACTCTCCCCCGACAACAATAACGTGCATGAGAACTGAAGCAACCACATGAGCAAATCTCGTGGTAAAAGGCAGCTTTGAAAGAAGCACAACATCACCAGGAATCTCAGAAACAGAACACAGCTGCTCATCTCGTCGTGCCAAAGCTGGTGTTCACAGGTGCTGAGTTGTGAGCAGCAGCAGATCCACTGCCACCGTGCACACAGTGATGAATCATCTCACACAATGAGCTCAGGCCCCCCGATATTGGCTCCACTGAAATCACTGATGTCATTTCAGGAGAGACAGGCTTTGTTTATAAAGGCCCTGATCCAGCTCCACCAGAGCCATGGACAACTCTTCTTCCAGACCACACTGCAGTGGGGATAGTTCATCACACCCAGCTGATCTCTCAGCACCCACCCCCACACAAATCAAAATTCCAGCCCCTTGAAGTTTCTGATCCAAAGACACGCTGCTGACCAGATTTTCAGCAGTGTGCCACAACAGAAGAGTCCCCTCTGGAGATTGCCACTAATGCTGCTGAGTCAAACCTTGGAGTTACCACTGAGCAAATGTCCCTGGCAGAGATTGCAAAGTGTGTTCCCAGTGCAGTGAGCCCAGGGTGCTGGCTCAAGAAAAGTGGATTGAGCTAAACTGCCTATTAGTCCAAAAAACAATGCTGGCTACCCTAAGCAGCCTGACCTCAAACACTGATTTTTCAACCTGCTGCATAAGCAGCTGGCTCTTCCCTGCACAGGGCATTCATTCTTGACAGAAAGCAATGGAACACAATGCTGAAATCATGCTACAGTGATCAACTAAGCAAGGCAGACAGGTGAATTAATAAATAGATTAGAATGCCCTTAAGAGTTCAGCATGAGCTCTCTCCTGTGTACTCTTAAGAAGAAACTCTATTTACACATTTCTCTTAGGAGTTTCCATCACTGATTTACACAATACATACACTGAGATACATCAGCAACAGTGATTGTGCAGGTTTTCTAAAGATCTTGGAGGAGGCAGGGGAAGAGGGGAACAAAAGATTCCCTAAAACAAAAAATATGCATTTTCAGCAAAGCTTTTGGTATGAGAGTTTAACGTGAAATTTCCCACTACTCAGAAGTGACTGGTGCCCAGCAAATAACCACGAAATGAATTAGGGGGAAAAAAAATTACACAGAAGTTTTGAACTGGTCTAATTTACTGTTTATTCCTGCACTTCTGATTATCTTTTAAAGCTTCAGAAGACCAAAGAATTTTCATGGCTAATTTCATTCTTGCAGTTTGAAGGGGAAGGGGAAAGAACACTCTTTTTTTAAAAAGCAAAACACATCTTACATCTCTAGTGACAGCTGAATTCAGTGCTCTCCTATAATTGAGATTCCAAAATTTACTGGAAAGTGATGATACAAACACACAGCATAAAGCCCCTCAACGCCTTGGGATTCAACTTGACAGTTTCAAAACACTGACTCTGTGAAAGTGTGGCTGGAAATTGCAGGACAACTGAAGCTCAGGCACAAGAGGCTGCTGGTAGGGAGGAACCCTGAAGGATGAAGCAGAGGAACTAATTAGGCTTCCTATTCCATCAGAGCTAATCCTGTTCAGTGTAGCCTCAGCAATAAATATTGATGTGATACCTTCATCATCCTTTGAAAGCTGTATCCCCACTGAATACCAGAGTGCTAAAACAAAGTATTGTTCTGCTTTCATCTAAATTGTCCATCCTTCATAACAAATCTCAATGATGCCTCCTGGGTGGTTTCTTATCTTTATCCTCCCCACCAAGACTGATATTTTCAGCATACTTGCTGAAAATCTGTTCCTTTGGCCAATCTGTTCTAAATGCACAGCTATCGCACATCCTTATGCTCAGAAGTGAGAACCTGTTTGCCATGGCCAAGGCTTATTTTTGAGGTACAACCTAATCACACAAGTCTGAAGAACCTGAACACACACTTCTGATTGCATTTTCCCTGCAGTAAATGGTGTGACCTTTTCCTTGCTGCCCCTCCTGCATATTTATTCCAGAAATTGTGTAAGAACAGGAAAACCAAGAGTGGATGAAAAGGGAATGGGATATGAGCACCTCAGCAGTCAAAGAGCAGAAGGAAGACTTGCCACCACTCAACTCTAGAGATAAATGAGACAGAAGGCAAGGGAAAGGCTAAATGTGGAGAAAGCACAGCTGCCAAGAAAGGAAGTATCTGGAGAGAGCAGGAAGGCAGGAAATACCCATTTCAGGATAGCTTCTTGTAGGATGGACAGGTGGCATAACTCACTGGAATCACAGACCCAGTTAAGTTTTTACCTTGCTCAGGAGTTTACAGCCAAATACCATCTGTTTATCTAACTCCTCTTGGTTAGCTCAGCAATGCTCTTCAAGTACATTTCCCAAATGGTCAGGTGTACTTGAAGAGCATTACTGAGCTAACCAAGAGGAGTTGAATGATTTATGAATCAAAACAATAAATTTAAAACCTTCCCCCAAACACACTGGAAAAAGAAGGGAAAATTTCCACTAAAACCAGAGCAATTATTGCTGCCTATTCAAAATAGAGTAGTTCCCTTCCCATCGGGCCATCCTGGGCCAAGCCCGTGTCTAACACTGACATGGAAGCAGCCTTAATGTGCACTAGAGTCACGAGGGACGTGCTCCAGCCCGACACAGCACATCCCAGCCGCCTCCAGGATTCCAAGAGCACGAAGAAAAATCAAACCAAGGAGGGAAACACCACTTCCTGCAGGTTTAAGGAGCCACAACCACTCCACATTGAAGCGCAAAGGTTTGAGGTCACACCCCGGTTTTGGCTGCAGCTCCTGGGGCGAAGGCTCAAGGCACGAAGGGAGCCTTTGCCATTACCTCACAGGACATGGAGCACCAGGGCTGTGCCCTTGGCCTCCCGTGCTCACAGCAGGAGCTCACAAACATAAACGTGTCCCATTGTTTCCTCCAGCCACCCCCAGGGACCAGTGACACCACTCCAGCCACCAGAGGGGGGATTTGGGCAGGGCAGCTGAGCCCACAGAAACATCACCTTTTCCAGGTGACAATACAAGTAGACTGTGACCAGCCATTGCTGGAATAGCAGGTCAGGCTCCAAAGTTTGCTTAATCCTAAATCCCCTGGGCTGCCCTGTCTTGTTGGCTGTTGGGTTGGTCCTCCAGAATACGTAGATCTGTATTAGCTTCTGTATGAGCTTCAGCCATAAAAATTGGTGTGTGCTATAAAACTACAGCTACATTTTTGGGCACCATAATAACAATTTCTATAACATTATAAAGGTATTAACAGTCAAAATTTAAAACCCACCCCAGAATTCAGGTGTAGATGTATCTCCTAGTCCTCAGGTAACCCATAATGCCTGATGGAAACATTTTGTATGTCAGGAAGGTATCCTAATTTACCATTAGAAGTGATTTCAATTACATTTTTCCATGCCTCCTTCCAAAGCTGCTCTTCGCAATTCTAGAAGAATAGAAGGGCCAATATGGTTTAATTTGGTTTTTCAACAATCTGTACTGAATCCTTCACTAAGGAAATGGATTAACTATGAGGCTGTCATACACTTTCACATGGTAGGAAGGCAAACACATGCTCAGAAAATAAAGGGTGGGAGTCTGAATATATTCTCTGCAACAATGATAAACCCTTCAGATGTCTTTTTCTACAGTAGTCAAGGGAATTCACATTATAAATTAAGATACCAAGTTAATATTTAAAACAAGTTAGAAAAAGCTGAAGAAGTGTACTTCCTAGAATTAGCAATCTGTTTTTTGAGTATAAACACATGAAAATCACCCATTTCCAAGTGGGAGGTAGAAATTACATGGTTATCAGGAAAGCAAAAAACTGCAACATAGAAGGTAATAATCAAATTTGCCATTTAAGCACAGTTTCAGGCAAAAGGCTTACGCCATAAGAGAAATTAGTCTCACTGAAACTGGAATTTTATTCCAGAATTAAACTGACCACAATATTTTCAATCCCCAAAAACATGTAAAACTGATCAAAGTGACATACAGCAAAAACCATAGCTTTCATAAGATTAATGCTTATTGTAAACTTGTTTTGCTTAGCCATGTCCATAATATTCATTTACATGAGCACATGTTGATTATCAGTCTCTCCTCTGAAAAAGGTTTCTTTCAGATACCTGTTTGTTTGTAACCCTGTGTTTGGAATACACTATGAAAACTATAATCACATTGAAATTCTGTAGCTAACATATATTTAAAGCCAGGAATACTGAAATAATGCAAAACAACCGAGTTGCAATGGTAATACTGATTCCAGCAAAGAACACACCCATCAGCATCTAGCATAAACAGAACCATCCTGATTCTACCACCATCCTTATTCTAAATAAATTATCAAACCAAAGCCACTCCACACCCAGAAGCAAATAGCTCAAACAAAAAATGACTCAAAAACAGCATTACAGCAGGCTGTCTGTACAGGGAGTTACCTTTTTTCCTTTCTTTTTCCTGTGAGCTGGTTTAGCATTTTTCTCCTTTGCTTCCTCACTCATTTTTTCAGCAGGTGAATGTACAGGGGAAGGGGAATAAAAGAGATCACTGCTTGTATTCCAACATGCAAAGCCACTTAAGTATTCGCAGCACTGAAACCAAAGTCCATCTGCTGACGCTTCTCAGACAAGTAACAGAGTAACTGCTTTTAAAGGCAGCCTCTGCTCCTCCTGCACAGCCTGGAATCGCTCATAGCCTTGCTCTGCTTTCCCCTGTGAGACACGGGCTGTTATCACATCAGTCCGACCCCTCTACAGAAAAGCAAAGGCGTTTTCCTCTCTCATTCTCAGCCAGTCTTTACTCCCGAGGTAAGATCTCGTCCACGCTTCCTCGCTTGGTCATCCGGAGCGCTCCCGGTGTCTCGAACGGAGCTGATGAGGCACACGGCAGTGAGCTGCAGCCGCTGGCAGCGCTCAGAAGGGCTCACCAGCCGATCATTCGCCGTTTCTCGCAGACAGAGAGACTGAGCCCGAATCGCTCGGATTGCCGGTCGCGTACAATACCGACATGTGTTGAATGCATCAGGGCATACCAGAAAAGGAAGCCTCCAAGAGTGATAAAAGATCAGGTTACTGGATCTTAAAGCCACTCCCAGGCAGATCCAAACAATAAAAGGCACAACACGCTGCTGAAGAAATTGCTAGATGAGATGTTTACGCTTCCGACAGCTCTGTATCTCCGTCCGAAAGACCCGAAAATTGCCACTCTGAACAATAAGCTTCGCAATATTAATTATTCATGTCATAAAAGCAGCAACAGCATTTCAGCAGAACACACATTTACAACTATTCCTGCCTGTGTGAGCTTGCTCCTCCCTTGTTCGCCTGTTCCTATGGCAGGATTTGCACGGTCCCTGCAAAGGCAGCTCTCACACAAGTGTTACGTGCCTCATGTATGTGCACGACTGGCAAGTCACAGATCATGTTTCCACATGCTGCCACCTACTCCCCTGAATGCTTGGGCTACTTCCCTGCAAGTCTCATGGAAAAAATAAAAAAAATAAAAAAAATAAAAAATCAGGAGAGGCCAGAGACTTCAGAGCAGTAATTCTCTCCCCTCTGTGCCCATCAAGACACAGTACACACGACCCACACGTTCCCAACAGCTCAGAGCAGTAATTCTCTCCCCTCTGTGCCCATCAAGACACAGTACACACGACCCACACGTTCCCAACAGCAGTCGTTCAGGGCATGTCTGAATTACGTCATTACCACATTTGAGGCTGTGCACCTCCTTAGGCACATCTAGGGATCCCTACATTGACCTTGACCCTCAGGATCCCCCTTCAGGGAAGGTGAGAGGCTGGAACAGGTATCAGACAGCCTGCAACAGCCCCATCCTCTGTGCTCACACTGCACATTTGAGTTAGCAAAACAGTAATTTGCCCATTTCTGAGTGAAATCAGTCACATCAGAGGTTGACAGAATTGACAATGAGAGGGTTTGTTGTGTTGTTATTTCGCTGGGGGGTTAGGGGGTGGGGGTGATATTCGGCTGTTTGTTTGCATGTTGAGGTTTTCCTTAAACAGGCAACAACCAATTAATACATGCATTTTGGGGGTGGTTGAGGTTCATATCAGGATCCTCCTGCCTTGCCTCTTTCAGATCTTCTCGCCCTTCACCCTCCCTTCAGCAGCATTTCACTCACGACAAACAACATGCATTCCACAGACTAAGAAAAGAAGAAGATGTAATGCACTGATTCATAATGCTATTTGCCTGAAAGCTTTCTCCTTGGATCCTTCCCTACAAATGAATTTCAGCGAGCAACCACAACAGCACCATCAGATGGAAGCTGTTCTCTGTGTGCTGGCAACAAGTCCTTGTGCTCGCCGTCTCCACGGGCTGGAAACAAACTGGCACCACCTGACCCTGGGGATCCAAACCGGGAATTAATTCCCCACATCAGCCTGGCAAGGCTGGCATTTTGAGGAACTGCACCTCACACAGGGCAGAGTTTAAACAAACACTATCAAAACACTACCCAAAATTTAGCTTGAATCTTCACTCAAGTCACTGGCATACGATGAAATTCATACTTACAGACAATATTTTGGTACAAAACACAAACCCTGTCAATAATGTGCGAACACAGGAATTCAGTTTTCACAGGCAATTTGTTTTTAATGGCCATCTTGGAGCATGAAAAAGCACCCCAGCCTTTCCCAATTTCACTTTTTCTATATGTTATGTTACAAACTAAAGTGCTCTCTGCTGGTTAACAGTGGGTAAAACAATGCTTAAACAATCAAAATAACATCCTATCCTTAATGCACGTACAAAGCAAACCTCCTCTTTTCAAGACTATTTTTTACTGTGTGTGCATCCACCTGGACAACAGATTGTCTTCTGAATAAAATCCAAATAGGTAGAGTTCAAGTACAATTAACTGTCTGTTCTTAAAAATAAGTTCAGGCTGGGATGCATTATACTGGCTAGCTAAAAGAAAGCCTCTAATCTGTGGCATCCTTAGCTAATTGTATGCATAGAAAGCAATTTTGTATTACTTTTTAAATTAGAAAGTTGTAAACAGTCATGCTTCTTCAGGAAAAACAAAAGAAAAAAAGGCCTCTTCCCACAGCAACTTGTTGGCTCTCAGGTGCTGACACATTCAAACCATTCCCTGATCTCAGGCAGCCAATGGAGGAATATCACAGGCTCCCACTGAACTTTGGTTATTCCAATGGGTACTTCCAAGTCCAGCCCGTGAGATGGAAACTTTTTTTTTTAGGTTTCAGGACACATCACATCCTGTCCATAACTCAGGTAGCACTGAAGGTATTGAATTATCAGTGCTCTACTTCAGAACCCCTTTAATTTTTCATGTTTTCTCTCTCATTTTAACAAAAAATGAGTAATCTCCCAAGCACTGGTATATTTAGAACATGAAGGAAAAATCTCGATAAGCAATAGAAGAATTTTATAGTCACAAGATGCTCAGAGAGGTAGGAAAAGATCTCGCACTCCTCTCCTCCCATATTGCTCAGCTAACCATAGCAACCCTGCTGAAAAGAAATGTAATGAATCTCTCTTCTACCACTTGAAATAATCATTCATCTGTCAACATTTAGACACTTTTATGAGGTCTTGTTTTTCATTTACTCCTTACCTCAAAAAATTTGTCAAGCTCTTATACGCCAGGTAAGGAGGCAGAAGAGGCAGCCAAGTACTAGATATAAGAGTACTTAATAGAAATACAAAACAGGTTTCTTAGGAAAGGCTTTTAGGAAAGGAAAAAAAGCAAGAATAAATTATTTTTCCGTCTTCAAATCATGCCTTTCAACTTTAGTCCTCTGCAGAACCACAATTTAACTTTGACAGCAAAACTACTATCAAGCAACTGCTGACATCAGTCCATCTCTAAATTATACTATGGAAATTATTCAGATTAACCTTCTTCCTTCCCCAGGCTTTTAGCATGCTCAGTGTAACTCTGTGCATTTAAATGCCTAAGGCAACTGAAGTGGATGGAGAAAAGCCAAACAACACTGCCTGGAAAAATTTAGGTTTTCAAACACCCAAGAAAAGTCTCTTATGCACATTAAAGTGTGTCACAAGGAAAAAACCTAAACTTAAAAAAACCTATATATTTTTAAGAAATGATAGAAAACAAGGAAAACTTAAAAGTTTTAGAAATTAGCTGAAAGAAAAAGAAGCAAACAAAACTAAGAGCGAATACCAGGGCAGAATTACCTTAAAATATGCTAAGGAAGCATTGGCATTCAGAAAGAACATATGCTTAAAGACACTGCAGTAATGCTATGATCAAAGCAGCAGCTCAATAAGTTACAAATTACAGCTACTCTCTAATGTCTAGGTAGCCCCTGCTCACAGAAGCATTTCCATCTTTCCAACGTTCACAACATTTACTTCTTGGTGGAGTTGCACATATTTTGGTGTATTTTGTATATGATTTGATAAGCTCCAGCAAAGGAACAACACGCAGAAATCTAACCCTAAGCAACTGCACAGCTCCTTGGAAAAGGGAAGTGAATGCTACTGTGCTTTGAAATCTTTGGATAATTGATGAGAACGTGCTCACTGCTGCCTGCAACTTGCTGCTTAATCACAGCGGTGTCTAGAAGTGAACTTTCCCAACCTCCTCGCTACGTATCAGTTCTAGGACAGTTCTATTTTTAAATCAAAATAACTCGCATAAGAGGACAAGAGGATGGGCCAAGTTCTGTCTATCAGGACAGGTCTATTTATAAGTTGGAGTGACTTGCATGCGAGAAGCCGGGGGGACACAACTTGTTATTGGGAACCTGTTTTGAACTGTGCAATGGGTTTTAAAAAGAACAGCTTACAGCAGTTCCTTGCTTTACCAGAACAACATCCAAATCCAAACTGCCGAGCAATTCCAAAGCCTGACTGCAGGACTGAGAGCACGGAGAAAGCAGGCCAGCCAAAAAGCCAGCTTGCTCCTAATATGTGTAGAAACCCACAAGCTTAATTTAACAAAAGCTTGTGGCATTCAGCATTAACTGCAGGATCACTTTGCTTAGTACTTCCTCGAGCTATATCCTACACTGTAAGCAGCCAGAACTCAAGGTTAAACCAAGTATTACCTAGACACGAATGGAATTTGTGCTTAGAGTATGGAAGGCAAATTAACTTTACTCCTCTTTCTTTTACAAAATTAAAACCAAAAGTCAATGTACAATGTCTATTTTCCTTTCAAATATGAAAGGAAGTACTATGTGAAAATATTAAAAGCTAAGAAAAATGTTTTGAGCTCAGTCTTGATTCCTTTTCCCCATAATTTGAGCAAAATGGCAGTTTAAGAAAATTACAATTTAAATATTGGCATTACTGACTTCATTACTTTATACTGGACATCTATCCCAGCCTATTTGTGAATCTGCTCGTGTTTGCAAAGGTGCACACATGAAGGAGTCCATTATCCCATGCCCACATAGAAACAACCCAAAACCCACTTATCTTCAGGCCAAAGATCATGAGAACAGAGGGGTGGTTACCACGTAGCAACCATGCCCAGTTGCTGGCACAGTCCATTATAGGCTCAGCTACCAACCTAAAGATTTTCTTGGCCTAAAATTTCACACTGTAGGTTAGAGCTGCCCCACTATCTCCTTCCTCCCTCTAAGTGGAAGTCCTGGAACACTATCCCAGGGTAGAAGCAGAAGTCAGCTAAAGAAATAAGAGCCCTCTGACCAAACTCTCGATGAAGAGAGCTGCACACGCTCCTGTGCTAGCAGGAAAGAAGTTACTACAACTCCTTCAGGAGGACAGATACCTATATTAGATAAAAGATTTATTCTCACCTTAAAAGAGCTAACTGAGAATTTAATACAAGCAATGGCAAAACAGCTCAGGTTAACACACATTAAAATTAACTTAAGTCCAGGGATGAGCATGAGATGCTAACATTTTGCTAAGCTAAGATAGCAGGTTTTATACTAAGCACACATATTGCTGTCAGGGAAATCTGGTAGAGGAAGGATGAGAGTGAGAGCAGCCCATTTTGGACAAACCTCCACAGGACCAGAGTGTGGGGCAGAGAAGCCCCACCCTACAAAGCAATACTTCAGAAAGGTATTTCAGTGTCCCTTTCCTTCAGCACCCTGGCAGGGTTTGGGAGCTGGCCTGCCAGCACAGGGTGCTTCCCAGTGTGCAGTGTCTCCCCGTGTTTACTTTTAGGATGCAAGAGGACACCACCCAGGGCTGGTTTCCACAGGCTGTGTGGCAATTCTGTGGCCAGGGGCAGGTGTGTGTCACCTCGCCACGGTGCCACCAGGCCGGCTGCCCAGGGCTCCTGTCCTCACTGGGCTTCACCAGGGTGTTTATCAGACAGCAGTGCCTCACCACAGCTCATCTGTGGGCAGAGCCTCCCAAATCCAGCCCAACAGCAACCCCATTAGGACAAGTATGTGGGGCAGTGGAAGGTGGGCACGGAGCAGATCCCACACAGGTGCAGTGCAGCCCCTGCTCCCCAGGCCAGCGCTCACTGTGACAAGCACTGTGAGCAGGACAGCAGCTTCCCGAGCCAGGGAAATGGTATAAGCCTTCATGAAAGATTATTCACAAATTCACTGAACTAGTAAGTGCTGAACAACCCAAATTTAGCTTTGATTCTAAGGCCCCAGGCTGCGAGATTTTTTTTTTTTTTTAAGCCAGACACTCCTCTGAATTTCACTGATGAAATCCCAGCAGCAAGAAAAGCTGTTCTTTTAAACGTGGGGGGAAAGTAACATTGGAGTAACTCCGCTTTGGGAGCACATTTGGAGCATAATAACACAGTAAGGTATCTAGCAGCTTTTTGCCCAATTAGAGAGAAAAATGTGCCTCATGACATTTTGGTTAGGTGACAATTTCTTCATTTCTTACCTTTTAATTTAAACCATAATATCACAAGTATCTCCTATACACACCAATTTAAAACCGCAAGAGAAGCACTAAGTCACAGCACTAACTGAAAAATGCTTAACATTAAACCCTGAAGTTTCCACTGAAGGATAAAACAAAAATTGTTTCTAGTTCATTACTATTATGGCCCAACAGTTCCTTAAGTAAGTGTAGGAGCTGTTTAACAGTCATCTGCCCAAGTGCCTTTTAAAGACAAAACCCCCAAATTTGATACCCCAGTCTATGCTGTTAACAGTTACTGCAATATTATCTATAAAATTCTGTTTACAGTTGCACATAGACAGCTGTACTACAATACAGTCCTGAGGTAAAGAAGCTTATATAAGCTATCAAATTAGAATTTTTGCCCTCCAGAGATGTGTTTCACTTATTTTGCATTCTGACAAAAACATTACCAAGAAAAGAAATATTTGGAGCCAAGGGAGGAAAAGAGAGGGGTTGTTTGCACTCCTGCCTCTCATACAATACCCTTCTCCTGCTCCACGTTTTAGGAAAGAAAAGGTGCCAAAAATTAGGCTGTTTTCATGAAAAACAAATTATAGGTTTGGGACTTTTGTTTGTTGTTGGGTTTTTTTTAACATCTCCAACAACAAAAGCAGTAGGTTTTTTTGGCCCAGCTACAAAACATACAAAAATAGGTGAAATGATGGCCATAATTATTTCACAGAGCCCCATATGATGGGGCCATATCCTATTTACATTCAAGGCTGTCTGCTGGCCATGATTAGATGTCTCTCATTAGAAGATGCATGGATGGGAATAAATTCACAGATAATGGAGAGACAAGAGACTAAACTGGAGGGAGTGTGTAAGAGGTCAAACAGCAACGTGCATTAAATCTCATCACTCAGTAATGTAAATAGAGACACATTGCTATATTTAATTTCTCTCTCACCCTGAGCCCATAATTTGTGGTGTCCCAGAGAATTTCAGCATCTCATAGCAACAAATGGTTTTTTGCTTTGGTGTGATTTTTTTTTTAAATCTCTTATAAGGAGTAAAAGTAGTTTGAAGTTTCATCTCTTCCCAACATGAAAATAAGTAGGATTTTTCTTTACAAAAAACAACAATCAATCCATCAATCATTTCAGGCTGCCCTGCATCAGGGCCTACCAATTAAAAACAGACACTTTTAATTGAAATTATGAAGTTAATTTACACACAGCTCAAAAGGAACAACTTCTGTCTATCAAGATCTGTTAAATATTTGCTTCAACAGACCTGAATCAAAATTAAGAGTTTTTTCCTACAATCTGTTGATCTATAATATTATAATAATGTACAGCTTCGTGCCTAGCACACATTACAAAGATTTAAAACAAACACCATCACTAAATTCAATTTTTCTGTGTCTACAGAACTTCCAAGAATCTTTTCAAGCCTGGAACTACACAAAAGATTCTCTACTAAAATGTATAGATAAAAAAAAACCCACATGAGCACCACCTAAAACTGCCTTTCTTTTAAACTCAGACTAAGGAATAAGGTCCACCAAAAAAATCAGTGAAGCACTTGGGGTGAGGAGCAGATGTACATGACTCTATCCTTGTCTGGTTTCTGCAATAACAAATCAAGTTGGTCGTAAAGAATACAGATTTTCCATCTTAGAAAGAAAAATCATCCTCCCCAACTCTTAAGTGGTTTTGCCCACGATGGTAACTGGCAAGTGATGTCCCTGCCTTTACCTCCATCCACAAACTTTTCCCTCTCAGGCTCTCCCCCTCTCCTGTTGAGGGGGAGCAGTGAGAGAGGGGCTGGGTGGGCATCTGGAGAACACCAGCCAAGGACAATCACTGCTGCTGGGAACCCTGCACAGGCCTCATGGCCAAAGCCAGATACTTATGCTGCAATATTATGCTCTGTAGAGCTGAGCATAAGGGAGGTCTGACATCCTGAAATCTTCACCATGAGGATTAAATGGTTTTGTAAATCAGGAAATCCTAAGGAAACAGAACAATTTTTTTTTTTAAATTGTATTTGGATGGATCCAAAAAACTGAAAGGAAAAATGTCAGCAAAAAATGGCTACAAGCAACATGTTCTCTTTATCCCCAATATATTTTTCTATTCCTCTCATCAGCCAGAAGGCGAGTGGGAGAAGGAAGCCTCTACTTGAACAGCTGAAATGTTAAGGTGCACTTTGTCGTTATGGCATATCCACCTTATGCAGGCAAGAGCAATACTCAGTGTGCACTTCAGGCCTTGAGTCTCACATCTGCAACTTGCACAGTGGCGCTGCAGAACTGCTGAAGTGAACCAAGGCAGCAGGAAAGGAAAAGAGCTTTTTGTGCCTGAGACCAGGGAAGCTGCTGCACAGAACACAACAGGACTGAAATGATTCACACCGTGCCCATGGTGCAGCTGTGACAGCAGCCACACAACCTGAAAGCGACACTGAGTGTGGAAGGGTTGCCAGGCTGATGGAAATGAGAAGTTTGTGTGCTGCACTTTTAATGTACAGCCTCACCCTCTCCCAGAAATGCTCGCTTTCATTACTCCAATAAATAGATAAAGTGCTGAAGAGCCATGCAAGAACACAAATTGTGCAGCATGACATTGCAGAAGGCAGTCCCCTGGGGAAAAGGGCTCTCCTCTCATTATCCACACAAAACAAATAATCCTTATTGCTGCTGAAAAGCTCTTTGTAATAATTCAGGCTCATTTCCTCCTCAAATTAATCTGTACTGTTACAAACATGAAAAATATAGTAACTCTAATGTAGAGGAAGAATTAAAAATCTATAGATCAGCACCACAGGTTTCAAAGAACCTTGGAAATGATGCCAGAGAATTAAAATCCAAATGAAAGCATGTTCCCTGAATCCTAAAGTCCAGGAGTTATAACTCAGATCTCTCCAAGAGGCTGAGATGAGGAGGATGAGGTTTATTTAAAAAGCACCCTTCATGATACTGTATTATTTAAGTGGCAGCCATCAAAACTCACAACAAGTAATACTGATGCATTACATGCAGAAACCTCAGTGCTGGGACTCCAGACTCTCCACAGACTCTGAAAAGATTCCAACACTCCTTTTAGGAAATACCTGAAAGGATATGGTACCTTAGCCAAAACTTGAGATAGGAAAAGATCATTACACCAGACCTTACAGTCCTACTGCCAACTTACTGTCCTATTAAGGGATAATAACCTCCAAGTTTCAACAGGTTCTCAGGGTTAAAGAAAACTTGGCTATTTCTGCTGCAAACACCAGGTAACCAGACACTCAGTGGATATAGAAAAGTTTGCACCCCCAAGGCACAAAAATGTTAAAGGAAACCTCTTCTGGTCAGGAATTTAAACTTAAAAACTGTTTATTTTCTCAAATACCAATCCACTGCTACAATCTTATTCAACCATTCTTCTTCCCTAGGGTTCCAAACTGTATTTTACTTTGCTGTACAAAACATTTATTCAAATACTCTTCAGTGCTCACCAATTATCTAATGGATATAAAGCTCCCTTGGGAATTTTCTGCAGTGCCAGTCATAAACTCCCATGAGGATTCCCAGCGATTGTGCTGGTCTAAGTATCTGCTGGAAGGACAGATGCTTTTTTCCAAGGCTTTTGCAGAAAAAAGAGAAGTTAACATAAGGACAACACGCATCATCTAAGCCCTTCAGTGTGCCAGTGGAAGTCAGGGCTCTGCTGAAGAAGTGCCTGACACCAACAGCACAGCAGCCTCTGGCTCCCACAGAACTTGAAGAAACTGACTGGAGAGGTAAACAAGGAACTGAAAAGCTCTTTCCTTCTCCCCAGCTCGGGATTCTTATCTTGCTCCACCTCTCCAAGGGCTTTCCATCATCTCATTTCTGTATGGAGAGCTGCTAAGCATCATTACCTGCACGTCCTTAGTCGTACCAAACCAGATTTGTACATGGAATATTCAGAAATATCAACTCCTCTGGCCTCCAATGGACATTTTACCCTCACATTTAGTATCATGTTCCACAGCAAATAAAAGTCACAATGCTGTCTGGAGCACGTGACAGTATAATTGCTGCTTTCTAGCCAGAACTGTTAAAACCTTGTAATTCACAGGTGCAAGTAATGCATATGATGGCATAAGTGAGAACCCTGGCATTGGTTTCAACACCAGCAACACAGATTGAGTTTGAAAAACCAAAACATTAACCTTTAAGGCTGCCCAATCATGCCTTATTAATTCAAACTAGAGTGCTCACTTCCCACTACTATTACAAGTGTTCTCCTTCCTTCTCTAATGACTTTTAGGCTCACAAGTTGGTATTTGGTCAGTTTCATGTGTAACCTCCTCAAAGCAAACACTGCTTTTCTAAAACTTTGAAATTAGCATGAAGTTTTTTCAAGCTCAAAATTGGTGAGTTATTACAGCCATGAAAGCACCTTAGGAAAAAGAAACCTCTTTACATTCATCAACAACTGAAACTGCCATAGAGCATTAAAGGAGACCTACCGATACAATTTTTACTATAACAACTATGAACTAAGTTCTTAATTTCATTTCCTTATTTTTCTCACTTCTGTTTAGTGCTTTGAATTTCATTGTCATTAATCTGGAAGCTCTCAAGAGAAGCAAACTCTCAACAGTAAACCTGATCTTAAAAAAAAAAAAGGTGTCAAAAAATTCAGTTAAATGTTTGGTTTAAATATCTATTTCTATTCTAAGCAGGAGAAACAACTGCAAGAAAAGACTGAAAGTTCTGACACTGACCTTGAAACAATTTGCTTTAGTATGACTTTTCACTTAACTCACTAGTTAAGCCCTAACAATGCAGTGGATCATTACCAGAAGGAAAAATATTCCCATTTTCTGGGTATTTTGCTGTGCATTCCTGTTTAAAGGAGCTTTTCAACCCTCTGGTTTTTTCCCAGGACAAAACCTTACACATTATCCACATGCCAATTCCACAGTGTTTATACAGCCACACTTACAGGATCTCCTTGTTGCAAGAAGGACTTCGAGTGCCTCCAACACCAAAACCAATGTGTGTTCTGATAACAGGAGGCAATACCAGGAACAGCTTCCCGTAAGCTGCATCAGTAAGGCTCATATTTCACTATCTGCATGGGGCCTTGTGCTTCAGAGCAATTTCAGCTTCTATTTATACAATTTGGTTGCCAGAAAAGCAGTTTAACTTGCACTGAAAGTCCAAATGACCATTAGCTAGAAATGTTATACTTAAGATGCCCATTTTCAAAATCTTTACAAAAATCACTAAGTGATTTGATCAACCCCATCTGATTCTAAAACTCCAGGGGAGGTCATAAATGCTTCAGGGCTGCATCATTATTATTAACATATGTAGAGAAAAAAGTGAGGGTTTTTAGTATATGCAGTGTAGGCAACACCTTTTAAGCACTGAAACAGTTCCAATATACAGAACTGTTTCATTTCAAGCTGCAAGAATTTGTTAGCAAAAACTGTTTCAAGTTGTCAGTAGTTTTACTAAATTCAAAATGGACAGCATTGATCACTTTTTGTAACAGCTTATCAGATGATTGATTAATTCTAATCGGGCTGAACACAGAGGAATTTCTCTAGAAATACAATCCCATCTTTCCCCTTGTATGAGTACCCAATTACACTATATGCATAAAGGAGGGTTGCCATCATATTTTTCTAGTTCTATACACGATCCATTCTGTCTCTGGCATTCCTGCTTCCAGCCAGTTCAGCCCCTTCTGCAGCTGGACCTTCTTGCCCTCCATGGCAGATCATTTATTGGTCACAAGCTACCACTGCAGAGCAGTTACTACTTGAATTTCCTCTTCACAAGCTCCAAAGCTTTGGGTTCATCCTCTACTAAATCCCTCTGGGACCATATTTTTTCAGTTTCTCATACTCTTTGGATTAGCAGCAATCTTCCTCCTCACCTTTGTCCCAAGGGATAATAGGAAGGAATGAAATCCTTTCATGATTCTGACCTCACTGAAAAAAAAAATCCCAATAAGTTACACAGCTTCTCTCTATTTTGACAGGAGACTTCCCTGTCTCCCACTCCAAGGAAGCCAGGCAGTTCTGCTACTGGCAGGATGTGAGAATTTAGGGTAGTTTCTATTCATAAGAAGTACAAAGTCACCTGCATGCCTAAAGCAGCTTGCCCCAAAGTGACTGGCACTGAATCTTCAGGCAAACTTCCCTAGCTCTCTCTCCTCCCTTTTGGGTGATCTCTTGAAGTTGCTAAAGACAAGGTTTGTTCGAGTGCAGGGCTTTCCCCGTCCTTGGGGGTGGTTTCTGTGAGCAGCCGCTGCTTGGAGCGAGGTTTCACTTATTACCTCTCCTCCAACAGGTGCTGCCCAGATGGAGCAAAGCCATCACACAGTGGAAGTCTGGAGGTCAGCCCAGCAGTTCTGCCACCTTCTGCTGGGGCATCACTCTGCCCCATTAGCTCAGAAGCCAGGAAAGTATGTTGGGGTATGAACCTCCTGCCCAGCACTCTGCATATGAAATTGCTGCGTTAGGAAATAAAAAATGGTCTTGTAATTAGAGGAGAAAAAGGCAAAACAGTAAATCTGTTTGAGAGAAAGGCAGAAAAGTGCTAACAACTGTTACTGGGTTGGGGTTTTATCCCTACTGAAAAAAACCAAATCATACAGGAATGCAGAAAGTAACAACTAACAGAAATTAATTAATTAATTTCAAAAGGCCAAATAAGTTTTAAAAACCCCCAAACCATAGATCGCTGATACTAGGAGAAAATAAATGGGTAGGATTCTGCTGATTGCTAACGTTATTGATGGCCACTACCACAACATTTCTGTGGTACTTAATTACCAAGGGGCTTTGCAATTTTTGTTTCTATTTACAATATGATTGTCTGATTGCATAAAGCAAGACAAACCAGATCTAACTAAAACTTGAAAGAACAGCCTGTCTTGCTGAGAACCATTAATGTGATTTATGTATTTATGAAAATGTTCTGAAAGGAATAGTGTACAATAAGTTCCCAGCTAAAGCAATATTCAACTGTCAGAAATAGCTGTGCTAGCTCACTGGTTTATACTTCAGAATACTGAAGAAAAAAAAAACCTTCCTTCTCCCATGGTTAAGAGTTTTCACATTTGCACAGCAGACAAAACGTAGATTGAACTCACAATTATGATAATGCTTTTTAAAAACACACAGCTGTGGAACATTTCCCTGCTTTAGCACCTAGCAAATTGTATCTAATTACTCCACCTGTCCCAATTCTCACACATGATTTACATACAATTCTGTGAAATTAAGTAAGTTTTCCCTTTTACATCAAGTGAGGCTCAGATATTTAAAACTAAATCCTTAAAAATGCCTCTACCTACCAATCAGTACATCTTTGTCTTCTGATTGCAGTGCTCCCAGTAGAACATTACACTTTATAAAATAAATGTTTATTTTACAACTAAAATCTTGGTTGTAGCTTTTAAGTACAGGAACATGTAAATACCCTCTGTGTTAATAACAGCCTCCTCTGGGACTTCTAATAAGCATAAGCACAAAAAAGTCAAAACCTATTCATTTGCTATGCAGTTACATTATATTTTTATCTTTGTAAAGGAGCTCAACAGACCTCTGATGCACATCAAGGCTACTAAAAAGGCAATATAAAGTGCACACTGCTAGAAGCAGTTTTACTATCAGCTGAAGAACCAATGCTGACACTGAAGTTTTCTTCTTTCCACTGGCTGACAATAAAGCTTAATTAATTTTGGAGGAGGGACCATCTATTGCCAAGGCACAGATCCTAGCTATAAAACATTATATGGCAAAAGTGTAAAAGACAAATACTATGTTTTTAAAGTCAGCATATTTTCCTGAAAATTCTTTTGGTGGGTTTTTTTTTTTTTGTGCCACAACTTCCTGCACAGAGACTCCAAAAGGTTCCTCAGTTACTCTTACATCAACTGCTAGGTGCAAGGTTAAAAAAAAACCCAAAAAAACAAACAGCAAAACAACTTCTGCACTTCCCAAACTCCAGGGTCTGGCAGTGCATCTACCTGGATCAGCAAACACCATATAAAGGTTAACAGTGCTCAATCATTCTACAGGGTTTCTGCAAGGCCCATTTGTCCTCCATGGCTCTGCACGTACCACGTTGTGCACCACTGCCCAAGTGTCACCTCGTGCCACTGTCTTCCAAGTCTCAGCCTCGG
Source organism: Aleadryas rufinucha (assembly GCA_013397815.1). Lineage (NCBI taxonomy): Eukaryota > Metazoa > Chordata > Aves > Passeriformes > Aleadryas > Aleadryas rufinucha. The sequence goes on from VZTH01016211.1 coordinate 742,354, forward strand.
AGTTTGGGTTGGTTTTTTCCAGTCCTTACTTCTGGCTGTTTCTATTAACTCAATTTAGCTTTAAACAGAGAGGCCTCCAGATGCCAACTCTAATTTCCAAGCCTCTATATCACAGCCTTGACCAGACAGATAACTGGCACAAAAGACTGAAGTGGTGAACTAGATTTCTAAAATGCTGCCATCTGATTCTCATCCCACACAAATATGTAATTTAAGTAATGAAAAAAAAGCTTTCGTCTCAAACATCAGCTCTTGAAATAAATAAAATGCTGGAATTTGCATTGAGTCATGACAAGTTAAAGCTGTAACGGTAAGAAATAACCTTCTGAACAACAACAAAAAGAACACCCTTAATGTCAGGCAAAGAGAAAGCAATTACATTTTCAAAGACTGTCAGTTTAAAAATACACAATGTAAAGAACTAAAATGGTTTTAGCTCTTCTCACAATTTTGTGAAATCTTCATATATTTTTAAGCTTCACCTCATTTATAAAATGTTTTATATTCCATCTTACTTTCATCACAGGAAAATTGAAACTAGTTTGTTAACATAAACTTCCGTCGGTGAAATATAAAGGAAAACGTATTTCCCTCAGCTATTAAGACATACAGTAACTCACATAATGGAGTCATTTCTACTCTAAGCCTTCAAGGGAACAAGAATAGGAACCAAATATTACAGCAGAACTCAGGACAAACACAGGCCTCGTGCATGGTGACAGTGTGGGCACAAGACTTGGGAAGAAAAATGGCCATCACTGGTCAGCATAACTCGGAGATTCCCACTGTGAGTAGCCACCAGTCAGCTGTCCCCACTGGGCAGTCCTATGACGGGATAAGCAGAAAGCAAAAGAAGAGAAATGACTGCTCAGCAGGAACATTTCTGGCTGTTTTTTGGAAAACCCCACTCTTCCTTCCTTTCCCCCCTCAGTACAGGCGATGCAAGGTTCAGTTTCAGGTTGGGTGTGAGCACAACACAACAGGGAAGCAGCAGCACAAGTTCACTACACAGCACCGCAGCAGGTGCAAGGCTAACACAGCCAGATTCAGCCTCCTTAATTCAAAAGCTTTGTTGCACAGAATCCAACAATTATACAACCAACCTTGGCAAAAAACCAAAACCACCAACAAAACAACCCAAACCCACCAAAAAAACCAGGTTAAAAAAAAGGCTTTACTCTTTCTTCCCTTGTTTCTCATGGCAAGTGGATTACCAGAGCATTCAAAGGGGCTTCCAGTCCCCAAGAAGATTAAAATCAAGAGCCATGCTTCTTCCATTACACGCATTAAGCCCGGCAGAAGGCATCTGAGATTGTCCCAGTTGGAACATGGAAAAGGGATTAAAGGCAAGTAGTGCCAGCTTCAGCCATTTACTCCTCTACCCTCCGATACCTCCCCATCTCACACTGTAGAATTCCTGCCTTATTTAAATTTATGAGATTTTTAAAGTTCTAACAGGGTTGCCAAGAGACTTTTGTACCACTTCATGTCACAGTGTCAGCGTGAGAGCTGAGTGCAGCTGTTTGGAAGGTTTGGAAGTGATCAAGAATGGTTCTTTTCTACTGAGATGGTGGCAGCTGCAGGACGAGTCTTCATCTTTCTCAGCTCAGAGTAGCTTGGATGACCACATACAATGCTTGCAACAGCAAAATTCAGAGCACTTCTAAACCTTCATACTTAGAACACAAAACAAAAGCATAGCATGGAAAATTGGGTGACAGACCCATCCACTGAAGCTTGTTGCACTGCTTGATACTTTAAACACATCACAAAGTCCAGTGAATCTGAAACTTAAGTAGGAGACAGTTCTGCCAAGTGCTTCTATTGAAGAAGAGAAATGCATCAATACAACAAAAGGCATTTATTCTATTAACTAATTTCCAGACCTCAGGAGAACAAAGGCAGAGCTAAGATATGCAGTCAGCATAAGCACCTGAGCAGATGATCCCACAGGTCTGTAAACACCCGACTCCCACAGCCCCAGTGCTCACATTTGCTTCTGTAGGTGACAGTGACAACCAGGAGGAACAACTTCTGTCCAGTTGCAGTACAAAACCAGAAGAATACACCTTGAAGTAAATAATTCTCTGTGCATTAAATCATCCTCTGTGTTGGCTTTTAATTTGCCAAGGAATACAGCTAAGATAAATGCTACCCAGGCAGAAGGAATAAAACCCAAACAAACAGATGAGGGAAAAGAAAAAGTGAGAAGCAGCAAACACATTGCTGTCCAAAACTTCCCGGAATTCTAATTCTTCACCTCATTCTAACCTGGCATAAGAGAAAGTGGTGTACACCAGAGCATTACTGGACTAAACCCAAGGGAATAAGGAGGAAGTTGCACATTTGAGAACCATAAACTTCTCACACATTTTTCAGGTGGTATTTTAGAGGGAAAGGGAATAATTATTCAAATGCCAACACTGTGCACTACTAATACAGGCATAAGAGTATAACATACCTTTGTTTCTCTTCAAAGTGATGAATAGTTGCACATTCAGCTGATGAGGACGCAGCTGAACACTAAGATATAACTGCATAACTGCTATTTTCTAAGCATGAACATGGAACAAAATTGCTTTCAACCACAGGTGAGCACAGCTCAAATGACTGGCAGAGGATTTTTGTTTAAGATAATTGTTTGTAATAAGCAAATTCTGTGGCAAGTGGTCTTTAGTCAGGATGTTCTTGTTCCATCAAAGGTGTGTAAACCAGCTCTCCTAAACAATAGTGCCTTCCATGTGGTTTGTGTGAGGAGGTGCTGCTTATTTACTCACATAAACAAAGCAACATCTGTGATGCGGAACACAACAGCAACACGGATGAATTAGAAGAGGCTCCAAAATAGTGAGGACAAAAGCATAAGACCGTAGATAAGACATTCTCTACAAGTACTCAAGAAAATCAGGCAGCCCCAAAAATTTTACTGTGTAGCATTCTTTGTTTTCCAGTGGTAAGGTCAGCATTATAGAGGTTCATTGAGAATAAAACCAAGACAAACACTGTCATTTAAACCCAGGGAATGAACAGAAGTGGGATTTTTAAGTTTTACCTTTCTAGGGTTTCCTGGAGGGTAGAATTTGTGGTATATCTAAAAATAGAGAAATTAGAGAGTTAAAACTGGTAGAACAATCTCCATAGTAGTAGAAAAACACAAGGCTTAAACACAAAGATAACATTAGTAGGGTCTACTGTGGAGCAATCCAAACGCCATGAGCGCTCTGCAGCAAAGATCCCAGGCACACACTCACTACACTTACAGAAAATACAATGTGAAGCACTAGCACCTGAAGCATGAAGGCACAAATACACCATACAGCTGAGTAATGTCACAATAAATGTTTCACATCCCATTGAATGATGATGTCTCATTATGTCATCGGGATATTGCATTAACCAGGGTCCTACACAAAAGAAAATACTAACAATTTGTGTGTCCTGTAAACCTGTTCATACAATTTTTCTGAGGAGATCCACACAGTATCATAGGGCAAAAGATGAAGTCCCTCAAAAAGGAAGAGAAAAAATAAAGTTAAAGGGTGTGAAATATTGAGATGTTAGGCAGAAGGAAATGCCTGCACAGCACCAAAGAGAGCATGACATCCCTGCAGCTCTGCCAAAATCTACAGAGAGGCAAAGAAACTATGAGATGAAACCTAGAGAGAGAAAAAAAAAACCACCACAAGGAGAAAAACCCCACAACAGTAAAGAGACAGACCCACGGTCTTCAGCACACTCTCCTTTTAAGCATCTCTGAGTTTTGCATTTGAGGTGCCACCGACGGTGCTTGACCAAATGCTTTCCAACAAGGAGAGCAGTCAGATATGACTGCATGAACAGTTTCTTGGCAGGGGTTGGGAAGGAGGCTAAGCAGATATTGTGGAGTCAGGACACAAGTCCCCAGAACCATTCTTGGATCTCTGCAGAGTTAGGACTATCCAACTGCTCAGCTCTTCAGGTGAAAAAGCAGGAAGCTGAACTTGCCAATCTAATGAAGCACTGGCTTTTTATGGAAGTCCATCTGTTCCAACTCTCCGGCTCAAAATACAAGGAAATGTAAGAATCAAAAAAGAATGCCAACACGATTCCAGCAAAGAACATTATTCTACTTGCTCTCCTAAATCTATTTGATATATACAGAGATTATTTGATCAGCTCAGCTGTTAACAGAAAGAGCAAAGGGTTGGGGTGTTTTTCAGAAGTTGTCTGGAGTTTGTGGTTGGGTTTTTGGTTGGGTTGGGTTTTTTAATTAGGATTTATGTATTCCCACAGTGTAACTGCTCACTTTGAGGTGTTTAATTTCCATATCCACTACAGAACACTTAGCGAAGCTTTAAATTGCAGACACATCTCAGCTTTCATTGTGAATAAAGTTTGCAATGTGGCAGAATTTAGTTGGAATAAGCATGTGCTTTACTGTCACTGATTGGCCAGACTGAATATCAACTGAGCAAAAATACCAACTTTATTACAGAAACAGTCCCCCTGAGAGAACACTGCCTAGAACTGCTCATTTTCTACTACTCTTCTACAAGTTGCTTAAAACTCCTTTAAGAAACTAAGCTCAATACTTGCTTTAGTTTTTGTCACAATAGGAATGCAGCAATTATTTTCAAATGGTGGGAATTCAGAATGTACTATTAGCATTATCTATCTAAAGATCAGCTAGTTCTCTGTATTCATATGAAAATACAAGTAGCTCAGGGTATTCCCTTTCCCAAATAAATGGGTTTTTGTACAATAACCCCAGGAATGAAGAATAAAATATTTTCGCATCACGTCTTGAGTTCTTATCCCATGATTTAATTTGAATACAAAACACTTTACTCATAATCAGCAAAGAAATAGAAGTCAAATAGCATTGTTGAACAACTCATTACAATTTTCTCACTACAAAGACAAACCATAAACCCTTTCAGCAATTATTTGGCTATAATTCTAAACAAACAGTAGGTTCTGCCTCTATAAACACTGTTCTGGTTCTAATTTATAAGTTATGCAAAATATTACACAGATCACTCAACAATCCATCCTTAATGTACCTGAAGAGGTCTTTACAATCCCTAGTGAATAATTCATGTTTCCATTTTGCCATTCTCCTACAGCATAGAAGAAGCAGCTTTAATTCAGCTCTAACTTTGAGATCTGAACACCACCAAAGACCAGTCAAAAATCTTAAGGAGAAATTGCTTTACAACTCCAATCTATTTCCCAAATGGAAGAACTAAATAGTCCTAAATACATTTGAAATAAACTAGCATCTGAAGAGATTGGCCATATGCTAAACTGTCACTCTCCCATAGTGAGTGATGAATTAAGCTGGTTGTGGAGCTGGCTGCTTACTACAATACTGTTCATGTCACTCACATATGCTGCTTTGGCACTTATTGCAGCTTTTTGTAAACCAAGCAGGACATTAGATTTGAGAGCAAATTACAGACCAGCTAAAAGCACTGAACTCCTGACTGATTTCCAAGGAACTGGAAGAAACACTACAAAGGTCTGGAAAGGTATAAAGAGAAATTGCAGTACCTTTGCAACCTGCATGATGAAAGGCATGAGAAAAACCCAGCCAGCTAGACACGAGTCCAGTACTCAGTGTTTGCTGGGATCTGTGCAATCTGTGCAGTTTTCTGTAGCCTGGGATACTGCAAAGCCTATGGTATTGTAAAGAGAATGCACAGAGGGAGGAGAACATTCATCCACAGCACCTGAGGAATATATACCAGGAATTTAACTAGCTGGTTAGCACAAGCTTCTCACCAATGTGAGCACTTGGAGCTGTTCTCTGTACCTGGCACAGAGGTAAAGGAATCCAGTCCTTATGTCAGTGGCCTAATAGTCAAGAGGCTGCACAGTAAAATGTGCAAAGAAGCAATGAAATGCTTATAGTGGATGTGTTTGAATCCCTAGACAACATTCTGGTTACTCAAGAGTTGCAGCTCAGCAAAATCAAGCAAATCAATCCTTGGAGCATTGGTATCAGAGGAACAAACCATCACAGTGTGTCTGTGGCCACAAGGACAAGAACTCAGCTCTCAGTGAGCTAGTGGCCAAAAGGACTAAGAACTTAGCTCTTCGCTGTGTTTCTTACATTCCACAGGAACATCAGTCTCCGTGTTACCCAGAATTTGCATTAGGAAAAAAGTGTTATTTTGACAACTTTATAATTAAGGTTCCCATCATTATCACATGGACATCTATAAAATCTCTTCTGATAAATTAGAAGTTGAGGGATTTGGGTTGCAGATTTGTGGTGAGGGGAGAAGTGGAATACATCTGTACTTTTAGCAAACACAAAAGTACTTGTAAGGTACAAAGAGTCCTCTGAATTATGACAATTTTCATAAGCTGGACTCTTCTTGCTCTTGATTGGTTTTCTCTTCATTTACTTTGAGGCTACACTGAAGTTTCTGTAAATGACAGAACTACACCACTCTGTTCTTCCTGCAGCTGCCTGTGTGCCTTGTCTAACAGACAGGCAGAGTTTGACAGAGCACAGATGCAGAGATGCTGGCCTCTGTGGAAGCACTGGGCAGCAGATGGTGCAGGTAAGGCACCACAGGACCAGCCCATACCCATGGTTGCTCTGCTAAGTGGTGCTGTAATACCCAGGCCTAAACACAATGCTAAATACAGAGATGAACACAGCTGTGAATGGTGCTTTGTGAAATACTGATTTTAGGTTGATACTCAGGAACAGGCACCTCTGAGCCTGACCTAACACCTTCACTGATGTCTGTTATATTACTTTTTCAGGTAGTGGAGATAGTCCGCTTGAGGAAAGAAACTTAATCACTTTCCATCTTTAAAGAGCTTGACTCCAGGTTAAGCATCCCAGACAAGGTCTACCCTGTTATTTGCTCCATGATCAGAAGGAATTTGAAATATCCAATGTTTCCCATTACCTGGAACAGTCACTATGTGCCAGACACTACCACTTACACTGAAACACCCACAGTCACACACATAAAAGCTTTGCTTAACCAATAAAGACCAATTTGGTAACAGTAAGGCTTCACCTTTTTAAGACACAGACAAGAAAAATATCCAATTTCAACAGCAATTCCAATTAAAATATTTAACTGTACTGTTGGCAGAACTGTGGAATTTTTATGCTAGAGTAAAAGTTTTAGACAACCATTTGATTGACTGCTTTTACATTTCAACAATAATAAAAGTGTAACATTGCTAGGAGAGGTTTTAAGAGTCCCCAGGGCCTTTTCTGTCACATACTGCCTCTCACACCCCTCAGTCTGTTCTGAAATCACATGGGGGCTCAGGTTAGTCCTATTACTCACTAACACAAGTAGCCAAAGAAAATAGGCATAGATATATTAGTAATTCTTTCTGCAAATCCTGCACATGCTGCAGAAGATTACTACTTCCCCTCTAAGTTAGCAGCAGTGCCTTCAGCTGAGGGATGAATTCTGAGGAGCTCTCTGTCACTCAGAACTGGTACATTTCAGATGTTGAAATGATGTACCTGCTCCCGTTTCAACATGGGCTTTTGGAGCATTTTAATGTCTTGCCAGTTAGTAGCTGGAATCCAGCAAAGGGGATACAAGTGCTATTACTGGTACCTAATGGATGTTCTTCTTGAGCTCAATTGCTGAACTACATTTTGAATAAAGGGCTCAATTCCCAGAGGGAGCAACCTCCTTTCATTATTGCCCAATGCTTAGACTAAAGGAGAATTCTCTGCAAGTGGTAAGTAGGGGCAGCGTTCATATTTCTAATTCAAGGTTCCCACACAGATTGCATTGCACAATATTAAGTGAATGCAGGTCACATCCAATACCGTAAGTTCTATAGCTGGACATTTTCATATTACAGTCCTTCCTTATTCCCATTTTAAAATGGCTTTTTATTCAGAGCATTCTTCTGGGAAAACAAACAAACAAACAAGCAAAAAATAGACTTAAAGAGTATGTAGGAACAGTAGAAAACTCTCCTTTTTGAGCTGTCCCACCCAAGATGTGCCACTCGCTCCCAGCTGTGTGCCCACAGAGTTCGTGTCCAGCTTGGTCAGCTGCCCCCCACAGTGCTGCACTCACACTGCTGTGAGTCACCACAGCATCTGCTACCAGACAGAAATCACATCCTCACTCAGGTTTCAGGGTTCCCTCAGCAACAAAAGCCACCCTCGCATGATGATACGCTTTATTGGTGTAGAGACACCCCCACAGTTCAGCTTAGCTCTGCTTTAAAGCAGCACTCCTGCAAGATTACGCTTGCTTCCAGTTTATCTCTGCATCCGTGCCTGCCAAGAGAAAGGGTAAAACCCCAGTGCTGGAA
>VZTH01016211.1:753977-780943 GCA_013397815.1 Aleadryas rufinucha
CCCTTCACAGAAGTCAGAGCCTGAAGTCCAAGTCTTTGAAATTCCTTTATGGGGTTTTTTTTAACTCCTGTGCAAGCCACACTTTTAATCCCACCCCAGCAAGGACGAAATGAGAAGCTGGTTTGTTCAGGCCACACATTCAGGGAAAACACAATCTTCTGTCCCAGGAGTGCTCACCTGGGACATCACCCAAACCATGTGAAGTGCCCCTAGAGACACCCATATACTTGCCAGGACTTAAGAGTTGCTGACACCTAATTCTAACTTGCATTTTAGTAAGGCTTTTAAAAACATGATTAATATTTTAAGACTGCTGATGAAATGGCATTATCATCTAGCAAAAAGGATTTTCTCTTTAACAAAAACATTATGGAGACAAAGAACAACTTCTTTCCTAGCATTATAATAATAAAAGCATAAAATGCTTCTTATTTAACACATGACTGCACCTTCTAGAATGTTGTGTGATTTAAGTTGTCTGGGTTGTTTGGCTTGGATTTAATTGCTCAGCCAAAAAAGAAAAAATTCTTTCAAGATTGAAGCTGCTGCCTTCCTTTGCATTAGCTTGTACACAAGTGCAGTGTGCATTAGACAATCTACATGTATGCTCAGATACAGACCTCCAAGCAGGCTCAGCCTCCAGTTTAGCATTTCATTGCAATCTACTGGCATGCTCATTAATAGCTAATCAGAAAGTTCCTAATAAGTATACCAGATATTTAGATACAGACTCGCAGTTTTTATAAGCTAATGACTTATAGCATTTAGAATGGTGAAAATAAATCAAAGTCATCCCATGCCACACAATTTACTTCCAATATTTTTCAGAAAAGAGTAATTAACTTCACTTGTCTGAGAGTATCATCAATATTAGGACAGAAAAAATAATGGCAAACACAAAATTCCATGGGTATCATTGCATAAGGTTTATTTTACCAAATCCCTTCCCCCTCACCCATGCATAATTAACATTTATATTAAAAGAAACAGCTGACATAGCACATTAACAGACTATGTCTAATGTCATGCAATTAACTTTCTACTCTCATCAACAGGAATATCTATTTAGATATCAGAGGAATAAAGCCCATGGTTCATTCACTGCTGAGGAGAAAGAAGAGAAAAAAAAGAAAATTAAGAAAAGCCAAACTAAAACCCAGAAAATGGCTTAGCAAACCAACAAGTCATAGCTGAATGCCAAGCCCTCTTCACAAGGATCTGGAGAGCACCCTGGTCACACACAACTTTCAGCTGTGTCCATGACTAACCTCGAGACTTCCAAGTTCAAACCATGGGAGTGACAACTCTGCCCCTTTCCTCTCTCCAGCAGTAACCTGGGCAGACACACTCTGGACTCTGCTGTCCCCAAATGGGCCGTGAGGAGACTTACTGGTCTCATCTATTATTCCACCAACATTCAGTACACTCACAGTTATATTAAAATTTGGCTGATGGAGAAATGCCACAATTAATCCACTTGGCAGTAAGACTGGCCCATACTGGAAGTGGATGAACAGTGCATAGGAAGTGTTCACACACTGTACCTGCAACATGTTTTATTTGGCACTCACCAGTACCTTCACAGCTGATTTCTACCAACAAACAATAAATATCTGCAGCAACAACTAAAGTCATCATGAGAGACTATTCAAGAAATCTAAGTTATGTAACTTAACTTTTCACATGAATGCTTAAGGGTTCTGCTCCTCCTGGTAGAGAACAGGATCATTCTGTAAGAGCTGCTCATGCTCTGAGTGAGCACTGCAAATCAAATGCACATGAACCACCTACAGACCAACACTATTTCAAGACTGATTTTTGCTTTCAATATGTTTTTTTCAGTCAATCAGAAGAAAACACAACTCCCAATTTGAAGTCAGCAGGCAATAGCTTGGGTTATTCAGTTATGCAATGGTTATGTTTCTATGTAAAAGATCACAGACAATACATTTCCAAATAGCCAAGCATCAGCTCTGCTTGCAGGGTTAGGTTAAGGGCACAAGAATGAACGTTGAAGCCCAATTCACTCTTGTATCATGCCAGATATTTTGGACTCTCCTTTCTTTTTGCACATTAATTCTAGTGCTTCAGGCAAAGGCCTCCACAGGCAGAGCCTGAGCATGCCTCTGGTGTTTCTGGCAGAAAACAAAAACTTGCTGAAGCTCTCTTCAGGAAAGCTCTAAGCTTGAGCAGTGTTTTCATCTTACAAACTACAAACATCAAATCTGCAGGCTACAGACAAGTGTCTCTTGGGATTTGTGTTTCTGTACCTATGAGGATGACTGAGCAGCTTTATACTCTCCTCCTGTATCCTCCCTCCTCTTAATCTAACTGGGAATAAAGGACAGAAAGAAGCACACAGAAATGCCCCACACATCCAGTATCAGCAACGTGCAGAGGTAGAGCAAAATTGTTAGAGCAGGTGGTGCCCGTTAAAAACTCCCACAACCCCAGTGCCATTCTGGCAATTTATTCCACAGTCTTAATTCCTTCAAAAATGTTGTTTCCAGATTTCCAGTAGTTATTCTTCATTTCTTTAAACTATTTTGCCAGCCACTGTGGGGTGGAGGGGACAAGTGACAGACAGAAAAGAAAATATATAAAAATGAGCTTCCCATCACTTTTTACTGCTCAGTTCTAGATTTATATATATATAATATATATAANAAAGAATCAATGGCAATCAGGACAAAAGCAAAGCCTGACCTGGTCATTGCAAATTCCCATCTTCATTGATTCAAAGGAGCCATGTGTTCTAACTGTTGCTACGCCCTTATACAAATTGCAATTATTAAACAAAGCCAGCAGCTGCTTTTCACAAGAGATTCTCAAGCCACTGCAAACAGAACTTCAGGCTGAAGATATTTTTTAAATGGATTAGCACATTTATACAATAAAAGTACATTCTTTCCCCCTCTCACAGTGGTTTGTTTATTTTTAACCAAGCACTTAAAACATTCTGCTCTTAATCAAGTTTGAGGGTACTGTGAGGTAGCATTTTCAGGAGTACTGGTGTGATTCAGGCCATGCTGTCCGGCTCAGTTGGAAGCCAAACCCAATTTGAAGAAACATAGGAAATACAAAAAGCCTTGGCCTTCCTGGCTCTCAGCTGTTAGTGCCTTGAAAGACGGCATTGCTTGAAAACAAACAGCTATTTGATTATCAATTCACATTTAATTTCATGGTGTTCTTTAAGCAAGGGTATCAAAAAAGTCTTTTTAAGCACAGACATCTACAAAGTGAACCAGCTTACAGGAAAGACTCCAAGAAGCATCTAAATGTAGTTAGGAAAGAGGCCAAGGGATCTGTACAAACCCACTTTATCAACTTGAAGAAAAAAAAATATATGACCTGATAAAGTGACTTTGAATGTTTAAATCTTAAAAGAATTTGCTTCAACTTAAGAACTTTAAGTCACTGTTTTATCTGCTAACCACAACAAAGAAACCACCAGAACCATGACAGAATTAACACAGCCTCTAGGGCTGCAGGGAGCCTTGTGCTATGTGGCAAAGAAGAACAAAATTCTCACGGATGTGTCAAGTCACCACTTTTCAGCATACTGCATTATCAGTTTGATATTTGATTTTTCAAGGTCTCTACATCCCATCCAACTGTGTATTTTTCTATGACTGAAAGCAGAAACTGGATGGATGTCTCCCTAACTGTCCCATCTAAAGAGGCTCCATAGGCATACTCCCCTTCCAAATGTAGAGCACTTCACATCTTTTAGAGCGTTTAAAAGACCCACAGATTTTTCACCAGCTCCTTGACTGTGTAAATTACATAAACACAAAAATGTACTAATGGAGAACAAAATTTGAGACAAGTAAACAGCCTGTCATTAGCAAGGAACTGACAGATGTTAATTTGTCTATCACTTCTCTAAACAGCTCAAACATCAGAACAGATTCCCCATCAGTGGCTAGAAAACTTCCCTGATCCGAAGCTAACCACCTGCAGTGTTGTTCCACACCAGCAACACCACCTTGGCTCCCTAAACAAACCACAGCAAGCTGTGTGCCAGAGGGTAATTTGTTTTCGCTTCCCAACAAGAAAAAAAAAAAAAAAAGATGTTCAAAGAGCACAATTCTCAGATGCACTGGGATGTGCACAGGAATGTGGTTACTGCTCAAGGTCATTCAAGGCAGGAGATGCAAGCTCAGATCCACACACATGCAGGAACATGTGAAAAACGTAAACAGTCTCAACGCCATGATTTTAACCTCTTTAGAGGTCAAGTTATCCCTCAGTGCTGCTTTCTGAAAACAATCCTCCTGCAGCCCAACACTGTGCTGTGTTATACTGCCCCAACAGCCATAACCTAACATACCAAACACATCTGCAGCGAGAATCACCTCGGGAGAGGATGGCAATGTTATTTAAAACATTAATGCTACCCTGAGATCATCTTAGATTTACCCAAACAGATTTGCTAGCAGATCTGCTCAAGGTACCTAATGGTGGAGGTTGCCATGGGAACACTGTACAACTACACACTTTGCCATGACAACCAGGCCTCCCTGGAATATTAATGAGTGCCCATGGCAACGGGAAGCTAAAGACAAGATGTCTGGAGACCAAATATTTCATGTATCATTTATAACAAAAGCTATAAATATATTTGCACGCTTCCTATGCGAGATCCGACAGGTTTTGGTACCCTGCAAAACGCCACATATGGGGCAGTATTGCAAAGTGTAAAAATGATGTGGCTGCAGTATAAATGGAAAATCCTATTTCAAGGCAATGCTATGGCTGAAGTTCAGTTCCACAAACAACAGCAGAAATATCTGTAGTCAACACACCCCAAGTGTGCATCACCTTGCACATGAACACAAGCGCCAGCCCACGGTGGAACAGTTACCTGCACACGAGGCTTTGTCTGTGCTGTGCCCACCAAAAGGTGCTCCCTACCCAGTGCAGAATCCTGCACAGAGCATGGATCTGTTCTCCATATGGCAGCTACTGCAGCTCGTGTTGTGAAGGCAGCAGAAAGCATTGCCTTGGTATTTCAGAAAAGGCTCGTGACAAGAGATCCTTGTTGCTTTAGAGGAATGTTCCAGCAACTCAGTCCGTGAGCAGTGTTCTGCATTTATTTGTTTACAGAAAAACAATGCACTGTAGCAAGTTACACATCAGAACAGAACGTTGGTATTAAAAGTGATAATCATCAGCTAAGTGACAACTGGTGCCTTTTTTTAAGTGCTCTCTCTACAGAGCATCAAAGTCTAAGACATTTTCAGGCATCCTGCCAGCAACCTGCTATCATTTAAAAAAGAGGTGGCACCAGCTGGAAAGCCAGAGCAGCTTGTCCCAAAAGCACTCTATGTGATAAAGCCACATCAAGAGACAGCAAAATTTTAGGTCCCAGGGATCACAAGTGCCAGGATTCAGCTCACATCAGCAATGCAGAAACCAAAGGTAATAAATCCTACCTATGGTTTTTCCTCATGTCTTATTATTTGGTTTTATTAGGTTATAAAAGCTTATTAGGTTGTAAGTCTCCTTGCATGAGCTCCTCCTCAAAAATACAAAAATCAGGAAAGCATTAATAAACATAAGATTTCCTTTTTTCCCCTCCCTCAACATCCATGATCTGTGATATGTATTTATTAACCATCTTCCAGGTGCAAATAGATCAACTGCTGCATTTCCTCAGTGACAGAGCACGGAGGTCAGCAATAAGGGATAAAGAACTGTTCTTTGTGTGAGGTATTTCACAACAGTCCCATGGCTGCACAGCTGCTCAGGTGCCAGATTCTCACTGCTTTTGACTACAACTGATGCTATCCCAGTGGCAAAATCCCCAATCCCCTGTCCCTTCAGCAGATCTCCTCAAGCCTAGAAGAGGCAGCCCCACACCAGACAGGAACTTCCTGGCCTAGTTCAGACCTAGATCAGACACATCAGCTCACCCATCTTCTCACCTGTTGGTAGAGGCCAGAAAGAACCTCAAGTACACACACTTAGGAACCCCACAGGAAGGCACAAAACAAGGTCTGCATCACTGACAGTTCTCTCACACCTGTAACCCAAACAGCCATTCTCCAGTTTGCTGCAGGAATGTCAGAACCAGGTAAGCTGTGAAGATTTCTACCCATGGAAGTGGTGGAATCATCATCCCAGGAGATAGTCAAAAGATGTGCAGATGTGGCACTTCGCGACATGGTTTAGTGGTGGATTTGATCTTAAGGATCTTTTCCAACTTAAATTATTCTATGACTACATCTGAGGCCAAAGTGCTACAGAACAGACGTATCTCAGTAGCAGTTCAGCCTAGCACATCAGACTAACCTGGACTAATCACTGGCAAATCCCTCTTCTGCTTCCCAATGCTGCTGGCTGCGGCCACAATGTTCTGAATACAGGTACACAAACACAATATTAAACCAACACCATCACACTCAGTTATCAGATTAGTGCAAGCACTGGCCATGGTCCATTAAAAGTTTTCAGTCAACTGCAATTCAGTGTTAATTGGCATCTTTGGAGAGACCTGAGGAAAAGGTGTGGGATGAAACAGCAACACAAAATGCAGGCCATGGGCCTTGGCATGGAATTTAAGATCTAGTCACTTTAAATAGTATCCAAGCATTAAAAAAAAATATTATCAGGATAAATGAGCACTTTTGTTTCATAAACTTCTGTCAATACAGATTAAGTCACAAACAAAAAGAGAAAAAAGGCAAGCTGCTTTTTAAAGCAGTCCATCACAGTGCAGATTAATACATTCAACAAACAAACACAGCCCAAAGCGGACCTTCAAGCAACAAAGTTTCCCAAAGAAGAGCAGAACTTGCATTAGTTTTGTTATAAAAAACATCATTGCTCTACAAAATTTGTCATCTTGAGGCTAACCTGTTCACACAGAATCCAATTATTAATTTTCAACTATTTCAGTTCCTTTAAATACCACAGAATCCAATACACAGCCCAACTTCTCTTCAGCCAGCACTGAGATCCAGTTTTAACAGGAGCTGACTACAAAGACAGGAAAAGCACATTTGCATTAAATTTCAAGATTACACAACAGACTATCTAAGTATGCATGGCAAAGACTACTCTTTTATTCTAACCCTATTTTTCCATGGATATTTTGGGTTGTGGTTTGTTGGTTTGGGTTTTTCCCAAGCTGATATTTTTCACTCTCTTGCACTCCTCTTTCTTTGGGATTGTTTAATATTATGTCAGGGGACATGACAGGTAGTTCCACAGCATCTCCTACCAAGAAAAATACAGAATTTAATTGATCTGTGGTCAGCAGTAGCAATTGCTACTCAGGAAAAAAAAAAAAAAAGCTGGGATAGGCACTGAGTGATGAACACAGTGTCAATGGATAAGCTGTCCCAAGACAAATCAGTAATTTCAGCATGCCAGGGGCTGCAGGCCTGGTTGCATAACTGCACTTTATTTCCTCCCAACAGTAAATGCAGTGATATGCAGACAGAAGAGCAGTGTTTCTTATGTGGAATGCACTTGCACACTGTGACTGCAGACATCTCTGCATCACACTGAAAAATACAAGGACCCATCTTATACAGGGATGACTGGTGGCACTGCCAATGATGGTAGCCAGGCATGTTAATAACAGCAGCAAAATGCCATTTCCCAAATAAACCAAATGAGAGTGCTGAGGAATTCCTCCCTACATAACTGACAATTAAAAAGGTTTCATCTCCTGGAAAATATGGGAAGTCCCATAAGTCCTAACTAAGAAATACACATTAAGATCCACCCCAGTCAGTTTTGGCTATTAGAGCCTTAAATCCTCTTAATCCTTCCCATGCTATTACTTATTTTGTGTTTCCTTGTGAAAAAAAATCAACACCTTTCTGCATGGTTTTTTTGAAATCCCTTTTCTCAGTTAATATACTTAGCTTGCAATAACCTCTCACTTCCCCCCTCAGCCCCCCACACTACAGATATTGAATAGCTGTGTTACTTCAGGGACCAGTCATAAATGTGAGTGATGGCACTTGAACATGCTAAACTGATTAAGTGCTGAAAGGAAGGATCAATTATCAGAGAAAGGCAAGCTGGGGAGCCGTACATAACACACTGCAGACTGAACAAAGAGCTCCTACTGCCCCGACTTAGCACAATATGTAGAGCAAAAGAGAAAGGAAAAGCATTTAGAAATGCTTTCTTCGTTGCAGCTCAGGGTATCCACCTTCCACCAGGACAGCCAGGCAAGAGCAACACATCCTCACAAACTGAACTTCTCAGAAGGAAGAGGCAGAGACAGGAACTACATGTTTGGGCAGAGGCAGATGTGCTTTGTTCTCTGCAGTGTTTCACTCAGCACCTATCTATCCACCAGGACATTAAAATCTATTAGTGATGCATTTCAGATAAGCATTCACTGCCAAGAATCTTTGTTTAATTGCATGCACAGGAGATAACACAAAGCTGCAACCTTTCTGAGCACTGAGCTACCCCGTTCAGCAAAGCACTTCCACATTATACATGGGAACAGCCCCCAGAAGAAAGGCTTTAAACCAGAACAGCAATCTCATTACTTTTTCGACAAGATGTTCTGTAAAACAACAGCCAGTATAAAAAGCATAACCTCTTTGAGCAGCACCAAAAAACAAGCACACACCCACAGAAAAAAAAACAAAAAAAAAAAAAAAAAAACCAAACAAACAACACAAAATCTGTCACGACCCAAAGGGAATTTCCTGCCTGTGTAACAGCCCGATGTGACTTAATAGCTTTTAGGAACAAAACCGTGCCCTCCCCGAACTATTCGGTGTAACACTTCAAACAGGTTCGTTTAAACAAGATAAGCATGTTAAACACCGAAGCGTCCGAACTGGACAAACACAGTGGGGCACACGATCCTGCACCCCCAGGTGCCCGGGGGGCTCGGCACGCTCAGGTGGCCACAAGCGCGGGGCCCCGGTGCCATCTGGTGGCCACTCGCTCCGCTGCTGCCGGCCCTGCTCCCGCAGCCAGGGCTGGGCTCTCCCCCTGCCCCGGCATGCCCAAGTGCCTGTTCCCAAAGAGCTGGAAAGCCACTGGAAACGCGGGGCTTGCTCACACCGGGACCTATTTACCACACGCCTCTCGAGGCGTGCTCAGAGGTCGGTAGTACCAAAGCTCTGCCCGAGTGTGGCAATGACAATGGCTTATTGCTCACTGCTGTGCCTACTGTTTGCACTTCTTCAGTGAATGAGTTCTTCTTTCCCCTACGCTTTTCATTCACTTCCCAACTATGCCAGCTTCAGAGCCATTATGTAGCTATAAGCTCCAGCGATAAACTGAAGAGGTGTTATCTTTTATTAAACTGACTGATACAGGTGGGAGAAGAGAAAAGGAGAAAGTCATTTCACACAATAAAAACCTTGTGCAGCTTCCTCTCTTCCTGACAGATTGTAAAAGCCAAAGGTTATGCAAGTTTATATGAGACATCTTCTTTTTATATCTTGAAATTGCTACTGCTAAAACACTTCCACTGGAATTACTAACACCACCCACCCACAACAGCTCCAGGTCTCTGGCTTCTTTTGCTTTTTCTTAGTACATGTCACCCAGCTCCAGGATATCTGTTTTGAAGTGAGCATCTGGCATTGCCATCATACAGAGAGAAAAGTCTGCTGTGCATCATCCCATAATATGAGTGATATTTAACAAAACTACAGCTGTCCCCCGGCACCCTAAGAGTAATGCCATGTCATTTGTAACACTTGGCCGCAGACACCAGGGAGTGGGTGTGGGAAGTGTGCACTGGCAACTCCGATTCAGAGCCTTGCAGGGAGGCACGGAAGGGGATCTTCTTTAGCATGACTAAGAATGGAATGAGCTTGTAGCACATGCTGCATATGCTTGATGAATAAGTTGTAAAATAGTCACAGGCAGAGGGAGAAACAGTGAAGTCAGGACTCGAAGGATAAACTTGAATTTGGTCACTCCTGTTTCTGTTTTTTTCTTCAGATCCACCAAATACTGACAAAGGTGATGAGCCGTGGATGTTTTTTTGATCTCTCAAAAGCAGTAAACTACTCACAGAAAGCTGAATGTCTTGCTGGAAAAAAATGCTAGAATGCTTGAAATAAAGCAATAAATGTAACTAATAACTGAGACATGGTGCCCAGACTGTATTCTTGTATTTTTCTGGAAACAGATATACATCTCTGCAGCCACTCTGCTTGACCTCAATCAGTGAAACGTGGCAAAATAATACCAAACAACGATTGCTGGGAAGAGTGATAGAATGGGTGATTGCTCCTAGCAAATATGCAGGAAATTAAAGTACCTTCCTTGCTCCACTCCCAGAAATGGTCTGAGTACCTGGAGCAAAACTTGGAGGAAGCACTTAAGCAGCAACAATGGCAACAGGACAGTCTGACACTGACAGCACGCATAGAAAGATACAGAGGTGAAAGTGTTGTGAAGGAATAAAACATGGAATAAGCTTGATTTCTGGCAAGTAAGGGGGAGTTATCAATGTAATTCACAAAAGAAAATTCAGATCTCTATAGAAAAAAACCAAACCTTTATCCAGGCATTATTATAAAATAATTAAGGAGTAAAAAATCCTGAACACAGCCGTGGCAAGCATGTCTTGCTGTCCCACATGGGCCCTGGCAATGCAGGGCAGCACAAAGCTTTAAGAGTAGCCCAGCTACACATGTTCTCCCTCACTGGTTTGTGCTTTGAGAAGCCTTGTGCTCTTCAGGAAGCATCAGGCCTACAGCACAGACTAAAAGCTTGCATGTGTGCTGAAATCCTGTGATTTTGGTTTGCATGGAGCCTTATGCACATTTGCAGAAAGGTGAAAGAACACATGCACTGCACGTCTGCTGCTGCCGAGCAGCACTGACTTATCACACAAAATAAGTCTAGCTACAAACATTCGTGTTTCTTTATAGAAAATAGAGCTCCACACGTACCCCTGCTGGAGGGGAAGCCACACGTATGGCACAAGAGCCAGCACATCCAGCAGCTGGTGCACGCTCTCCAGTTCTGTTCCCTGCTTTTGACATGGATTCTGAGCCTGCTAAGCCTTTTAAAGCTCTTGGTCGTCATCATCAGAGTTTTACAAGCCTGTCCATAGACCTTCCCATGATTTTGAGAGAACATGTCTTTCAACTGAAAAATGGCACAAAAGACTCAAGTCAACATGTTTTAACTACACCATTAAAAGACTACAAATGAAACACTCTCTCTGATCACCTTTGTTTCCACATCTACACCCCACCCCCAATAAAGGCAATGGTAAATCACCACTGGCAAAAGAATTAAATAAGTAAATTTACTCATTTAGTCAGGTCACCTAGGGAGGACTGACTGACTGCTTTCAGTGAAGGTTAAAAATCTAACACCCAGGGTCATTATGCAGCAAGCTTTGTTGCTGTGATTGAGCAGCACATACCAGACAGGGGACAGAGCTGAATGTCTAAAAGCACAAGGACAGGTGATGAATATTAACACCTTAAGATAAATTAATTACCTTAAGATAAGGTAAAAGTGTTCTTGCTGGCTGCCATTCTCCAGGACCCTTCTCATTTCTAAGTCACGTGCTATAAGACTATGCTCTGCAACATAATTATTCTCTCATATGTTTTTAAACTACAAACCCCATTCAGTGCAGACTACCACAGGCTGGCGTGAGGATCCTTGAAGTACTAATTTTGAAGCATTATGAAATGTAAAACCAAAAGTTCCTGCCCTGATGTCTCATGGTTCACTAAATAAACATCATGTTACTGCTCTGCACATGGAGAACACTGCACTAACTATTGGTGTTGCAATCAGAGTTGGAAGCATGAAAATACAAGCTTAGCAACACAGGCACCTTTTCCTATTGCTGACATTTGTATTGCTGCTAGTAACGAGTATTAGAGATCTCAAATTTTTCATTAAGTAATTGAGTTGTATATTTTCTTCATATTTTTTCAGTGGGCAGGATCCTGGAGGATCTAATGAGAAATCTCCTGTACTAGAAAAAAAACCTTTGGTAAAGTTTCCATGCATTTACTAACATCCTTCTCTCTAGGAGAGAGGGGGGGAAAAAAAAAGCATCAATCACCACATGAACAAATTTCCTGCACAGAACTGTGATATAATCTGTGGTGCTGAAGTACAAGCAAATGCTTATGAGTATTTGGAAAACAATTCCAAAATGCATGAGTTAAACACTACTTCTTGCAAAATGAAGTTCTCTGGGTAACAATATCATTGATGCAATTCATGGCCCTTACAAGGCAGGAATATGGGTTTGGGTACATGAATTGACATATATTGTGCATATCAGGATTAAGCTCAGTCATGACCGTTATGAAAAGTGAACTTTTTTTATTTCACAATTCTAAGGGCCTTCTTATACTAAAACAACAAACTTCTGTTTTGCAATAGCATTGCAAAACAACAACAGTTAACCTCCAGGCTAATAATCAAGGCACTGAAGGATTGCTGACATTTGGAGAAACTGGAAGAGAGATGCAGCTCCATGAAGAACTGCGATCAGAAGTGAGAGCACCAGAGAAACCACCACCACCAGATATTCATGCAGTCAGTTCTATAATCAAATTCCTTAGCATGTTTGAACAACAAAAACCAATTCTATAAAATAGTTATATTTGGGAACTAGACTAAGATTTAAACATACATTATATGAGTAATTTACCATATACTTATATAAACTTACCAAGAGTAATTTACTAATTTTCTGTTTGTAAAATGTAACACTCAAAGCAGAAAATGCAGTCTACAAATCTGTCAATTCAGATCCTACCAAAACGTGGCACAGAAAAGTCATCACTCCTTATTTTCATATCACACATATTAACAACTAGGATACTTTTAAATGGTACATAAAACAATACATGAATATGTTATGAAATAGGGTACACAATAACCTCCATGTCTGCATCAGCCTTACATGTCCTTGTCTATGCAGAGACAGTTCTGCAGACCACAGTGTTTTGATCCAATACTATAGTTTTAATACATCACTTATCTTTAACTTACTGTAAAAATAAAATGTTTTGCTTCCTCCTTCTTTTCTGAATGCTTCACATGCCCCTCATATATCAATTTCAAAACCACATTTATTTTAAGAACAAATAATGCAAAACTACCCTTCTTCCCTATGCACTTGCCCAGGAAGCTCAGGTTCTGACTCAAGTGAAAGCAGACTTTCTGCCACATCCACTGCTTCAGCACTCATCTATTATTGAATTTTGGTTTAAGACTGAACTTAGAAATTGTAAATAAAAGTTAAAATCAGAAGTACCCATCCTGTCTTTTTCCACTACGTAGATTTTTCCCAGCGGTTGCAAAGATGACAAAGGTAATTCCAATGAAGATGGTGCTTAGCAAGTCTGTAAGGCTACAGAGGACTGAAACTCAGGCTATGAGCAAAGTTAATGAACTTTTTAAGATATTAGATAATTAGATGAGAATTTTAAGCACACTTAAAATGAGCACAGAAGTGTCTGTTCAACAGAAGGGCTACCAGTGCAATTTAAAAAGATCATTTCAACAACTAACTAAACTTTGGCATCACCTTGATCTACCAGGTAGATCTAGTATGGACTGGCCTTATGCAAATTGGTCATTTCAGCTGGTAAAAAGCAAACAGCTGGGAGACTGAATAAATGAGTGGAACTGCAATTGCCAGAGGCAGAAACTCTTACCATAAGTAGTTTGTAAGTTACAAGAAGAATGTAAACCTAAAAGGCAAGAAGAAACTCCCGTCCTTTCTGAAACTGTGTCCAGAAAACAACAAATGCTTGCCTTTTTATGAAAACATCTTTGGTTACAGAACATTCTTCTGGTTAACTTTTTATCTACCTTTCTCCTTGACAAACAGACACATTTAACAATCAAAGTACCACAAAGAAAGAAAGAAAGAAAGAAGAAAGAAAGCACCAGTAATAGGCAAGGAAATGCAACTGTCAGAAAGCCCCAAGAGCTGACCCCCAGACACTTGTTCCAAAGCCTGGTAGCTCCTGAGATAAGGAGTTCTGGAGACCACAGGCAAGACTGGCTCAGGTGCTACAGTGGCAGAGCTACAGGAAGACCATTCCACAGGTGAGACCATGAAGATCCCACGAGCAGTTTTTTAAACTTTTTAGGAGTGCCTGCCTACAACACAACCCTATTTTTGTAAGGATGAGAAATGTATATCCCATGGGCACATGGTCCTAGTAACTACATAACGGGAACAAAAACCCCTCTTTGGTTTCCTAAATGTGTTCCACATCTTTGAACAGTCTCCAACCTGGATCTCAACTTTATTTTTGGTAAATTTTAACAAAGGTTGGTGGCAAAGCTGCATGTGACACAATTAAGCAAGTCATTTGTAAGCACTGGAACTTACCCTGCCTGCTCCCCACTCCAGCCTGGATTCTTTGCTGTGGAGTAATAGAGCTAAGCCCCCACTACAGTGTACAAACTGGGAATGTGCATTTGTCTGCACACCTATTTGCATGAAGCTTGTGGAAAACTAGCTTTGAACTATTTCTGCTCTGTCAAATTTAATCAAAAGCAGCCAAGAAGTTCAAAATGTCTTGAGTGTCAGTAGAGAGAGGCTGACAGAAAGGATTACTAGTGCAGGAAAACCCAGATGAAAAGTACATTCTCTCACCAAAAACATGCTCTCAGCTCATTGCAGAGTTATGTATTTAATAGGTCATACAGTAACACACTCAGCAGATGAAAGTATATAAATTATTTGCCTGGGATCTTTGTCTTCTCAACCAGCTATCCCCAGATGATTACATTCTGTTAGCAGAGCCACTATGGGCAGTTTTAGGATTCAGACTTCTTCCCATACTTGGCTCTGCTCACAACTTCTGCCTTACTTCTTGCACCTGTCAGCTCCTACAAGAGCTCTTCCCAGCCAGCAGAGGCTGTGAAAATGAGAAACAGGACAGCAGGTCGCAGTAACTGGGGATTGTGTGCCCTCCCCTCTCCTACAGCTCTCACAAGCTCCTCTGGCTGTGTGCCTGCTGCCTTCCCCAACCAGCTGATGACAGCAGCCAGATGAACTGGAGGGGGCTGTGGGAAACAGCAAATCAGCTGGACACAGGCAACAGGAATGGCAGCAGCCACCAGGGAGGTTCACAGCTTTCCCTCATCAACCTCCCCACGCGAGCTGCGGTGCTACCAGAGCTCTTCAGAGCAGCACAGATTCAGCCTCTGTGGGGCACTAGGCAAGTAAAGGTGCTTTGCATCACATCCCACACACTGATGCTAATCCCATGTACAGATTGATCTAATCTTGGAGCTAAATCAATTAAACCTAAGTGAAAATGAAATAATAGCTCTCCCTTGACTAAATGCAGAAGTTTAAATAGCTACAAATCACACCCTTCCTCCAAAACCTTTCCTGCTTTCCCAAAACATTCCAACAGCATAAACTGTTTATACTTCACAGGCAAGTGCATACAATAGGCATAGAGCTTGTTTCCAACACAGTAGAGAAATAATTACAGTGAACTTTTTACCTCCCACCTGCAATTCCTCCCCAAAAAAAACAATTGCAAGGCTAAACAGTGATTTAGCTGGATGTTAACACTGAGGTTCAACAACCTCCATAGTGCTCACATGAAACAGTTCTTCTGCATCCTCAATAACCAACAAAACTCATAGCAGCAAAAAACAATAAAAGGAACTTGTAATTTCCTAATCCTGAGGCTGTTAAACCTCTGGAAGTATGTATGCTTTGGGGAAAAAAGGGGTAAGCTCTTTCCTTTCATTCTCCAATGGAGTGATTTTCATAACAAAAAGAGAGATTTTTTTCACACCTAAAATACCTAGCTGAGCCAAGCTTCCTTACAGTAACTGATTTACAGACCTATTTTTTAATCAAGTGAACTCAACACAAGATTTGTGTTTTAGCTTCAGCTTTAAGGCTTCAATTCAGTTTTCTCCATCTTGCACAGAGTTTTCCAGGAAGACTCTGACTCACAGTCACAACAGTGCTACTGATTTCTGGCTCTAATACAGGAGTACATCCCTGTTCTGAAGAATCATTCCTCAGGTGCTACAGTCCAACAGAAAATATTAATACTCCCAGGAACTGTCCTGAAATACAGTCAAAAGCAAGAAAAACAGCACAATATTGGTATAAATTGGGTAGGAATTCTTTTACTCTCCCTTTTTTGTCAGGGAGTAAACAAAGATGTTTCTACTGAAGAACACTGCAGTGGAAGGGTGGAAAGTCATCCAGAATTCATTAATTTCAGTGTAAAATTAAACATACACTCCTGACTCTGAACAGCCATTCAGGAAGCAAAGTAGTAAACTTGGATCACAAAATCAGGTTAAAAAAAGCAACAGCTCTGAGGGGGCATTTACCCTGTAATTTTTTGTGGTTTTACCCAAAGACAGAGTCCTGCAAAATGCTTGTGGCTCTGCAGTTGATATTCCACCTTTGACTTCTTATAGGCAAGAAATCATGATCATTGAATTTATATATGAAAACACAGCCCAACTTCCCAGAAGAAATGAGTCGGCAAATAAAACCGAAAAGAAAAACACAGCTTACAGAATTTTCTTAGATCAAGAGGTCTTCAGTGTGCAGGACTGTTCTCAGAGCTCCTGAAACAACTTATTCCATCCCCCACCCTCAGGGACTTCACAGTTCTGCAAGACACGATTTCAGCCTACAGGTCATGAACATTATCAGCTAACCAGCACAGAAAAGGCTTCTCAAACCCCTGTCTGCAGGGTACTTCTGCTTGCTCACGTTCTCAAAAGAATGAGCCCCAAAATCCTGTGACTAAAAGGCATCAGATTATCCCACATAAAACAGTGGGGAGGTGGGAATTGTTGGCAAGTACAGAAATGCACGTACATTATCTCTTTCTTCTGTAAAAGCTGATTCTTGGAAGTCTGACTTGACAAAAGCACACATAGTATTCATTTGTATCACTTGTGACTCCCAAAAAGCCCGTTTGTGCAGCTGTTGGAAGGAACTCTAAGCACTATTTGTAATTAGATTAAATGCAATGAAAAACAAACCAGATCTAATTTGGTAAGATGCACAGTCAAACATCTTAAGGCCAAACTCTTAAGTTTCAGATAAAGCAGCTGTTGCCATCTTTGCAGTTTTTATGCCAAAATACTTCCCATTTCTGAATTACAGAACTCTCTCTCAATTATAAATAAGTATTTCACTTTTCAGATGCTGTGGCCTCTGGAGCAAGCCAATTTCTAGTTTTCTTTCATTCTCAGGGTGGGGGGAAAAGCCCTTTTACAGAAAAATAAAACAAACTAAAAAACCCCTAGAGCAGGTCAAAAGAAAAAAGACCTCATTTATCCTCTCACTTCAATATATCCAATACAAATTGAGTATAACCACTTATGTCAAAACTTAGGCATTACAGCCCCTTCTTCGGCAAGTTATTTGACTAAAATATTTTTAGGGTTTTTTTCATTTGAGTTGGCATTCAGCAGTGAACGTGCTGAGTTGTTTCTATCACTAATTCAAACAATCGCACTCTCCCATTCACTACAGAAACGTGCAAGCCTTTCTTCAGGTTCTCCTTCCAGAGTTCCTCCTTATCTATTTATTCACCAAGAAAATGCCTGAGAGTTGCCAACACCAACATGATTGGTGTTCTTTCGCTTGGTAACACTACAGAACTACTAAGACGATACAAGGAAACCTTTTACTTTGTTTCTCCTGTCCTGATGGCATAGAATTAAACTACTTTTTCTGAGCAAAGGACACAGTTCTGAATACATGCTGGGGTGAAATAATGTCCAAGATTACTGCAAGATAAAAACAAATTTCTATTTCCAGCATTGCACAAAGATCCGAACTACAGAAGAAACCCACTCAACACAAGAATAAATAAAAGCACTTCAGCTATGCTACAGGAAGAGTGTGAAGGGCAAGAAGTCCTGGAAAAAAGCTTAAATTATTTAGGCATGCATACAGGAGAAGGTCAGTTTGTGAGAAGGGGTAAAACCTGCTTAGCCAAGGATGTCCAGAACCATGGGGCAAAGAGGCAAAGGAGGGAATTCCCATCACAGGACATGATCCCATGTGCTACGCTCCATGTCCTATACCAGGGACTCTCTCAGTACATAGCAGAATCTTTTTCTCTGCTTGTTCGCTTCAGGCTGCCTAAATTCAAACTGGCTGTTGAGACAGAGGGAGAAGGAAAGATGCAAGCCCCCATCCCAACCCCTGGCTCTGGGATTTTCCTACTTCTTTTGGGTTTACCTGGCAGGCTCCTCAGTTACATCACACCCTTTGTGTCTGTCGCTTATAGGGGAGTGAAAGCACCCCAGAACTGAGACCCATTTGCATTTGCTTCAGACACAGTTAAACATCAAGGAGCGTGGCAAGTCTGTTCGTGCCACACGGAAGTTCTTTAAGGATTGCAATGGGCTTCCTAAACACGAACACAAAAACCAGAGCTGTATCTGACACCAGCTGCCCTTTCAGTTTCCTTAGAGACATCTCAGAATGCTCTGTGCAGATCCTTCTCACGCCGGCACATCCACTGCATTAGGGTAGCAAAATGAAATACCTCTGACATCACAATTGGCAGGTAAAACCTCACACCTTTCTTTCCAAAGTCTCCTTACCACAGCAGAAGCACCTTGGGTTTTGCATTTCAAATAAATCTGTTAGTGAAAATGACAGAACAACATCTCTCTGACAACAGCACCTCATTTTTTGATGAGGAAACTCCAGAGTTCCTTTATAGGGAGGCACACCTGGAAGGGCACGGAGCAAGGAAGAATGAATGAGGAACAGATATGCTCAGGTCTTGTTGGAGAAAAAAAATCCATGCTGTCTTGCTTTGCAATGACTTGGCTGCACCTTCCATGTGATACCTTCTAAACACGAACTCTAAAACAGTTTTGATGGTTTGGCAATTTCCAACACACTGCAGTCAGTGATTATGCATACAAACATGGCTTTTAGGAGCAAAATATTTACCACTCGTTTAGGAAAAACGTGAAGCAAGACCTATTTTCTGCCTGTTCCACATTTTTCATCTATTACTAACTTATACTGCTTTGACCTGGGTTTTCATTAGCACCGGGAAATAGATTGTTTTTTCGAATGTGATGCTTTCTCCTTTCTTAGTGCTTCAGTATAGCTGTTACACATATAGATCCAAAGCTAATAATCATATACATTTCTTGCTTGTGTCCATGTGCTGCACCTACAGTTCTTCATGATCACACTAATTTTAAAAAGGCAAGTTTTTGAGGACTAAAAGAATATTTTTTTCCCTCCCCTAAAGCCCCAACCTTTCCCAATCAAAAACAAAGTCCATCTGCTAATTCTGAAGTGCTCCACCCTGGCTGACAACACATCCAAATATACTCCAGTAGATATATCAAGGTGCACTTTAAGTTTTGTAGGACAAGAAAAAAATGTGGTAAAAGAAAAAAAAAAAAAAAGAAAAAAATTGAAAGAGAAAAATCTTCTGCATCACATTTTCCTAGACACTGGCATTTGAAACTGACTTACATTGCAAGATGCTTGCCTGGGGGAAAACCTTGGTATTCCCAGTACTGCGCATGATTAAAAAGTACTCAGAACATCTCATTTCGACACAAACATATCCCAATGAATGTATCCACAGCAGAAGACCAGAAGTTAAATCTCATGCACATGTTGGCTACTACTTTAAATGACAGGCCTCCAGTTATAGAAACCAGCAGAGTGCAGAGACCCACGGATTGTCCCTCAGAACCCGTGGGCTTTGAGAAGTGATGCTGCCTCAATGACAGTGTAGGATACCCACTGTTAAATCAATTTGAAAGTGATCTCTTCCTAAATGCCGTGTTTTAAGAGAAGCCCTGATCACAGGAGTTTACAGACACCACCTGAGCTCACTCTGCTCTCGGAGCAGGCAGCCTCAGAGCTCAGCACTGAGAGTAAGGCCTGCACTAACCCCACTCATCATCAAAATCCTTTTGGGGAACAAAACAAAAATACATGAGCTAAACATAAGAAACAAGCAGCCCAGACTGCCCTGCAATCATGCCAGAGTGAACTTCAGAGGATGAACCTGAGCTGTTTGTGACCATGGACACCATTTTCTGCAGGCTGGGGTAATTTGTGCCTTTGAACACCCTGAAGTCATTTGTTAGAACATAATTGATGCTCATCTCCTAAGAGCAGCGGAAAATCTGTCAACATTAGCACAGCCCTGGACAGTTTATAATTCCTACCAAAATTATAAAGATCCTGAAAAGACTGGGAAAAAAATAACATGCCAAAAGTATTTGTTTACATCTGATACTCACCAGTAAGTGTTGGGGTAGAAGGAGATAAGCAATGAGAAGGGAAAGAATACCTAAAATATTTGAAGTCTATACATTTAAAAGATTTTTGAACCAGAAACTGGGTAAAAGTCCCCAAACATTTTATATGTTCTGAATGTAAAGACTTATTTTCACTTGCTCACTTAAATAAGCACGGGAGAAAAACTATTTGTATACAAATACAAATTAAAGAACTTTCTGCTAGTCCTAAAATATGTCATGAAATACATGTCTCTTCCATTTCAAAGCATTTTACTACAATTTAGGGAAGATTAATATTACAATGTTACCCTCTTTAATTTCTTTTTTCTACTGAGCATGCAATTTTCTACTTGGCTAATCACTTAGACATGATTATGAAACAAAAATATACACATCACTGAGTCTGAGCTGAAGAGCAGGGAGCTCATTTATTAGAAGTTAGCCATGTCAAAGAAATGAAAGCAGATAAATGGAGTTTTACTGCTGACTAGCATCAAAACAACATCAGTTTTCACAGAGGGGTTTTTTTCTCCCCCAAGCTGTGGCAGGGGATAAGGAAATGAGAAAAATTACTGAAGCACCTTATTTATTTAACAATTGTTATTTAGATTAATTGTTGTTTATGGCAATCGTTATTTAAAAATAAACTACAATATTTCATCATGAATAGCAACAGGAATAGCAATAGGAGTTTGAGTATGATTAAAAAATCCTTATACTCCATTAAGATATACATTAAAAAATATTAAGCAGTGTATTGCCACCTAACTTTTTTGCTCTTAATTGATTTAACTGGCAGTAAAATGAAACAAATCTCTGGATGTATTTTCAAATTAAACTCATTTTTCACAACTAGCAGTTGTAAAAGTGGCCTTTCCATCCTGAACAAAAGCATTTGCTCATGATTAGATACTCCAGTGAGTTTTGCTCACCTGGCCCCATCCACTTACTGCACCCAGAGATGTGCCATGCATTTCTGCATCTTAAATTCTATATCCTCACATCAGGTTGGGCTGCCTGGTTGGTTACACTGGGACAGTGCTAAATACCCAAAAATGCAGTGACAGACATTCGTGTTGACAAATGCCAAGAGAGAAATAATCACAGTTAAAAACAGACAAGAAGAAATAAGTTCCAGGTAAGTGATTGACAGCATTAGTGCAAATCTCAAAGAGCAGAAAATGCTTTTTCACCACAGATTTTTAGGAAACATTTTAGGATTTGGGGAAAATCCAATATCAATGCTAAGGATGACTCTCCCTGGTTTAGCAGTCAGAGCAAGACTTCAGAGCATACAACAGTCCCAGAAAGCAGAGAGCTCTCTCACAGCAGGATTTGGGAGTTCCCTGCAACACTCACGGGGAAATTGATCAAGCTCTCGGCAAGAAAAGGAAACATTGGTTTCCACTGGTGTCTCGGTTCTTTGCTTGGGTTTTGTTGGGTTTTTTCCTTGGAAGGCAATTCAGTGGACTTGGGAAGGTAAGAATGCAACTTATTCCAGCAGGACACAAGTATTACGCTTCACTAGAAGCTGGGGGATTCTCAGTAAAATAAACTCTTGGGTAGTCCTTCTGTAATATTAATTATGGGCTTTTATGAACAGATATTTGAACACCACAAAAATCAGTTTTCAAATGTGCTTTTACTCAAAGAGAGGAGAACAAAAAGCACTGCAAGTTGTACCACTATCTGCCTAATCACTATAAAGAAGAACAATAAATTGATGTTGAAGTAGAGAAGGTTACTGTAATGTCAGTCACAAAGAGACCAACTCTCACAGCCCTAATCAGGGTTTCTATCCATGTCAGCAGGATTCTGAGCCCCAGCTTCGTTTGGCATGGTTCATTAAATAAGAGGCTATTCTGCAATGACCAGTTTTCTGTTCCAGATTCATTCCATCACAGACAAACACATTTATACATACAGGGGCACAGCAACACCTGCATCACACACACCAAGAGTGACCAATAGAGCTTGCATACAGCCATGGAAGACGCATTTGGAGGGGATGGAGCTTGACAAAACCAGCAACTGAGCACCTGGCCCTGACAGAAGTGCAAGCAGAGGGTGCACTCAGAACTGCTGACTGTGATCACATAGCAGCAGTCACACATTTTCTGT
Source organism: Aleadryas rufinucha (assembly GCA_013397815.1). Classification (NCBI taxonomy): domain Eukaryota; kingdom Metazoa; phylum Chordata; class Aves; order Passeriformes; genus Aleadryas; species Aleadryas rufinucha. The sequence goes on from VZTH01016211.1 coordinate 776,337, forward strand.
TCATCCTTTATGACAGTCATAGTAACCTCTATTACCATTTCTTAACTGCTCCACTATTGTTATTTTAATAGTGTTTGCTACGTGAAAATCAATATAATGCACGGATACATTTCCAGGAAGGTCAAATTTGTTTGTACATAATACTTAAAAATACATAACTTGTATCAGTGCTTTCCAAGGTGCTTAAGGAGTTGTGCTGAAGAGTACTGTATATCATTTTAACTGACCAAAACCCAGGCAAGGACTCTGAGCAACTACCATAGCTGGATGTGCTACACTTACATCAGCAACAACTGATACAAACAAGAACAAAGGGGTTTTACATAATAAAACACAATGTTTGAGTAATTTATTTACACTACTACTGAAGTGTTTTTCAGATCCTAGCGTCCTTTGTGCAGAAAGCTTAACACGATTATCATGCTGAACTGCCAAAATCCTCTGCAGTGCAGGGAATTGGCACCAAAATAAGGATGACGGAATTACAGGTGTCCAAGACCATTACTTCTCCTTCCATGGAGCAATCTGAATGGCACCCATTTTTGCTGCCTAAATGTCACAGGCCAGTTAAACATACCATGTGGCTGACTAAACGAAATTATCATACTTCATCCTCTTTCATTACAATACACTGTGTTTAACTGTAGGGAAAACAGGGCATAAAAGAAACATTAAACATAAAATGCACAAGCTTTGCAGAACTTGCTGTTACTTAAGAGTATCTTTTTACATATAGTCCTCTCCAGTAAAGATCAGCTACATTAGGGACATAAAACTGTTTCTGTTTCTAAACTTTTTTCTCCCCAATATCAAACCTTTGCAAAAACTATTTGGAATATCCCCTCCCAACAGGGAATATATTCGAGCGCCGTGTGAGGTTAATGATCTTTGTGCATTCGCTTTTCAAGCTACAGATCACTACTGAGTATTGTATTCTCCTTTGCTCCAGAGTTTGATCAAGGGAACATTGTTTGACAACAGCACGTTCTTTGACAAGTTCTTTAGGAAGATGGACACATTAAAGATAAGAGAAGGGCGCTGCAAGAAAGAGACATGCATTTCATTAGAGTTATGGTGACTGGAACAAATGCAACACAAAATGAAAAGCCCTTAATCACTTCAGAGCCGTGTTGTTACCTACTTGTATCGCTGTAATGAGCCACTCTAAACTGCTTAGAACAATCCAGTAGAATTCATTTCCAGAACAAAGTACACTTCATTTGGAAAGCAGTTTAAATTCAGCCAAAAAAATATGGTTGTTTATCCCATTAAACCAAAATTCACTATACTAGTATAAAAGCAAATACAGCACTATCATTAAAGTAGGGAGAAAGAGCCACATAAACAGTAGCATTCAAGGCGCCAACCAGGGAAAAGACAGCTCTTAGAGGGCAGTAGCAGAGAACACTACCTAGAATTATGATTTCTTGGACAAAAGCTGTTTATTTAGCTGGATCATAGACATCCTGATGGGCACATGAATGCAAATAAAATATGAAAATACTAGTATGCCAGCAATGCAATTACTAAATCAATCTCAATTCATAAAAATCATCCAAAATTGGGAGCTGGGTTATTGCCCAGATAAGAGACAGAAACATTTGGAAGAGCAGTTACAAGCAGCACAGAATTCCACTGTCCTCTCCCACACGAGCCCAAAGGACTGATATCCACTGAGAGCTGCTGATGGTGATGGAGAGGGGCAGGAGGAATGTTAACAATCTTCCCCTTTTGACCCACATCAGGCTGAGATCACAAAGCAGCTTTGCAGGGGCAGAGCCCATGAAAAGGAATACAGGCCACCCACAGGAAGGTATGCTGAGCTGACACACACTGATGCATCTGCATTCTTCCCTTTTTTTTCCCCTTGGACCTGTTTGATTTATGATTCAATTAGAGCAGTAGGCTGTATATCTTATCTTTATATTGAAACCATTGCTGTTATTCACGAGACTGGATAAAACCAGCGTCATTTGGGACTTACTGACCTCCTTATTGCTAGTCCCAGGCTTTTCCAACCACTAACCCAGGTGCAGGTGAACACATCACAATTCTTCATTCCCTTCCAGAAAGATGTTGTTTCCAGTGAATTTCCCTAGAAGGAAGGATTAGCTCCTACAGGAGGATTGCTAGAAAAGCACATCACTCTTCAGACTTGCCCCATTGTTTCTGAATGTGTTTGGCTTGCTGCCTCTGACACCTGGCTTTCCAACACCACAGAGCTTATTTATGAAACATGACATCACAGAAACCAGAGGCAAGGCTCGGTCTATTTACATAACACCTTCTGCAGCAGGGAAGCCAGGTAGCAAAGCACCTGCCCTGCTCCCCCACCCCCGCCTGCCACAGCAATCCTGCAGCCCCTCTCTCCCCAACTACAGCAACAAAACACTTCCCAGAACTGTGCTGTGAGCTACACCACCAAAATGACTCAAGCCTGCAAAATTTAGCCTGTATCAATAGAAGGATAAAGCAAAAACTTCAAGAATAAGAGTACCTTACTGAATTAAAATCTTCACAGAGTGATAACAGAGGGGTGGAGGAAAATAAACAGGGTATTTCAGCAGAGGATTGCAAGGATCAACAGAGCACAGGAGACTTAATGCACCAAGGGAGGGAAAAGATAGGAAAAAACCAAACCAACTAAACAAACAATATGGAAGAGAAAGTTCTCTGCTGTGGAAGAGTGTTTGGAACTAAGGCACCTGAATGAGATGTTGAAGGCACAGCTTGAATTCCCAGCTGAGGAAGGAAGTGCCAAGTCTAAGACCAAGCAAGCCTCAAGATCAACCTTGAGAACTACACATGCTCCTATTTATAAAAGCTGAGCCCCTGCATTGCTGTTTTACATGGCACATGTTTAAGAGGTGGATGCCATTTAGGAGGCTCTGGCCTTTTCCTTCTTCACTGTAACCAACTCCCACCAGAGGCTCCTATCACAGAGCAAGGCTGCCTCATGCATTTGCAAAGTCATGACCTGTGAAATTATTTGCCCTCTCAGACAAATGCATATGTGCTCTCTCTGCAGTATTCTTTGAACAGGGGCAAGCAGAATCCAGATATAGAGAGGAATATGAAAGGAAATTGCTTCTGCCATCAGAGATTTAAAACACTGAATCACACTTCTAGATCGTTCACCTGCACAACAGGGTCGTGTCTGTGGTACAACAAGTCATTACTTTCACTGATTCAAAGCCCAGTGAAATTTGAACACAATCTCTTCGTAGCTATTAATGCCTAAAATCTCCAAAAGCTTCAAGATAGCAAGCCCAGGTGTATGGGAATTTTCTCAGTTAAGTGTTGTGAGAGGCTGTTAAGAACATCTTCCATCTTTGTCTTCCTTTATCTTACCACACATTAAAGACAACTTGCTCCACAGTTCTGGGTGATACATGTACCAGTTTATGTACTTGGGATGTTGCACAACACACTCATATGACTAGAGATATGGGGTAATAACACAATTACTGTGCCTGAACTCTAATCTCTGCTGATCGTGACTTACAGAAATGGCCTGAGCTATCTACAAAAACCAAACCTACCAGAATAAAACACAATGCAATTTATCTGTTGGAATAAAATACAAAAATACTCATACAGCGTCCCCCTCTTTTTATTTTTAGGGTTGTCAATAAACTGTTTGTCTTTACAGAACAGCACTGAGGCCACTGGAGGGTAAGTAATGAATAACGTTTAGGTTTTGAGAAAGTTACCAAATTTATTCATTCCTCTAATATTCCTTTGAAAGATTATGATAAAGTCAGTATTACTCCTTGTTTGGCTAATTTAATTAACCTCTCCCTTAATACCCATCACATGATGACTACTATATGTTACTACTGTTACTTTTTAATATTCTAGAATTCTTACACCTGTAATTAGTTGCCTTTTTGCTTTCCCTGAATGCAGTATTGACTGTCAGAACAGAAGACCAGCTGACTCACCCTTTCTGTTCAGTTTCCAGTGTTCCATTATACCACAAAGATACAATTTAAAGAGCACACTGCCCCCTCACCACACACACGAATCATTCTTTACCTCTTCACCCAGTTGCCTCCACCAACATCACTCACCAGTCCCAAAAACACCTCCATAAAAGGGTCAGTCCAGCAGTAGAGAAGGAATCAGCTTCTTGGAATTCCCCCACAACAGAAACAGAAAGCTCCCAAAGAAGGGGAAAGTTGTAAAGAAACAAGGAAGATCCTAACTGCTCAAATTAACTCTCCTCAATAAGCAGCACCTGCATCTCCCAGGAGCCTGAATTTTGTGCTCTAAAAATCACCTATGGGTCACATATAGATCAGATTATCTCAGTGAGAAAAGGGTAAAAGGTAATTATCACATTTCAGCACTGTCAGATCCGTTCTGTGGTGTGACTAGGAGTTCTTTGCACAGTTAAGTCCAGCAACCTCAGGAGGAAATTCCTGCGACCTAAAGCTGAACAGGTGTTCTGAGGAAACTGAATCTGCACAGAAATTGCTCTGCTGGCCAAGGCAGCACTAAACTATTTAATGGACAGAAACAAGTCTGAAATTACAGGATGGAAAAGGAGATCTTAAATAAAATCATCCCCATGCACACACAAACCACCCCCCCCCCCCAAAAAA
>VZTH01016211.1:786400-878540 GCA_013397815.1 Aleadryas rufinucha
GGCGCGCTGGCTCCGGGACCGCCGCCGCCCCGTCCCGCCCCGTGCCGTGCCTGGGGCCGGCCGCGCTGGAGGTGCCACAAGGCGGGGGCAGCGCCCCGAGGTCCGCCCCGCTGGAAAACCGGGAGAGCGGCCGCTGCCGGGGGCTCCGGAGGGCCGGGGAGCCCCCTCAGCCGCCCGCACCTGCACCGCGGCTCACCTGGAGGCTGCGGGCTCCGCTCTGCCCGCCGAGCGCACGCAGGATGCGGGGCGGCAAAGCGCAGCTGAACTTTGTTAAACAAAACTGCGGAGCCAACCAAATCCTCGCGCCGGGCGCTGATAACTCCGCAGCGCAGCTCTCGCTGGTTTTCCATCAGGAGTGCCACAGGTGCAGTGTATTCACTACAATGCGAATGCAAAACCGCTCGCAGCTGAGCGGCAGCGGCAGAGCAGCCATCGGGAGTTGTACCTGTGGATAATGATTAGCTGGTACTCCCTCAGAACGCGCTTCAGCCTGGCTGGGTCAGTCCTGGTTTCCTTCCCCCAGCCCAAGCTGAGGGCTGTACAAACCTCACAGGTGAGATGCCGCCGTGATCAAACCAGCAGTTAGTTCTGCTTGTACTTTTTCTTAGTTTAAAAAATGTCTTAATCAATCTCATTAAAATGTGTTTTATCACAGCACAAAATTGTGAAAGTATTGTAAAGCAATTAAGATTACTTTAGTTTTGACTTAAATTACTTTATCCTATCATTACTTCTTTTCTCACAAGGCTGTCCTGCTGCATCAACCCATTTTCCTGTTTTAATTAGAACTTGATTTACCCATTAGCAGTGCTGAAACACAATAAATGCTATTAAGCACTAATTGACCTAGAAATATTGGTGGTAACACCATCATTCAGTCAGTTTTACTAAAGTGGGCCTTCGTGCTGTAGGTGCAATTTACGAAACACGTCCCCAGCTGTATAAACTGACTATAGGTGTTTATACATCTTTGGATATTGTGTAACTAATTGCTTGTCATTCCCTCTCTCATGTGTAAACTTTTTTCTTTGTATACAGAGCCAAATAAAAATATTTAACCAAAGACCTTGCCTGTGTCTCACATGGAGAAGGTAATTCCCCAGAATGTTTTCATCCCTCTTATTTTGGATGTGACTCATTTCCTCAACCCACTTGGAGAACTGGGAGCCAGAGGAGACGGGGGGGGGAAAGGAGCACAAGCTCCCTGTTGGCTAAAAGCAGGCGTGAAGCGAGGCTGGTCACATTCACTGATGGGCAGTGGCAATCAGCAGTTCTGTGGCTGGTCACACACTGGTTTTATACAACTCATGTACCAACCACACCATCACTGCGTAGCATCTTCCACTGCTCTTTTGGGAAGGACAGTTAGAGAGACTTAAACGGGATTTGCAGACTGAAAAAGAAAATAGCACCTTAAGGGGGAAAAAATGATTTTACTTGAAATGAAAAGTGGGGTTTAGGTCTATTCTTACAATTGCTAGGAGGAGGAATATTTAAACAANCCCCCCCGGCTCCAGCCCCGCACCTGGCGGGCGGGGGCACAGCCCGCCCCCCCCCGCCGGAGCCGCCACTCGCAGCCGCCGGGCGCTCACCCTGCGCTGCCCCGGAGCGCCGACGAGAGGGAAGAGGAGGAGGAAAAGCAGAAAGAGACGCCGGTGCCGCTCGCCCACCCTCCCGCCGCCCGGGGGCTGTGCGCTCACCTGGTCCCTGCCGCCCCGTGCCGCGGGACGCGAGGGGAAGGAGCAGGAGGAGGAAGAAGAGGCCATGTTGCAGCGCTCCCAGGCTGAGCTCCTCACCTCGCCCAGCCGTCCCGGGCTCACCCCAGCGCCAGGCCGTCCTGCCCGCGCCGCCGCCCNGTGAGATGCCGCCGTGATCAAACCAGCAGTTAGTTCTGCTTGTACTTTTTCTTAGTTTAAAAAATGTCTTAATCAATCTCATTAAAATGTGTTTTATCACAGCACAAAATTGTGAAAGTATTGTAAAGCAATTAAGATTACTTTAGTTTTGACTTAAATTACTTTATCCTATCATTACTTCTTTTCTCACAAGGCTGTCCTGCTGCATCAACCCATTTTCCTGTTTTAATTAGAACTTGATTTACCCATTAGCAGTGCTGAAACACAATAAATGCTATTAAGCACTAATTGACCTAGAAATATTGGTGGTAACACCATCATTCAGTCAGTTTTCCTAAAGTGGGCCTTCGTGCTGTAGGTGCAATTTACGAAACACGTCCCCAGCTGTATAAACTGACTATAGGTGTTTATACATCTTTGGATATTGTGTAACTAATTGCTTGTCATTCCCTCTCTCATGTGTAAACTTTTTTCTTTGTATACAGAGCCAAATAAAAATATTTAACCAAAGACCTTGCCTGTGTCTCACATGGAGAAGGTAATTCCCCAGAATGTTTTCATCCCTCTTATTTTGGATGTGACTCATTTCCTCAACCCACTTGGAGAACTGGGAGCCAGAGGAGACGGGGGGGGGGAAAGGAGCACAAGCTCCCTGTTGGCTAAAAGCAGGCGTGAAGCGAGGCTGGTCACATTCACTGATGGGCAGTGGCAATCAGCAGTTCTGTGGCTGGTCACACACTGGTTTTATACAACTCATGTACCAACCACACCATCACTGCGTAGCATCTTCCACTGCTCTTTTGGGAAGGACAGTTAGAGAGACTTAAACGGGATTTGCAGACTGAAAAAGAAAATAGCACCTTAAGGGGGAAAAAATGATTTTACTTGAAATGAAAAGTGGGTTTTAGGTCTATTCTTACAATTGCTAGGAGGAGGAATATTTAAACAAAGTCAAGTGTGATGTGTACATGTAAATCCAGATTGTATTTCCACAGGCTTATAAACCTCACTTGTCTCATCTACACTCCCACCTAGAAGAGTACAGTGCTTTTCTTGGCAGCTGGAATGATACCTGGAGGGAAGGAAAAGTTAACTTCCCTTACTTCAGGAGAGGTTTCAGGTCAGATTTCCCTGACAGAGGTTTGGAATTTAAATGTGCTGTTGCAGTGCATTTGATCTGATTGAGCAAAGCAGCGGGTGGTAGTTGTAAGATGAAAAAGGATAAACAGATAAAACCTGAGGTAAATAGGAAAAAAGGAGTATTATGTGTTGAAATGAAACAACCATTCCAGGAAAGAGATTTTTAATGTATGTGTCTCCAAGTGAGGAATGTTGCTGATTGAATTAAACTGCTGCTGCAGACAGGGCCTGACATTTGTGCACAGCCTCGGGGAATGGGGTTTGTGGTTGCCTTGTTCCCTGGAGGGATGTGCTGTTATCCAGCCCTCCACACCTACCTCAAAACCAGTCCCTTCCAGGCACTGCTTGCCTGCACCCAGGCTGAGGGAGCTCCAAAGGTGAGCCTGACTGCACCTCCCCTGCTCCCATACACCCAAACAGAAGTTAAAAAGCGGTTTATTGGGTTCTGCCATTTTAATTCTTGAATTGTAAGCTAAGTGAAATGCAAAAACTAAAATCAGGAACCAGCCAGCTGACCTGGGGTCAAGAGGGAAAGCTTTGCCCAACTGAAGTTAATTGGAGTTTTGCCAAAGACTTTGGTGGAGCCTGGCTTTTTGCCCAGACGCTCCAAAGAAACAAAAAGCACTCTTTTTTTCCTCTGCCCCCAGGTTTGATGTTCACCTTTCTGTCTATTCTGTTCACCTTTCTCATTTAATTACAATTATTACAATAAAATCCAGGTTGGGCAACTGTAGCTATTTCTCTAAAGGTTTATATGAAACCAGCTGTGTGTTCCACAACCAAGGAAGATCCACAATGACAGTGAAGCATTCCCTACTGTGGGAAAGGAGTTGGGCAAAGTCAGAGCTGGGGGAAGGTTTCAGTCCAGCAGTCACACGTTTCAGCCCCTGGAAGCCACCTTTTGTTTTATTTTCAAACAGTTCTCAGGAGCTTTTTGTTTTCTGGCATCCTATCAAAATGCTAATGCAGAATGAGAGCAGCAGAGAAGTTTTCCATGTTTCATCATAGTGGGAACTGTCCTGCATAATGAGAGATTTAACAGGTTAAATCTATCACCTGAGATATGCATTAGAGATATTATCCCTCTAATACCATCTTGCATTCCTAAGTGCTAGTACATCTCTCCTACTGTACCTTTGCATTTGTCATGTTAATAAAATAATCTTCGAGTTTTAATAAATGTTAAAATAAATCAATCAATGTTTGTATTTATCTGCTTTCCAGCACAGTGAACACAACCTATTTGAGATGCCCTCATTAGTATTCACAAACCAGTTGACCTTTATTAGTCCCATCATTATGTAAAAGACAGAATGCACTTTTTCTCTTCCTTACAGTGATGTTATTGCTGAGGAGAATATGATTAATAGACGAAAGACAAGACTATATTGACTCTTGCAGCTGCCCTCTGCTCAGCAGGGAAGGAGCTGTTCAGAGCATTACACTGGGTTCTCAGCCATGAATACAACTGTAATGCCATAATCCGAGCTCAGCATTGTCAGTCTGATTCCATGTGCCTTGCACAAACAGCGCTGCACTTCAGGCAAGTGGAAGTCTGGGATGCCAAAGAGGTTTTAATATATGTGCCCCTTGGTCATTCATATAAATATAATGTAATTAACATTGTGTTGTCAAGGTAGACCTAGATTCCTTTGCTGTTTGCCTTGGAGGTTTCCCTCGGTTCTGCACTTGGATGATCCATGTTTTGCTGTAAAGGGGAACAGCAGTCCCAGGGATTCCCACATGTGTCCATCTGTGACTCAGCTGTCAGCACGCTCACTGCTGCTGTCCTTCAAGCAGGACAGTAAATCCCTTCAAACACAAAAGTCACTGCAAATGGAGTTGTATCGCTTGTCTCAAGCAGCATCATTAGCTCCTGCCATGTCCACAGCAATGATCAGCCGAGATAAGCACTATCCAGTCAGAAAGGAGACGTGAATTATATCCTAAGAATATGCAGACAACAGCGAGAGGGAGGGAAATGCAAGGTAAGCAGAACTGTCAGACTGATGTTTGACAAATTAATGCCATGTCGAGTCCGTACTTCCATGCACTCGGCCTCCTAAGCAAGGCAGCTGGAGCTCTGAGAGAGGGCCACAGGCTGAGGGCAAGGCAGCTCTGCTGCTCCTGGAGCACACCACTGCACACAACAGCACACAGCTCTGCATTGCTCTGAGGTGTTGGCACGGCCAGCAGTCCACCCAACACAGAGACCACAGCAAAATAATGTCTCTGAGCTGCTTACCTGACGAAGCCAGCACAGGCTGGGCACTGAGGCAGAGCCACAGGAGCTGACACAAAGGCAGGGGCAGTGATGGGCTTCAAGTGCAACAGCGATCAGACAGATCTCACAGCCATCCACCTCCCAGACCTTTCCTAAAGGTATCAGAAAAGGCTGAACTTGTCACCTGAGGTGCTGACCAAGGGGATGACCAAGCACCTCAAACAGATCACAGTGCTGTGTCTTGCTGGGTGATGGAGAAGTCCCCTCACATGTGAAACAAGATGGGCTCCTTTACAGGAGAGAGCTGCTCTTTCACCAGCTTTCCTTCTGGTGCCTCCTGGCCTTTCCCACTCAAAGCCCATGAGGCAATGGGATGTACGGAAAAAGATGTATTCTCAAAGAGTTTGAAAAGTCTGAGCACTTTGAGAATGAACAGTGTCCAGCAGGAAGGACAGTCTGAGCACAGCTAAGAAACACTTGTGTGTATTTAAACTAAAGCTAGAAAAAAAGATCTCGCTTTCAAGGAAATTCAGATCAGTGCACTATTTCCAGACACAGTACATTTTATATATAATCTCTATATACTTTAATATAACTTATATTAATTTATAGTACTGAATACTTATACTGCAACACCACCAGCAACCCCCCTAAATTAACTAGGGTTACCATATGTCTGAGGTTTCCAAGACACGTTTTCTTTTTCTCTGAAGGAAAAGGTGGACTTTGGCCACCTACCTAAGGTCCCTGGACAAGGACTAGTCCAGCAGCAGTAGCTCCAGCCCCTGCTGGCTATAGGAAGCAATTCTCCCAAAGCTGCAGAACACATTGATAGTGCTGCCGGTGCAGAGCCAGGCCTGAGGGATGTGTCCCACCCTCTGCCTGAGCTGTGCAGCTGATCCATGTGCATTGCTGTTCCTGGGATGTCCTGGCTGCTTTGGACTTGTTACACACACAGCATAGAAACTCTCTGTCACTGTGCAGGGCAGAGCACATCAGGCTCTTTGCCTATGAGTAACTGCAGAAGATGTGAGGCCCTGTTTCCATATGGAATTTCCTAGAGATACAAAAGCCTTGTTCTAGGCAGGTAAATCCCCAGCAAGTGGTGGGAATACAGGATTCAAAGTAAACAGAGACCCGTGGGCATGCACACCACATGCTGCAAAAATTTCCCAGGAGGGAGGGGAAAGTGCAGGGGCTTTACCCCTGAAACACACTCGGGGGGAGGAGCTGGACGAGCTGCCTCTTGCCTTTGCCATGGGGTAGGGATGAGAAGAAGGAAGTGTACCATAAACAGTCCTGCCTCCTGGAATCACCCTCCCAAAGAAATGCTTTAAGGGAGAAGCTGCACGTTTTTGTTCGCAGCAGCCTCCCCTGCTCAAATTTAAGACAAGCTGCAAAGCCATCCATCAAAAACGTTGTGAACCAGTGCAATGAAGTAATTAAGAAAAGCAGTAACATCAGCAGTGTGGAGTGGTGCCTGTGGCTCACCACTGCAGGGACTGTAGGTTTCCACAGGAGCTGTTGGTGCCGACGGGAAACTGGTGCCAGAGCAGGTCAGCAGCATCACAGGATCCACAGTGGAACCGTCCTGCAGGGGAAACACTTGTAAAACTACAAACATGTGACCTTTGCTAATCTATTTAGCATTTCAGTTTCTCAGTAACAAAATTTTTTTGGGGTAGTATTTTCCCAGGCTTTTTAATTCATGTGTACTGTAGTACCTACCACCTTCCTGGGTACCAGAGGAGGGAGGTCGCTGCTGGCAGAGCGCTCGCTGAGCAGGGCCCACAGGTGCCCCTCTTAATTATGTCCCTGACCCTTCTTTCAGAAGCTGGGATAGCACAGGGACTAGTCTTTCTTAATCTGGAAGCAAAGATACAGAACTTTAATTTTCCTACAGACACATGTCCCACCTTCTGGGGAATTAAGTTACCCAATGACCTTTTATTAATGCATATGCTTTAAAAGCAGTTCTTAAGGCCGCAGCAGCACTTCCCAGATCAGCAGCCATGGAGCCAGAAATAATGAATTTATGCTCTGGCCAGCCATGGCATCCAAATCTAACAGACTTGATTAAAAGGAGCAGCTACAGCCAAAGCCTAGCCTGGTGCAAACACGATTATACTCCTCAAACCATGCTGACAGCCCACTGCGTTATTCCAGTGGTGCCCAAGGTCCAGTGGAGAGATATAAAGGCATCAATGAACTGGAGCATCACTCTGAGAAGGAAAGGCTGAGGGAGCTGGGGCTGTTCAGCCTGGAGCAGAGACAGCTGAGAGGGAACCTCATCCCTATGTGTCCCTGAGAGGGAGCATCACCCCTGTGTGCAGGGAGGGCTCAGAGCAGGGACCAGGCGCTGCTCCTTGGGACCAGCAATGGCACAAGAGGAATGGGCCGGAACTGATGCCCACGAATTCCACCAAAACACGAGGAGGAACTTTATTGTGCGGTGACCGAGCACTGGGACAGATTGTCCAGAGAGGATGTGGAGTCTTACTCGCTAGAGATATTCCAGAACCGTCCGGACGCGATTCTGTGCCATGTGCTCTGGGACGGCCCTGCATAAGCACGGAGGTGGGACCAGGTGCCCCACGGGTGTCCCTTGCAGCCTGACCCGTTCCGCGATTCTGGAATCGTGACCAGTCCGCCCAGCGCCGCCGTCCCAGCGTCCCCATGCCACCGCCTTTGGGCTACCCGGAGCCACGAGACTACCTCCACTCGCGCCGTCCGCGAACCAAGGGGATGCCCAGTGCATCCTCAGCTTGCCGCGCCCAGCCGCGCAGCATTTCTCTGTTTTGCCCCCTCGCGGAGCCCAAAGCCGCCCTTGGGGCCTGGCGTTGGCGCGGAGTGCGCTGATTGGCCGCTTTGAACGGGCCCGGCGCGGCGCCATTGGCGGAGCGCGGCGGGCGGACGGTTCGAAAGCGCGGCGGCCCCGCCCCCGGTCCGNCGAGCCGGGCAGGGAGCGAGGGAGCGCTCGGGCGAGCCGGGAAGGGAGCGGGGGAGCGCCCCGGGCCGGCGGGAGTGGGGCAGGGGTTGGGCTGCACCGAGCGGGGCCTGCGTGGCGAGCGGGCGCTGCCCGCCCTGGCCGGAGCTGGCCGCCTCTCGGAGCCGTAGGTAACTCGGATCCGCTCGGTGTCCCGAACCCCCCGAAGCTGGCGCTGGTTCGGAGCAGCGGGGGAGGTGCGGAGTGCCAGCCCCGGCTGCAGCCCCCGCGGGCTGCCCGCGGGCTGTGCGGGGCACTCACCCAGTGACACCCTGGGCCCGTGCTCCCTGGCATGGCTAACACCCGGTCCCCGCGTTCTTACACAGTGCCAGTCCTATCCGTTTCTAGCTCATTCCTACTGAGTGAGTAGCTAAGTAAAAATGATGAGTAGAGTGCACTTTTTTCAGTTTCCTGGAGGAGCTTTCTTCAAAGATTTTTTTAAATTTTTTTTTTCTTGGAATCACTGCCCACTCGTACTTTAGGGGTGTAGTTTTTCTAGCTGGAATTCTGACTAAATATATTCAGTGTCTTTGTTGAGGAGAACAGTTAAATGTTTCACATTACATCTTGATTATGTGAAGCACAACTCGCTTCTAAAGACCTGGCATAGGTTCAGTGACTTGTCTGTGTTCAGGACAGCAACTGTTCACCCTCGCTTTCTGTTTCTTTTTTCCTGTCCATTTCAGGGATAACCACAGCTATGGATGATTACACTAAAATAGAGAAGATTGGGGAGGGTAAGTATGAGGAACAGTGAGCTTTTAAATGCTCCAGAGTTTGAGCTATGAAGTGTCCCGGAAGCTCTGTGCACTCTGCCTGTTACAGGACCCACTGAGATCCAGCCAACTGGCTATATAAGCCTGTGGCTTACTGTGGTAATTATCTGTATCTGTAAAAGCTTTCAGTCTGCCCTTTTTTTGAAAGTGACATGGTCTTTTTAAAACACCTGACTGGTGTTGAAAAGTGTCTGCCTTCATTTTGATGGCTAATGGTGTAACATTCCTCCAAAAGGGAGAAAAAATATGTTCAGAGTCTTGAAACCAGCTTACAGTTTAGGAAGGTCCCCCATTCCTGTATGTATGAACTTACCAGTTGCCCCTGAAGTTGTGCAATCTGTAGTTTTTCTTGGAGCTGCTGGTAGGGAGTTCTGGGTTGTTCTACTCTGATTATATATGGTCAGTGTGGGTGTCAAGGGAAACCAGAGATTGGAAACCTGTGGAGAAGTGAATTTTAACAATTACTTTACATTGAGGCAGTAAGAAGGTGGCTTTGATGCAGATGTTAGTCACAACCCCCCTTTTACTGGAAATCCAGCCTGTGTTAACTGTAGAAGTCACTGTTTTTTATAACACTACAGAAGGCTCTAGCCTTACATAGACTTGAAAGTTTGAAGTACATTGCTCTGAGATTGTACTCTCTGAGGGAATAACAAAAGGTGTGCTTGGGTCTTGCAATGAAGCCTTGTAACCAAAGCCTTGTGCATGAATTTTTCTAATATAAATGAGTTTGAGCTTCACGTGAGGGATTAATGCCTTGAGAAGGGTAAAAAGAAAAAGCTTACCTTGTCTTGTTTCAAGGGTTCTACTTCTGTGAAAACTGATGATTAAAATTGATTGATTTGAGATTTAATATTGGTTCCAATTTCAGCTTCTGCTGAGACCCACAGCACTAGCCTCTCTTCTGCACTGAGGATTGTGCCAGAGGTATTTCTACAGCTCACACCTATGGATGGCTGGATCTCAGACTGCAGAAGGAGCACTACTTCCATTTGCAGCTAAACCTTCAACACTTTGATATGATATATCAATGGCAGAATCATAACCCTGTATAATGATCTTGCCTGAAAGTTAATCAACTTGAAACTCAAAACAGTATCTGATTTTATAACTACATCTTCCAAATATTCACCTTTAGGCTTCTAAGTACCCTGTCCTAACAAATGCTACACTTCATGGGTGGCATGCTTTAAACAAACAAAACTATTGCTCAGCTCCACAGCTGAGTAGTAGTTTGTACTCAAACCAAACAATCCATTTGCAAAGACTTTTCCTATGTTAGCAGCTCGTGTTTGCAATAACTTACTTGTACCTGAAGCTGGTACTTCCTATATTTGTTTCACTGTCTTTTTGTTCAGGTACCTATGGTGTTGTGTATAAAGGCCGTCACAAAACCACAGGCCAAGTGGTTGCAATGAAGAAAATACGTCTAGAAAGTGAGGAGGAAGGTGTTCCAAGTACTGCTATCCGAGAAATTTCTTTATTAAAAGAGCTGAATCATCCCAATATAGTCTGGTATGCATACACTGGTATTTAGCTAAACTCTTGGAAGGGCACTAGGTCCCATCAGATCATAAATTATTTTTCCACTCATCTAGTGAGGTGAGAACCCCTCTGCTTAATACAGTGTCTGCTTTGCAGCAAATAGTCTAAATTCCATATTTATGCCAGTTTCCTAATTCAGCCTTCCTCATGCTGCCTCCTTCCATTCTAGGAATCCAACAAATTTTTGTTAATTTAGAAATTTCTGTACATTATTTTCAGAGGGGTTATTGTGAGAATGGAGGCAGCATATCTCATGAAAACTGGCTGAAGCTGGTACTTCAGGCAGTCTCAGAAGTTTATTTGCCACCTTGGATTAGACCATTTGACTGAAGTGTTCTGATGTTCTGCCCTGCTGTTCTGTAGCAGGAATTCAGATGTGTTTTTATGCTGTTGTAGCTGGCACACCTGAGCTACGAGTGAAACTTCCATCAGTGACTACTTGACGTGTAAATATGATTGTAGCTATTGTCTTCCCCACAACACATTTGCTTGCTCTTTAATGCAGCAAAGTACCTGATCTTTAATGTGCCTTAAAACTGGCCAAGTTCCAGCCAGGGAGTGTCTCAATGTATATATCTATGCTTGGGTTTAGGAACCCTTACACTCAAATAAGGATGAAGAAGATACTTAAAAATGTGTGCAAATCCTGCTGTGTCTCTTAGATTTCTATTAAATATTCCCTTAAACCCTCCTAGTAATTCAGGCTCTGCTATAACAAGCCAGCTTCAAAGAGAAGCTAGGCACCAACAGCCACAGGTGGGGTTTTTTTAAAGGCAACAGTATTTTTTCCTCAGACTCCTGTGTCTGATATATAGGAACATAAATTTAAGAGGAAGCATATCGACTTTTATCTCAGTCTGACACTATTTCAGGTATACTTGATTTTCCAGATGACAGGAGAACTCACTAAGTCTGTTGTTTGAAGACTTTTAAGACTTCCCATAATAGGAACCTGGAAATGTCAGCTTGTATCCCTATTGAGAGAGGAAATGTAACTGAGTCCATGCATTTTGCAGTGGAATTAATTGTATATTCAATTTTTAGTCTTCAGGATGTTCTCATGCAGGATTCAAGACTGTACCTCGTCTTTGAATTCCTTTCCATGGATCTCAAGAAATATTTGGATAGTATTCCATCTGGCCAGTATTTGGAACGTTCACGTGTTAAGGTAATGAGGACCATTTCTTAACATAAGAGGGAATTTAGTCTAAAGATGACCTACTAAGCCATAAGCAGCTCTTAATTTTTGGTATAATTAACTCCTTGAGGAGAAATGAAAGGTTAAATAAGCAGCTGTAGATAATAAGATGAATGTAAGTTTTGCTTTCAAATGCCACTTGAAAATCTTTTAATTACTGAGGTTAAACTGCCTTTAATCTTCAGAATTAATTTGTGTGGCTTTTTGATTGATATTAACTCCATATCTGCAATGCTTTGGATCTCTTATTTCCTTCTGCTGTGGGGAGAGCTAATGGAAGGGAACCTTTGTGTTGCAGGACACTGACACGTACTAAAGGTAACTCCTTCCCTTTTCTCCCACTTCATCCTTTCTAGAGTTATCTGTACCAAATTTTGCAAGGTATTGTCTTCTGCCACTCAAGAAGAGTTCTGCACAGAGACTTGAAACCTCAGAATCTCCTGATAGATGACAAGGGGGTGATTAAACTGGCAGACTTTGGATTGGCCCGAGCCTTTGGAATTCCAGTGCGGGTCTACACTCATGAAGTGAGTTGGGATGTACTTCTGGTGGTTTGGATGAATAGTGCTTACTTGCTTCCTGCTGAGAACTGATTATGAAACAGCTGAAAAGAATCCTGGAGTTTCTTCAAGTTACAAGCTAACAAAACTATGAAAAAGTTGTGTTTTGTTTTCCAAAACCGTTTTCCACCTCTTTAAAGTTTTACTCAAGGTGGTTTTACTCTAAGGTTCCAAAGTGTTTTATGAATCCCACTCGCATGAGTCAGATGGACTCAGACTCATTGCTCACTGTCTCATAAAGGTGTTTTTGCTTTGCAGAGCACTCAGGTTTGAGGGGGCTTGTGGCTGGGTGCCAAAGGATCCCTGCTCTTAGGGAAGTCATGCAGGCAGCTGCTTTTCTTGAAGTAGAAGCTACTGCAATGGAGTTGGTTTGTCTACAAATGAAGTTTGAAATTACTATTACACTTTCACTAAAACTTCTAGTACTGGCTAGAAGTTTTAATAAAAGTACTGGCTTTTTTACCAGAAACCTGTGAATGCTGCGTAATAACAAATGAACAATTGTTGTTGCAGTCAGTTAAAGGACCCAATTCCACAAACTTAACCTTTCCTTGTCCCACAGGTAGTGACACTGTGGTACAGGTCTCCAGAGGTGCTGCTGGGATCTGCTCGTTACTCTACTCCTGTAGACATATGGAGCATAGGGACCATATTTGCTGAGTTGGCAACTAAAAAGCCACTTTTCCATGGGGATTCAGAGATTGACCAGATCTTCAGAATCTTCAGGTATGGTGGGCTGGACCTGTCCCTGCTGCCTGTGTGGCACCACACAACAGTTGTGTGTAATTAAAAGTGTAATAGCACATAACAGATTTCTGACTAAACTGCTTAATATTTTGCTTATGCTTGCACAGAGCTTTAGGGACCCCCAACAATGAGGTATGGCCTGAGGTGGAATCCCTGCAAGACTATAAAAACACATTCCCAAAATGGAAACCTGTCAGCCTTGAAACACACGTCAAAAACTTGGATAAAGATGGACTTGATCTGCTGGCTGTAAGTAGTCTGTCTTAAACTACTGATAAAGAAACTGAGTGGGCTGTTTCAAATACTCCAGAATACACAAAGCTGTACTAATCAGACATGTCTAGAAGGGAGATAGAGATCCTCAAGTGCCTTCATTCTTGTAGAACTAACACCTTGTGTGACATTCACTCTTTTCACAAGTAATACCAGACTATTTTTCACATGAAGCAGCTGTTCCTCAGCTTTTTTATAATAATAAACCATGTACAGCTTGAAAGCGAGGATGAGCCTTTACAAAGAGGTGTCAGTGAAGGCTTCTGCCCATCAAGTAGCTGTCACCTTCCTGCTGCCAGCACCAATTGTGATGTGGCTGTATGACTGCTGAGGCAGTTGCAAATGTTTATTTTATGGTAGCATGTGGATTAATCTTGGTGGACTCACCTTGGTTAAACTTTCATGATGGTCTGAACTGAATAAACAAGGATGGAAACAGCTGAATGTATTGATTAGCTGAGACAAAAAAACTTAGTTCAAGTCTATCTGTTAGTGGCTGCCTCAATTGCCTTTAAATTTTGAGTTAAATATTTTTGGCTGTGGTGTATTAACTCTTAATTGGTATCTCTTGTGTCTAGTGTGAGTTTCCCTTTGTTCTGTGGTCAGGCAGTTAAATGACCACACCAGGCTCTTAATTGGGAAGCTCTTCATCAGGCTTTTCCATTTAGTGCTTTTCCATCTCATGTGCTGCCACTGTAGGCTACTTTATGTCACATCTTAGGTGTGCTCTTTGATGTCCTGAGGTGTAAGAATGTACCTTGGTTGTCCTTTGGCTGTTCTAAAACTGCATTTGTGCAGTGCAACCCTACATTTGGGGGGTGGGGTGGGTGCTCTGTGTGTCTCAAGACAAGCTGACACTTGAGAACCCCTTGTACAGCAGTACCTGTGTACGTGGCTCAGGGCTGTGAGCAGTCTCAGAGTAGTTCATTACCCAGATTGGTAATATGGCACAATACTCTGAATGAAGCAGTGTTACCCAAAAAGCTCAAATGATAACATTTCTCACAGTTTTTCTTGGGGAACAGAGCCCCAGGTCACACTGACCGTCTGAACATTCATTAAGCATGTAGCCATCCTGGATAGCTCTGAACCTTGCAGCACGGTTGTCTTACAGAGATAAGACCACTGAGAGCATCTTTATTAAATCAGTTTGAAATAGAATTGTTCTGGACTGTATTTACAAGCTAAAAACAATGGAACAGGCAGGAGAATCTTGTTGATACAGTTGTATGAAAAGGACCTGCCAAGGGCTTGTCTGTGCTTAGGTGGGGCTTCACTGTGTGAAGCCAATGCTTGGGGCTGCTGCTAATAAAGGTAAAAAAAAAAGTACTGGTTCTTCATGATGTTCACATAATTCTAGTCTCAAAGCATATTAAATTCTCTAAAGTCTTGTGCAGTTTTGCCTTAATCAGTGTTGACATTTTAGTTTCTTATTAGTGCCTGGTGGCAGTGGTATTCCTGACTGGAATCCCTTTAAGTTCTCTATGGCACTTTTAAGCCTTTTAAACCAGTAATATAACTTTAAAGGCAACAAAACTGAATAGTTCATTCTAGAGCACAAGCTCAGATATGTCAATGAAAATGTTAGTTTTTTTCTGTGGACTATTGCAGATGGTATTAGTATGTAAAGGAGCTGTCTTTGAAAATGTCTTAACACAAAAAATGTAATTCAAATTGCATGAGTGAGGTTGTAAATTTAAGATCTTCATAACCTAAATGACTTCTGTGGCCAGCATTTCAAAGCACTTAATGGCTGTCATCAAAAACGTTGAATTATCAAGGCAGTAGATGCCAGAAAAAACTGATGTTCCAGGCTGCTCCGAGAAGCTTCCTTCACTTACGCTGTCAGTTGCAGGGCTGTATTCTTGGTATCACAGCATCCCTTTTTCAGAGAGATTTCCCTCTTTAGGTCAATTTTGAGAGAACCTTTGATATCAGAATTAACTATAGGACACTGTTCTGGGTATAGGTAATGGCAGCCTGCCACAAGGTAAAATTGGACATGCAAGGTTAAATCCAGAGGTGGCATTGCATTTGGCAGAAGTTCAGAGAATATAAATGCAAATTCAGTGGTTTAAATCAACTTGGAAGACTCCCTGTAGAATGGAGTGTAAAGATAGTTAAATGTCAAGACTGAATACTGGGCAGAGTATACTGGTTAAGTTTTGTTCTGGAAGACAGATTTGTTGTGCAGACAGGGGAGAGGCAGCTGGTGGAATCCTGATTACCTGAATTTGAAATGGTCTGTCCTTTAGTAAGGAGAAATAAAGACTTTGCTGGTTTTGGGTCTAGTAGAAAACTGCTGAATGCTTCATTCCTTTTTTGACCCCTTGTATGATATAAGCTGTAGATTTTTTTTTTTTTTTAAATGGCTGAAACCAAATTTCCTCCTAAAAAGTTCTGGGCTATTTTAATGGCTATGACACTCCCTCTTTTTGCTCTATCATCTTCATTGAGGTATTCAATTGAAGTATTTTATTGCAAAGAGACTCAAGTTGTAACTGTTTTCTTCAGTTCTACCTGCTTGTACCTACTTTCCAATTTGGATTTTGAAACTGAGTGAACATTCTCTTAATTTTAATGGTAAAGTGCTTCACCAATCTGAGCAGAAGCAATTTGACATCACTTTGTTCAATGTCAGTAATGAAGCAAGTGTAAGACCACTTGTCCTTGTAAACATTTAGGGCTTGAACAGCCTAAAGCTCATTAATTTCCCTTAACAGGCAGCTGAAACAAGTAATTATTGCTTGTTTGGTGCCTGGTTCTGGATATACTTCAGTTGATTTGGTACCCTGATACAGGCAAGGGTTTGGTTACTGAACAGGAGGGTAAATGGGATTCTTCATTCTGAGATGTTGTGTACTGCTACTGACTTGTAGGGGAAATAATCTCTCCAACTGTGAGAGCACAGAACAAAGGGGGGAAATGTCTTTTTGGTACTTTATTATTATGATTAAATATCTACCTATTTAACATAATTTTAGTTCATGTTTCATGAGGAAGTAAATGTTTCTTTTTTTCTTCCAGAAAATGTTAATTTATGATCCTGCAAAAAGAATTTCTGGCAAAATGGCCTTGAACCATCCATATTTTGATGACTTGGACAAATCCACTCTTCCTGCTAATCTGATTAAGAAATAGACCTTCAAACTAAATCATCCGGAGGGAAATAATTGTCATTACTTTTTACTCTTAAGTCTGTAATTTGTATGTCTGTCTTTTTGCTCTTAAGACTGATTGTATTCAGTTTGTTTTGGTTTAAGTGTTATCTAAATGTAAATATTAACCTGTTAGTGCTGAGTTCAAATACAATGCAAATATTGCTGCAATTAATGCAGTCAACTTTCTATAAATAAAGCTTTAACCCCAGTGAAGGACTGAACTTATTTCCAGGCCATGGCTGCTCTGCAGAAGGACTCTTGTTTTCTTTGGAATGCAATGATAAGGTACCACTTGGCTAAAAAAAAGCTGCTAACCCAAACTTCTAAATGGTTGTTCCTGCTATGACAGGAAATATCAAGTTTGAGTTGTTTCAGTGTAATGTTAGTTACAATTTTACTTGAGCATGGCAACTGATGTGCCAAAGAACATCAACTGTGAGATCTGCTGAAGGATTGCAACTTATAAAAGTGTAGGTGGCCAAACCGGTTTTAGGGTTTGAGTTTTTGAAGGCAGCTGCAAATCAGGATTTGAGAAAAGTCCCTTGCTCTATGTTTTTGTTATCCTGGAGTCCCAAGAATTTACCCAGATGTTGGAATGTTAACTCCTAGGAATTGTAATCATAAACTGAGATGCCACACACCTACAGGCTTTCCCATGATTAAGGCAGAAGCTTTTTAAAGCTCCCTGGCATTTAACTGAACAGGTGAGAGTTGTCAAAAGTTCAAATAAAGTTCAAAGGTGTGTACTAATAACTGATTGTATGTTGGTTTCCAATTGCTATCTCTATTGGCCTTCAGGCACGTCAGTAGGGATGGGGTGTACATCTGGTCTGTTTTATTGGCTCTAAGCACTGTAGTGCTCCTCTCCCTGCTAGTTAGGGGCCAAGGCTTGCAGCACAGTGGGGAATAGTACTGAAAGTATTTAGATTTCTAAATCAGGTGCGTGAAAGCATTAATATGAGCCCTTCACAGTGAGGTTTGTAGGAGTCCTGCCCTACAACTGTTGAATCTTGGCACTAAAAGCAGTGGAGATGACATCTCTCCAGTTCATCAGATGTTTGTGTCCATGAGTAGCCGAAAGTATTAGTGTTAGACCTAGCTTTTGTTAACAAGCATCATGGTGAGAGGTAAATATCACTTGGGGTGTTACCACTGTTCTCTGCAAAGTGCTTCTTAATCTCTGGAAATACTGGAGATTTGGCTTAATGGAATCATGTGAGAGCAGAGCACTGAGGAGGACAGGTTTTTTGATACAGGTAAATACCTTAATCATACAGGTAAGTTACTTAATTGAAGGCAGGGGGAAAAAGATGGTGATGGCTGACTCCCTTCTGTTAGCACCAGTGAACGGACGCAGTTTCGAGACAAAGTAGGGACCAAATCTGTCTCCACTTGAATGTAGTAACTTGATATAGGCTGTACAGGCCAAGATATTTGTAATTCTTGCTGCTAATTGGTTACCAGGGTGTAGAGAAAGAGGGGAACCTGCCAGTGACTATTAAAAACCAGAAGCTAGTGCCTAGACAAGGTTCTGTGTGTGGAAAAGACTTCAGCTGGGCAAACTAAATATTTTGTTGCTTGTAGTACTGGTAAAGCTTTATTTTTGTTTTGTAAGTAACTGGTGTCTGTCTCAGTTTCATGTGATCTGGGGAATGCTTTAGCCTGTCTTAACTAACAACCAAAGTACTAAAATTTCCAAAGAGAGCTTTTCAAACAGTAAGTTACTCCAAATCTGCAATGCACTGTTACAGCTGGTGCTGTGACATCACTGCAGCTCTGAATGAGCCATTATGGCCCTCCTCCTAGCAAAGGGGAGGGGCAGGGGCACACAACGCTGCCCATTTGTGCCTCAGGTGCGATCAGGTGCTGAGTATCAACACCCAGACACCTGACTCGCTGTCACAGCTCCACTGTTAGCAGTGAGGCAAAGTTATCAGTGAGGCAATCGCTTCCCTTAGGGAAAATAACATCATCCACTCTTGGGAACTGCCTTGCTGCCTGCACCTAGCATGTGGAAGGTTTGTGATGTTCAAGCTTTGGCCACCTAAAACTCAATTTTATTCCAGTGAAAACTGGGTGTGGCCTGCACTTAGGGGATTTAAGCCACTATGTGATGGCCTGATCCCCTGGGATAGCTCGTTGTCTGCCTGGGGTAGCTCGGCCCTCCTGAAGGACCGTCCTCGGGGTTTGCTTCCGCAGCGGTCAGCGTCAGGGAGCTGGGGAGAGACTGGCCATCCCCAGGGTTGGATAGCCTGCCTCAAGGGTGCAAGGGTGTATGCTTCAGGCACCAGAGGAACGAGGCAAAGAGAGAAAGAGAGATCTCAACAGGACTTATTAACCATTCGGGGAAAAGGAGATCTCCGGAGAATTACAGCCTGTGTCTCGGATTTTAAGGGAAAGAGAAAAGGGGCGGGGGAAGCCCCCGCAACCAATAACATATCTATAAGTGGGAGGCACCCGTGTCCCAATACCAATAATCCGAAGGTAATGGGGAGGGTCTTCTCCACTAATCAATCCAGGTTCATAATTTGCAGAATTTTCCAGAACCAGGGGAGGTCCTTGCCCTATCTCTCCACCCGGGGGTCCGCCCCAGGGGTGGCTTCTAGTCAGTCTCCCCGCCCAAGGAGACACCCTCTGACTCGGTGTCATCGAGCCATTGGATGGCCAGGGCTTGATTGATGGGGACTGGCCACAGCTCAGTCAACCCAATGGGAGGGGACACCACTACAACTATGGGTGGAGCAGACCTATTTATTGACACCTATTGCAGTGGCTTCTGAATGTTGCAAGAGCTGGGGATGGAGTCACTTAATTTAAAAGCAATGTGCCCTTGTCCAAAATTAAGTTCTCTAATGTAATGTTGCATCAGTATTGCCTCTGGTGCTATGGCTGCTCTGTATCTTGTTTTCTACTAGAGCACAAGTAAACCTCAATTGAAAACGATAAACTTAACTTGGTGTTTGACTTCACTTGCTTGTCCTCCATCCCATTAAAATGTAATATAGGTGAAAAACTCTTGTGTATACAAGAATAGGATTTTACACAGGATCAGATTGGGGGTTTGTTTTTTGTTTTTTAAGTTGCCAAGTGCTGGCAGGCTGCTGAAGTGTGGGGTAGGTATAAGTTTTATATTGGTCCAGAGGGGATGGGAAATGTACCTGCTAGAGTCAGAAGGAAGATACCTATTCAGTCAGATTGCGGCTGCATTTGCTACACTTAAAATTATTTTTAAGCAGCAAATCAAACTTCTGCAGCAAAACAGTGGGAACTTACCAGTGTTCCCATGTTGGTATTTGGGGTTACTTCTGAACAGCCAGTTCTGAACAGCACTATTTCCTCCTTGGTGCCCACAGACCTGCACAAAGGCACAGCACTACCACTGGCTCTGTTTGATTTTGTTTTGTATCAGGTTTGTAAAGACTGAGTGGAAATAAGGAAACACTGATATACAGGCCCTACTTCATTAAGCCTGACTATTTATTCTCAACCAGGCTCCTTGCCTTATTTTCTGACAAGCTGCATCAATTTATGGAGTAATCTAAGAATTTTCCATTGCTTTGACCACCAGCTGCTCTGGTTTACATCTGCTGCATCAATGGCTCGTTCCAGGTAATGGCTTTTGATTTTGTTCCCACTGTATTCCTGTATAAAACATTGTCTCCTCGTGTGTAAATGTCAGCAGGGTACTGGGTGTTCTCCTCTGTTGTTGGGCATATTTTACGTCAGCCTGGCTATTTCAATATATTCTTGTTGTGTTGGAATCGATAGCAGGCTATTGATGCTGCTGCTAACAGATTAATTGACTGATCTCAAACATCTATCTCCAGCAGAGGTGGCTGGCTGCCCTTAATGGAAGAATTGGAGGTGAGAGCTGGTCTCTCCAAATTGCTGAAGTGACAGGCATTATGCCCTGGGGGATAATTCGTGGCTTTACAGGAGTAGTTAGATTCAGTTCCTTGAATTCAGTGAAAACCTTTCTGCTGACCTCTGCAGGATTTAGACCAGACTCTTGGAGGGGGTTGTTTAAGAAAATATTTTCCCCAACTATTTTAAGTAGCAACCTATTGAATTCTTAAAAAACCCTGCCTACAACTCACAAAATACCTGGCCAAATGCAAGGCAACATGTTTAACTGAGAGCCAAAACCTGGGATGTGGGTAGTTTCCAGCATGGCTCCTTGGGCCTGAGGAACACGTTTTTCCCATGACTGCTTGAATTTGCTTAGCAAGGCCCATGGGCCCTTCTAACCCACACAGGGCTAGAAGAGCTTCCCTCTTTTTCCTTTGCTCTGCACCTACTGCTTTTCTTCGCACAAGACACGTTAACTATCACTTTTCCTGACAATTGTTGATCTTTCAGAAGAGGGTGGGGGTTTTTGTGTAAAAAAGGTGAGATTTTGTGCCTATATCATTAACAGTCCTCATTGCTGTTCCCTCCATTCCCAACTACCCTTCAGTGCTACTTTTCTCCTCTCTTATCTCATCTGTTGCCTTAGGAGGCATCAGAGATGGACCTTTTTTAAGGCCATTCTCTTTGACAGCGATGAGAGGAAGCCCATAACAGCCTAGCCAAGGGCTGGCTCTGCATGTCTTGCTTCCAGTGGAACTAAAGACAACGAGGAGGGTTATCCAGTACCTGAGGTGGTCCCATCTTGATTCTTTCATGTAAGAGGAGGGCTCTAAAATGCTCCCAATCGGTGGCACGGGGGGATGAAAGGAAAGGTCACTTCTTTTCCCCATGTAGGTTCTCTCAGTGGATCATGCTGTGAGCAGCTTCCTGCTGGGGCCTGGCAGGCTTTCCAACCCCTGTGGAGATCAGGAAGGGTTTAACTGCTTAAAGGAAGGCAGGGGAAAGACTCTGTCTCTCTGTGTCTCTCTTGGTGGGTTGTCTTTGGTATGATCTCAACCCTTCTTGTGTTATCTCAACTAACTCAAGTGAGCAAGTCCCTGACTTTGCATGCTCCATTTCAAGCCTTTGCCATGTCAGCTGTGGACAGGAGTGTAAATATTTCTCAGCTGTTTGCTGAACTATGTTTGATCTGGGCTCTGAGCATGTAATATTTTGTATTACAAATGTGCCTGACACCTGTCCATTTTTCTCCCAATAATCCAGATATGTTTCTGAAATATCTATTAATTCACTGACTTCAAGAAAGGAGAGGGGTTCACTTCTATTAGATTTGTCTTGATCTTTTTTGATTTTAAAACTATAATCTGAGGATGAGGAATTACAGCTTCTATTAATTACCTCACCCAGCTCAGAATCTCAGCCTAGGTGTACTGGAACTACTGAATTCCTGGGAAGTTACTCAGCATCCTTTGGTGACTGGCAAAAGGATAAAAACAGGAACCAAAACAGTGTAGAACCTATAAAATCGGCAGATGGATGAGAAAGCTTTAACTATGTTATGTTTCTGTGAGGAAAAAAAGTCTTTCTTAAAAATTGTCAGAGAAATTATCATGAATAGTAAAAGAAAATTTAAAAGACTTCTGGAAAGTGTAATTTTTTTTTTTTAATTTCATGGTATAAATCTGGTACTTTTCCCTGGATCACTAATTAATAAATTTTATTTTCTTTCTTAGTATTTGGGGCTTAATATACAAGAGTATGAAAATAAAAACAATGGAACTGTAGCAAAGATTATTCTTGAAGAACTGCACCAAAACATGTAAAGTCCTGATGTGTATTTGCTATAAAAGTTACATTCTCGTATTATTCCTAAAGTCTGTGCTGCCTCTCCCTTGGCCACGCGGTGTCACTCTGGCACCTCGATACCGGCAGCCAGGCGGGGGGGGCAGGGAAGAGCTGAAAAACTCTCTCAGACTCTCCTGGTTCCATGAAAAATTGAAGGGTATTTATTTTCTGGTAGGCAGCCAGGCTGAAAATACTATCTGAATTGAAAGCCTTTCATGAAACATCTGGGCAGTTAAATTTTGCAGACTTCAAAGATGTCCAGTACCATACTGACATACTGATTTCTTTCTGTAGTGAAGAATCACTTAGGCTGATGCACAAAAGCCTCTGTAAAAACCATTTCATGCTGAAATTAATGATCAAAATGACTATGCTTAATAAAGCAACTGTCACACGGGTGCCAGTCCATATAGTTAAACTATAACAGGCTCATAATCAGTCTCTCAAATCACTATCAATTGTCCACAGTGGCTAGTTTTGCAGTGGATTTTTTTGAGGTCTGCGTGCTTAATCTCCAGATTTTCCATTCTGGATTTGATACGTGTGCACAAAATTGTGCCTGTGGTTTTGTTTTGCAGTCTGTCATTCTTTTAAGTGCATTTCCTAAGCTTGACTAGATTCTCTGCTGGTAAATAGTAGTAATAAGAATAATAATAGAGTCACATTTATAGCAGTTGAGAATCTGGTCCTCAACACTGATTTCAAATATAAGGTCTTGTTTTTACTTGTTGATGTGTGTTTTCCTAAATGCAAAAGCTGAAAGCAGAACTATGTCAAATACTTCCCAGATGACTCGATCTGCTCTTAGAGCCATGGGATTATACAGTCACATGCCTGGTAAAATTCACCCCAGTGCTGGTACATGCAGCATTAGGATTTTCTTCTCAATGCACAGAGTGATGTACAGCTAAATAACCACCATAAGTTTACACTAATAATTCTGTTCACTGAGCTGCTTCAGGCAGAAATGCAAGTGCTGATGTGTAGGAATTGTACTTTGATAGTTATTCTTGGGAATGAAAAAACACACTAATAATTTCCCAGTTCTCATTCAAGTGCTCATGATACGGTCTAGGTAAAATTGCATTTTACGCAAAGAGCATAAATAAATGTAAATACACAGCACGTGTCCTCTCTTATGCCATGTGGACGTGTCAGAGTACTTGTTCTGGTAAGTGGGGAAAAATACTAATACTGCTGCTTTGTAACGGAGTGATTTTTTGAAGAGAAGTAAAAATCACGCATAACATACCCATCTCCATAAGTAACATTAATTTTACAGACAGAGATTGAGCACAGAGAAAAGGAGAGTCTTTGGCAGAATCTGTCATTGACTTAACTCTGAGAACCCGCATAGGTCATTGTTCAACTCCTGGAACCCCTGGCAAGGCCTCACTGGGTGATTTAACTCTTACTGCACATCTCCAGCACCCCAGGCCATGAGCCAGGCTGTGCTCCTTTGCACCAGGAATGCTGAACCTCGTGTTCAGGAGGTCCAGGATGGATTGCAGTGCAGCACCTGCACACTCAGATGCAGGAGAGGCACTAACGAGCACTGCAGTGCTTGAATGAACCTGTGCTGGGGGAGCTTGAGACAGCACTCAACTTCTTGCTGAAACACTACAGGAAAGAAATCTATGGAAGATGCTTTTTTTTTTCCTTAGAAAATTATTAGATGTATCCTAACTAGAGTTGTCAGAGGGCTCCTGCCATCTACAATTAAAATTAGACTCGTCCCTTTAAAGAAAAAACTAGAAAAATAAGGTAGAGTTTAATTTGCTGTCATGTCAGTACACATTTAAAAAAATAGCTCTGACATTATGGTTTGCTGCAATGAAAAAATTATACATAGCATTTTATTCATCTATGTAAAATAATTTTTTCATGTAATGTTTTCTTAGTTAAGAATGGCCCTGACTTAGAAAAAGACAACTTTATGGATAACAAAAAACAGTGCTTGTCCAGATTTTCCCTTCTTCAAGCTTTGAACAAGTATGAACTGTTTTAATTAGCTCTCAACACCTTTATATTGTCATTTGAACTGGGAGCATTCTCTGCATACATGTAACAGTTACTTTAAACAGGGAGCATTTGCAAAGCAAATGATTGTGTTTGACAATCTCTCTGCCGCCAAGCAGCATTAAAAATGCTTTTGCTTTGGTTCCATTGCTTGTTAGATTTGATTTCCTTAATTCTTAGGATAGGAGTAAATGACCTTAAAATCCATTTTGTATTTTGAAATATGGAGAGTATCTCCCAGCTGATGAAGCCAACAGGCTCAGCAGATGTGACTTCGTGTTTAGGGAGGACAGACATAGCTGGGAATTTGAACTTTGGTGTTGCCAGCACCATTTCTGCAATGAGTTTCGTGTGAATGTGGCTGTTTGCCTGGGAGAAGCTAAAGCAAAGGTGCAGGCTCTGGGCCTTCCATTCGTAGATCTCACATGCCAATTTTCCTCCTGAATGTGATGATTACATTTACAACACAACACTCAGCTGAAATTTCAAGAAAACTGGAAACTCTCTCCAGTAGAGAGCAAAATAAACACATTCCTGCAGTGTGTTTTTTCATGGCCAGACTCAAATTTCACATCAAACAAGTCTAGCAAGTGACAGGTCACAACACATGCCTTTAAAATACCAGTGAAAGGAAAGCTTCTTCAGCAGCAACCAGATAAACAAAACCAAACCCCCAAAATTCTGTACAGTCTCAGAGCATGTCATGGGCATACCCCAGGCAGTTTTCAGTTCAGTAGCCAGCCCACATCCAGCACTGGTTATTCTTCAGCCATTCCTTGTGTTTGGACAGGGACTGTCCTGCTGTCTGCATCTCAAGCCCTGTACTGAAATTATTCTGTTACTTCGGGTCTCCTGGGGAAAAATCAACCAAACAAACCAGAACTAACATGCCACTGCATTAGAAGTGTGCCTTGCTAAGATTGAGGAGTAGCACAAGACAAGGAATAAGCTCACAGGCTTCCTTGCTGTGGTAGCACAGACTCTTTCCCATGGGAATTTTTCTCTTCTTCTCCCTGTGTTTTATAAATAAAGATAAGGTTTGGATGTTATTGAAACTGTCTCTGGAAAGATGGACAGTTCAGCCTGGCCTATCAGCCTAGGGGGAGGTTTTGAATTGACCCAGTCCGGAGGAACTTTTAAAAGTCTATGTAAGTTTTAGAATTAAATAATAAAATCAGAATTTCGCCTCACCCGATCCAGTCTGGTTCTTGCACGCGGCTAGCGGCTCACAGCGACACCTTGCCTTACCAAAGGCATGGTCAAATGGAAAGGTTGTTCTGGGATGTCACATTACCCTGAAGCAGCTGGCCTATACTAGGTGATACGTGCTGTTAGCCTATGATAAATGAGAGGTAATCCAAGTTTAGTTCTCACAGAAAACATACTTAACCCCCCCCCCCCAAAAACCAGTCTGGTCTAAGTAACTGAGCATTCAGAAAGTTCCCTGACCAGCAGGAAGGTTTCTCACCATCTGGCTCTACAATTCCAAAGTGACAGGCACTAAGTATTTGCCATGATTTTGACAGTGCTTGACTTTGCCATTTTAATAAATTGGCTTCCAGAGGAAAGATTTTTCCATTCAATGAAATCTCTTATAAGGGCCCAGAAAGACTTTCACCTATTGAAGAGTTCAAGTCAGCTTTTCAGATTTTACCCGTGGGAATGTGGAACAAGAGCATGGGACTCATTCAGAAGAGTTTCAGGCTATGGGAGTTATATGCAAGCTGGAGGAATTGTCAGAGTCATAAAGATTTGTCATTAAAGTAAGTGAAGGTTTATTGTTATTACTTTATTATTATTATTTTAATAATTTCTGGCTATAAAATTATGAGCTGTGTGATCTCGATTGGCCCCACAAGACTTTCTGACCAGATAAAAGAGTCAAAGTGAGACATCAGTACTGGAGGCTTAATGTCCTATGGCTACAGGGGATTATCAGTGTGTCTCCTCTCATTTAAAAGGCTTCTTGTTTCAGAGAAGTGGTTACAGCCCCAACCCTGACAGAGCTCAAGAAGTGTTTGGACAATGCTCTCGGGCACAGGGGGTGACTCTTGGGGATGGTGCTGTGCAGGGCCAGGAGTTGGACTCAGCGATCCTGATGGGTCCCTTCCAACTCAGCATATTCCGTGATTCTGTGATTTAAAAGTCTCTAGGCCTCACAGAAGGACTGGAAGGCCACCTGGGACTGTCCCATGTCCGACAGCAGCACTGGGCTTGGGAGGTCACTGCCCCAACGGGCAAACCGCGCTTGCAGTAACAGGGGCTGGCAGGAGCAGCTGAAGGGAACAGACCCACATCTGTTTTATAAAATACCCATCCCTCTCCTGGCAGGAGGCATCTTCCCTACAGCAGGTAAAATTCTTAAGAATAAGATTTAGATAATTAAGATTCGAGGCATCTTCCCTACAGCACGAGGAGTGTTTACCTGGGCCACAGAACAGAGTGACAGAGCATCCCCAAGAGCTTCACCCTGCTGAAGAAAACACACAGCTCCAGAGTATCAGATGGACACATCCAGAGCGTGTGAGTATCCCCAATAAGTTCTTCATATATTTAGTAATGTACCCCTATTCCCTACAAACCCAGAGGCTGTCTCCAAATGCAGTGTGTATGACATGGGCAGATAAAGCATCACAGGAAAGGCTTCTCCGAGGAAGGGGTGAACCCCTCGCCTGTATGGGAGGTCAGGGAGCAGCCATGGAAGAGTGTTTGCCTTCTGTTGTGCAAAGGACAACAACACTGCAACACTGAAACCTTTCCTCAGGCCTTGCTGCCTGATGGAACCAAGGAGAAAAGGTTATATTTGAACAATTTCAGGAAAACCTCAGCTGTAGTCTGAAGGTGAAGCAGCAGCACACACAAAAGGATTAAACACCACTATCTCTTTCTTTCATAATCAGCAGAATTCTCTTACCTTTATTCCTCAAGATCCTCTGAGGAGATGCCCTCTTTGAGATCCAAGCTCCAAATTTTAGACAGGGCTGTAGCAGATGACTCCACAACAGAAGAACATGTCAAAGCTTATGAGTAGGTTTACACTAGGATGTAAAAATATTTTTTCATTAAAACTCTTTTCCTTGCAAAATGAAAGCAAGAAGACATTATTGCACTTACTAGAACACGATTTCAGCACAAAAGATGAATATAACACTTAAAACCTATGCTGAACCTAGGAGCCCAGGGGAGGAGGAAGAGGAGGGGAGGGGCTGCAAAGGCTCCTGAGGAACAGGAGGGCTATAAAAGCTGAAGGAGCAGCAGAGGTGCCCACTCAGAGCCTGTTGCTGGAGGGCAAGAGCTCAGAGCTAAAGGAAGTAGAAGGTAAACTGCTTTATACTTACTGGGTTTAAACACATCTTTTCTTCTATTATGTAAGAAGTGTAAACTGGAAAAGGAGATTTTTATTTTCCAAAACTTATAGGAATCCTCTTTCCTTTGCGTAAAATCTTCCATCCCATGGGACTTGAGAGCACTGCGTGCTCTTAGCAGTTTAGGTCTGTGTTTGTTTAACCTGTATGTCTGCCTGTAGACTGAACTAAGGGTCCCTCACAGCTTCTTCTGTCCAGTTCTGCAATCCAAGACTGCAGCTGGTGATAAGCCTTCTCCTGGTTTCACTGGGGTTAGCTTGTTCGTAACACTGCTGGATGCCTCTGGTAAGAAAATAGTTGTAAACTCCCATCATCGTTGGACTTCAGTCCCTGCTCCCTGCTGCTCTACTACATTACTGTGCTAAAGAAAGAGGTGTTTAATTAAGGAACGAGTAGTAAAACATCTAATAACTGTAGGGATGAGCTGCCATGTGGGATATCTTGACCACAAATCCCAGCTGGTCACTAATAGCAGGGCAAATGCTTTGCTCAAAGCTGTAAGACGGTATTGTTGTTGTAGCTTTATACAATGAGTGAGGACAAAGAGGTGTGGGGCTATGTGCAGATGATGTGCTCACAATTAACTCCCACAGAGTACTTTTCTATTACTTTTTCCCTATTCAGGGAGATAATCTACCTACTTAAGAAGTGTTGTGGTGCTTAATTAATCTTAGCAATATGCTTTTATAGCCCTGCCTGCTCTACTATGGCAAAGTTAATGGTCAGCCACTCCTATTGCTTGAATTAGGTTTGCAACAGCCCATACAAGTTTGAATTCACCCTCTTTAGATATTGTGATGCATTTTTTGTTTGACATATTTTCCTCTTCTCCTGGTGATCCTCAAAACTCTTACAACAAGGTAAAATACCCCAAAACAGGAAGGGAGTCTGGTATTTCTGAGGGAATACAATGCTCTTTCACAAGCAGCCACACAGCTCTGTTCTAGCTAGCCGTGCAAAGGTAGATTTGATCTGAGGCAGGTTCCAGTATCTACAACTCAGCAGAAAGCAGAGTCAAAATGAAGCCATCTGTGCAGGTGGCACTCATCCAAAGGGAAGGGTGTGAAGGTTGTCCTAACAACTCACCTGTGGCCCTGCCTTGTGAGCTGCTCCAGTGCTTCCCTGCAGCTGGAGGTCAGAGGGTGATGGGACAAGGGGGAGGACCTGGAGCTGAGTGTGTGCATGAGGCTTGCAAAGACCCTTCTCAGCTGGGGTGAATGCAGGTGGATCCACTCGTGAGGATGATTGTGCATCTAATAACAAGGCCTGGTTTCTCCTCCTGTTCCCCTACCATGAACTCTTCAGCTTCCTCTAAATATTCTTTTCCTTTTTCGTCTTACCAGTCCAAAAGGCAGTGAAGTGTCACAGTACTACCAAGGGCCCAGTCTGCTAAACAGGATGCTGGTGAGGCAGGGCAAGGACAGAAAGTGCTGTTCTCCCTGAACTTTATATCCTCTGAATACATCTTTAGGAAAAGCTGTGGTTTTTGTTAACCAGATTAGTTTAGTACCAATACACTCCATATTTACTCCATTGACAAATATAGGTGTTCTCTCTAAGGTTTGGGTCTCAATTAAAAAACCCTGCTCCTAAGCCTCACATAAACGTGGCTCTCAGCAGAACCTGGGCACTTCCCAAAAGGCTTTTATGGCAGATCAAGTGATGTGCTGTGACTGAAATCTGTTTATCAGCAGATCTGGGAGGAGTGTGTTGCCTCTTCATTCTTTCACAAGAAATAGGGAGGACTGGGCAGTGTCTGATGGCTCTGCCTGTGCCTTGTTCTGTCCTACCTGAGGTGCAGCACAGGCTCTCAGTCACTGATGGCACTTGCACAAAAACAAGTGTCCTTTTCCCTGTGCTCTGATGTGAGCACACCCACAGCTAGATTTAATCACACTTGTTGCTCACATCTTGTAGCTTACAAAAAGCCTAAGCTCCAAGAGGGGGGAGAATTTGTGGAGAGGAAAGAACCATTTCAGTTTTAAAGGCAAGAGTAGACAGAGCCTAAACGTTTAAAACTATTTGTAAGAAATATATGGAAAAAGATATGTGACTTGAACTAAGGGCATGAAGCCAGAAAACCCAAAGACAGCACCTCAGAGGGACAGTTGCAGTTTGCTGTTTGAAGGGTCCTCAGCTGTTCTGGACAGAAGTGAGAAGCTCCCACTACAGGGAAGGTGCCAGGCTCTACTGTGTCTGCTGGAGCTGAGAATTGAACTGATATGAGGTAGCAGAAGTCAGCAGGTCTGAAGTCTGATTTTTAGGTGAAAAATTGCACTGTGGAAGCAGAAAGGTACAGTAAAAAAGCCCCACCACAACACTGATCCACTAGCCAGGAAAGAACTCATCAAAGACATACAAATACAACTTCACACACTTTAATGTGTAAACCACTCAACAAAATAAATTATGCTATGCTGGCAAAGTAGTAAAAGGTCTTAAGAAAATTGAAAAAGCTTATAGTAATGAAAGATTATTCCCAGTGCAATAGAAGGAAAGTATATCACACTAAGTGATGGTGCTTTGTCTGTGAAAATCAGCCAAGTGAGGGAGGAGCAAGGCCGAGGGCAGGCAGAAGTGATGCTGGACACATATTTACCTTGGCGCTCTGCAGTCAGCAACAGGCTCATGGCCATACTTAAGGCAAGACATATCTCCCTATTTCCCTCCTAGCACTGCTCACAGCAGGGATTTCTGTTGTTAATATGCTACTGTGCAGCTCTAGAATTGGAAACTGATTAATTCCCAGTAGGCAAAAGGGATTCCTAGAGAGCAGAGCAGTGTTGGTGACCCTGGGGATCACAAAGGCTGAATCTACAGTGTCACTTAGGGTGCTTGGTTAGGGCAAAATGATTCAAGATGACTTAAAATCTCTGGCAGACACTGTATTTGTGCTGTGTATCCCCATGAGATTTAGCATCATCCAGAATAAAAACCAGCATTCACTGAAGTCTGAGGCCAGATTTCATCATAAAGAATATTGGGCAGGACTACTATGTCTCTCTTGATGACTGGGTGTGGCTCCTGTGCTCAAAGGGGTGTCTGTTTTGCAGTCTTTCAGTCACACAATCACTTCACGGATCTGACCTCCTCTTTGGCACACAACGATGTAGGAACACTTCAATATTCCAGGAACAGATGAAGGATAAATCCCTTTGCTTTCCTTCCTCCCCCTTCACAGGCTGAACCTGTACTTGCCTTCAGGCAGGCAGTGAGCTCCTGAACTGACATCCAGTAGAAGAACAACCTGTACAAATACAAGGGGCTCTGCTACAGCCCAGGTAGGGGAACAGCAGGTTTGGGTCTTTCTGCAGTGAAGCAGGAGAGTCCTTAATCACAATCTCAGGAACAGCCACAAGCAGATGACCAAATGGCCTGCTCAGCCCTGGTTCCTGCTTCTGAGAGTGGCCAACAACAGATGCTCCAGAAAATATAAAGCAAAGGTAAGCACAAAATGATATTTGGTAGTATATTCCCAACTTTCAATGCCTTGGGCTTAAGTTCTGAAGTAGAGGTGATGATCTGTATTTGACAGGTTTCCTCCCTAAAGGTTTCTTTTGGGAGCTTTGTGAGCTTCCAGCCTGTGTTCTCTGGCAAGAGATTTTGCAGCTCAGCTAACACTGGTGTGAAGAGGAGCTCTTGGTTGTGAATCTGCCTTGTGCTAGTTTCATTTGTTGCCATCCAACTTTCATGCTAATGGAATGCTTAGTTACTCCCTGAGAGCCTTTCCACCTTCCATAAGTTTGGGCTTCTCCAGTTTCCACCTCAGGCTGAACACAGCCCTCCATGTACTACAGATGTCTGTTTTCTTGGCAGGCTGGAAGGGCTAACTCTTCCTGAAGAGCCTGCTGGCTTCCCAGAGTATGCCAATGCACAGACAACTCAGAACTAATACAGAGGCTGTGCCAGTCTGCCCTCCCTGTGCCCAGTTAAAGCCTTGTCAAAGAATGAGGCTGCTCAGGAAATGCCAAATGCCTGTGTCAAATGGTTTTGATTTGGTTAGTGCTTCGCTCAGCTGATGCCAGATCTGAAGATCATGGTGTAGCTCACTAGTGAAGGGCCAAGGGGAAAATGTGATGGCTGCATTTTACCCACTAGGTATTGCAATTGAGACCAAAAGGGAATTTAAAAAGATCTATCTTACGCTTACACGTTCCTGAAAGAAAATAGCTGATGAAGCAGTCACAGAGAGCGCAGTTGAGCCTGTAGCTTACACCTGACAGTCTGTTCAAGCACTGATTATGATCAGTTGTGCACCTGAAGGAGAGAGATCAGGGGCAGGTCTTGATCATTTGCATGACCCTGGCAAAACCATTTCTGTTTTAACTCTGCTGAATAATAGAGATAACAATCCAGAGGCCTGTCTGGTACAACTTTTGGATAAACATGAGTGGTTATGGGCTCTTGTGGATGCTGGACAGCCTGCCAAGGTGTGGCTTAGTGAATGGGCAGTAATTCCATTCAGTGCAGGTGGTGCAGTGAAGGCACACTGAAGTGCTGTGTGTTAACCTGCTGCCATCAGTGTCACCTGGATTTATTATTAGCATTTACAACAATAGCATTAGAGGATCACAAGAACTTTCAGTGGTAGAAGGTGATCAGCAAAAGGGCATGGGGAGAAATCTGTTGGATAGGGTTCTTAGGCTTGTTGCAAAGGAGCACATGGTTAGGTGGGAAAAGCCTCTCTCTTTCACTGAATTCTTCACCCCAGCCTTTCTGCAGCACTGCTGGGTCAGACCAAAGATTTGTCTGTCCCTTACACTGCCTCTGACAGTGGCCAAAACCTGATACCCAGAGAGACAAAGAACAGCATGGCCAGTTAGCAATATTCCTTCAGCAAAGCCCCAGCTATTTGTTTGGCTTTGGAAATTGCTCAGTCAGGCATATTTTCCATGTATTTATTAACTCCCAGTAAACTTCTCATCCATGAACCTTTCCAGGTTACCTTGGAACTCAAAGCTCATCCCACCCCCAGCATCACACAGCAAGTTCTGCAGCCTGACTGCTCTGCATGGGAAGTCTGACAGGGACTGAAAAACAGCTTAGAAGGGCTGGAAGTGCAGTGGGTAAGACTGCTGGATTTCTCTTTGGTGTCTGGGTACCAGGTTTAAGGAAACAAACCTCTGAAACCCAAGGGGAAAATGTAGTTCTGAGATGATACTCCCTGGCCCAAGCCTCTGTTAATGGGCTGGGCAGGTGTGCAATATCAAAACAAAAGCCATGGATCCAGAAGAGAGCAGCAAGGCCATCAAATCCTGCCCTTAGAGCTGCAGCAAGTGCCTGCCTTTTACAGGTGGGTGGTACATGTGCTCCCTGTACCCCTACTCAGTGCAGGGCACAGAACACTGCCTGGAGCCCTACAGCACCTACTGTAGTGCCTTGCAATAAGTAGCAGAAAAAATTGAAGGTGAATCTTTCATGGCTCCCAACAAATTCCCACTGGCCTCTTTGCATCTCTGTTCAGCTACAGAGGAGCAATCTGCTCTACTAACAGGAAAATCCTGCCCAGCAATCCCTGCACTGACCTTCAGTCCCCTCCTCACCTTCAGACATAATGGAGGCCTAAGCAGAAAGGAAAGCAAGTCTTTAACTTAATTACCCAATTATCTTGAGCTAATCACCCAATTATCTTTGGATACAGTCATTTTTTATTTCTTATTCCTCCTATCCTCTTAACAAATAGCTTCCAGAAAACAAACCTTGCTGTGACTACAGCAAACAAACAGACCCCCTGAGCAGATAAAAAACCCCATTAAGGGCAGACGTCAGTCTACAGCTCGTTACCTTTCCTACCCTGGAGAGCTGAGAAGGGCAGGGCTGTGGGAGCTGCAGCACCTGCCAGAGCTGCACTGTGCTCAGCGGGCCAGAAATCACCTCTGCATGCTCGGACTTTGCTGTCCTTGGCCAGCCAAAGGGAAGCGGGAGCAAAGCTGGGGAGGACCTGCCTCAGCAGAACAGCCCGAGGGAGTCACTGCAGGATGAGCACTAAGTGTGTGAGCAGTCACACTTGGCTGAGGCTGGTTCAGAGTGCTGTTGGATGTCTCACAGACTGCAGGACTGGTGACACTCAATCACATCCCCTGCAAGCTCATGCAGCTCTTCCTGGGCAGGGAGAGCTGTCCTGTCCCTGTGCAGGAGCAGGAAGGATTCACAGAGATCTCCCCACCCCGGAGAGTCCTCAGGGACTCCTCAGAAACCTCCTTTCTTAAGAGTGCTTGTGGGAAAAGGCACCATCATCTAACTGATTTTCATCACGTGATGAGATCTGCCAATTATTTAGAAACTAACCCCAGACACTCTATAATTGAAAAACGTAAATGTGACACAAATAGCACAGGGATCCACAAAATTTTACAGGGAGCTGTAACTGAGGACCCAGGAGAAAAAATGTAAAGAAATGTCTTTGTAATATGTAGTGCATAACTAATATCTAAAATATTGGGTGGTGGAGGCAATCACATCTGATCATCTAGTCAGAATGACCAGCTTATGTTTAATGGCTAAGATGCAAATTAAATCATATACTCATCAACTGCTGTTAATTATAGGGGTTTTTTTTTAATAACCTGTGAGGGTAATTTGAATACTCAATACTAATACCTGGAATGCCATGTAATCCTTATTATACAGCCATAAGTTAAAAAATATTAATCCCAATGGGGACTAAAGGATCCTTTTTTTTTTTAAAGTCAAAGGCAAGAAAATTTCTTATGAAAATCTTCACTGTGAAGTGTCATCACCTGGCTGCTTATCTAAAACTTTAGATAAGTGTGGGGCTGGGGGGTGAGACAGCCCTCCATGGCCTCAGACTTGTG
Organism: Aleadryas rufinucha; assembly: GCA_013397815.1. Taxonomy (NCBI): domain Eukaryota; kingdom Metazoa; phylum Chordata; class Aves; order Passeriformes; genus Aleadryas; species Aleadryas rufinucha. Next base: position 820,760 of record VZTH01016211.1, read on the forward strand.
CAATCCAGAGGGATGGCACCCAGCTTGCTAATGCTATCTAATGGTGAAGGCTGCTTTTCTTTAAAGCTGAAAATCAGAGCTGCTTTCTCCAGGGAATATCCCCCTCCCAGTTTAGCATCTTTAAATGGTACCTTAAATACTCATCCAGGCAGTCACAAAGCTCACGCCTGTGTGTTCTGTCACTCAGTCTCTGACTCTGAGTGCTTTTGCAAAGTTGTTAATTTTTTTTTTTATCTTGAAATCCCTAAACAGGCCAATACCTGGCTGCCACAGAGCTTTGTTCCAGTATCTGCTGTCTCAGTGAAGGCAACTGGCCGGAGATCCTTCCTATGATGGGGTAAGGTCCTTGCTGTTCTGGAATATCCTTCAAGATGGGACAAAACCAGATATATGATATCCAGGAGGTGGCTCTGGGCTCCTCTGCAGGCCAGAGGACAGACTGTGGGGTGCCAGTGCTATACAGGAAAGGACTTGAGAGGAATTAGCAATGTACTGTAATGCTTTCACTATAACCTGTGCCCCCCCTGCTGTGGGGGTGGGATGCAGGACCTGCTTCTTGGGACTGTTTGATGCTGCAGAACATCCCAGTGGGATGTTGTAGCTATGTGGCCTGCTTCCAAACCAGCTGGTGAGGCTGAACTGTTATAAAGGAGCCATCCCAACTCTGCTGTCCCATGCTAGGCTCACCCTGAATCACAGCTTTACCTTCTCAGTTTGATTTTCTCTAGAGCTGGGATACATTAGCATAACCATTCTTGCATCTTCTAATGCTCAAATTTTCATCTTAGCCTCCTGCAGCCTTGATCCAAAAGCTTTTCATATTTATACCAGAAATCAAGATTTTTATGCAAGCAGCAGTGAGGGATTTAGTTTGCATATATAAATATACAAGAGTCTCACTACTCCGGCTGCTAGTGCAAAGTGAATCCGTGACATGGGTTGTGTTCTCTTAACTAAAGGCAAAGGCATAAGTTAACTGACAGTGAATTATCCTATTGTAGAGCCTTCAGGATAGGGATTATCACTGCTAACACACTGTCTTATCCTGTATGCAGTACACAGAGCAAACTTCTTTGGAAGGTTTGGAACACAGGCAAGTGGTAACATGGAAATTCATTAGGCGGCACCTCAAAGCCTGAAGTGTGTGTGTGTGTGTGTGTGTGTAGCATCTCATCCATTTCAATTGGAATCTGCCTGCAGGAGAAACAAACTCATGCAAATGCTGTTAGATCATTTTAATAGACCAAAAATCTAAGGGGATTCAGGAGTGGCAAGCAGACACTTTAAAGACATCTCACTGCATAGTACGTACTTTGGAATCCAACCCAGAGTAAATAAATGCTGGCCTATCCAGTGACAAGAGTAGAAAGAATGATCTAAAAAAAAGGGACAGAATAGGGACAAAACTGTAGTTCCATCTGAGAAAGCAAATCTCTTCACCAGACTGTAATCCTAAAGTCTGGAAGAATTGAAATATGTCACCATCCTGGAGTTTGCGTACCAAAATTAATCCTATTTAGTACATTAGATCTTTATCTAAACCTCTGTGTACAGAGGATGAAAGACTTGACCCTGAGAGGATTTCCAAGATGCCTTCAGTTGCTCTATCAGTGCTTGTTATTTGAACATGGGAAAAAGAAATCCCCCAGTTTTGCAAATCAAACACTTGTAGGCATAAACTTGAGGGCTATCTATAGGCAAGCTGCTGAAGAATTAGGGCAATAAATCATTGTGCTTTTCCTGACTCCCTCTGATAGAACCATGCTTTCCATGCTCAAAAGGGATTTCCAGATTAGTCTCTTCCAGTGGGCAACCCTTCTTAACATATTTAGTACTGTCTAGCTTACCTTCGCTCACTTTGAGGCCTGATCTGACTAAAGGACTGTGAGGAGAAGGTCTTCAGTGAATGAAATCAGGGAACTGTGGCTGAAGTCTGGCCTCTCCCATCCCACTCACACAACGACTCTATTTCTGGCTTTGCTGGGCTATTTGTGGGTAGGAGGCCACAGAAACTGGTTTGTGTTGTGGTGCAGAGAAACTTGCTGGCAGAAATTGTCGTAAAGCACAAATAGAAAAACATTGTTTCTAAGAGGTAAGATGAATGAGACTCCCCAGAAACAAAGGACTTCTTAACATTGGTCTTGGTATTTAACAAAGAATGCCCTGGAGAGCAATGCTTCTGATTTGCTCCTTCCTCCCATGCTACTGCTTTTATCGTGAACAAGAGAAACATTTTTACACCTGACATCACCACTCTTTCTTTTGAGCCCATTACCTTTACTAATGGTTAAGTTCAAAGAAAGAAAATGTTGCTTCCAAAAGTAAATTAGATATGTAACATTTTCATAAATTAGCACTTGAAAAACAAACAAACACTGTACTCAATGTGCTGACTTTCAGTGTCATTGGCATTGTGATTTTTTTCAAAGCTCTTAACATGGCATCCTTTGCATGATATCTTGCAAAAATTCTCTAGAAAGTACCAGCTTCACACATCTCTCAATTAAACAAGCTGTATTCAGGGAGGTAGCTGCTGAGGGTTTGCTAGTAGGTAATGAGGAATTCTGTAAGATGGCTGACAACTACGGCAGAGAGAAAGCAGGAAAACGGTGTTTGCACAAAGTTTAGAGCAAACTGAAAACCTCACAGACATCCTGCTGTTCACTTACATTTTTCCTCCCTGTGTCTGTCATGACCAATTAGTTTCATGTCCCTTGGGTAATATCATGCTAATTAAATATTAGAAACCGTGGGGGAAAGTGGCAAGAGGTTTGTTTTTCTTTTTGCTGTGCAGTTAACTGTAAGAGACAAGCATCAACTTTCCAGTATCATATACTAACTCTGTAGGATTTCCTTGTGACGTTCCCAACCATAAATCCTAATGTGCTATGCAAATATGCAAAAGTTCAGTAAAATTCAATGAATGACAGCACAACTGAATGCTTACAAGCAGCACTAAAAAGGGAAGAATGCAAAATTAAGGAAGTTTCTTCAAAGAGCTGGGAGACAATTTGTAACTAAACAGTTTATTGACTTTTTTTTTTCCAAAATAAAAAACACAAAATAACCACCAAGATTAAAGGCCATAGACAGCATTAACCAAATGAACCAGCCACTTGGTTATAGTAGCTGATAACTAGAATAACTGGATATTATTGCATATACCTCAGGTTCATTTATATATCCATTACAGTTTGGCAAGATTACAATCATACAGTAGCTTTGGTTGTGTAAAACCTAGTAGCAATACTTACTTAAAATGTGACTGGTTAACGTTTTATGACAACAGCTATTTATCTCAGTCTTGATAAGTCTTCTCTCATTCTGTGTTCTTGTCCACACTGTCACTGACCAAGAATTAAGGAGACATATTTGCACCCATCATTTATAGCCCTTCTTTATCACCATGCGGTGATGAATCTCAGAGAGGTAGGAATCTCTCACTTGCTTTCCTCATCAAGGTTCGTAGAGCAGCCTCTCCTTCCGTGCTGGGTGGCTCCTACCATCCTGTGGTAGCCTCAGCCGAGCAGGAGTCCATGCAGAACGCAAATATGTCGAGGTGTTTATGGCTTTCAGGCCAAAGCCCTCCTGACCTACAGTGCTGGGGGATGACTGTACTGCCTTGCCTTTGGATACAGAGAAAAAACCACAAACGAACAAACAGACAGCTTTTCACATTGGTGTGCTGAGCTGCCAGCACAGAACAGGATTAACAAACCTAATACACAATACTACCTTGGTTACAGAGTTGTGCCTGAGGCACTGCACAGGATTGCACGTGGATGTTCTACAGTCTATGTAATTTAGTTTTGGTCTTTTAAAAAATGCTCTCATCCTTATGTAATCTAGTGTAACACTGCAGCTTTAGAGTAATGGTTGATAAAAAGTCATAAACACACAGGCTATTTGGAAACACTGGAAGCTTTTTCTTGTCCTGTACTGCTTGTGCAGAACTCCTGCCTCTCCACCATGAGTTTGCCCCCAGCATTCTGGGAACATCTACTTCCAGGGGAAATATATCACCTACTTAAAAATAACCTAAAACTCTGAGTTCTACCTGGGAAAAGCTGTAAAAGAATTTGGATCAAACTGAAGTAATCTTGTGTGTGAAGACCCTTCTTCACTTACAAAATGCTGGAACACTAGATAGCATCTACTTGTTTTTGCAGCCCTTTCATTTGCTTCCACTGAAGCAGAAAGGAATTCAGCATGAGGAACGGCTGCATGGTGAAGATCCTGCAGAACAAGGTAACTGCCATGCAGTAATTCAAATGCAAGCAGTGTAACTGCTTTTTGCATTCAGATCCATACTTGTATAAGGATATAAATTAATAAGCCCTTCTAAATGATTTTAGAAATATCCTCTTTGATCTAGACATATAAAACCTCTGAATACTTAGAATCACTAGATTTCACATGGCCCACGTAGTCATAATTATTTGCACTTACATGGCAAATATTAGAAATACATTTGCCTGCAGTTGAACAGGTAATTATACTGTCTATTATTCAGCTGAGCAAAGATCAAGCACTCTATATCTTGCAGTTATTGGATCTTATTCTAACCCTTTGCTTTAGAAAGGGGAAATAACCATCTAATTATATTACCAGTGCACAGTACTTAGTTTGAAAAAGACAACCTATAGTAGGCAACTAGATTTTTTTCCTAAGATGACTTTTTATGAGATACTCTAAAAGCAGTCTCTTATGACTGAAGATTGTCTATTTCACTGTACTCGAATAGTAAAAATAGTTAAAATGTAATTACAAAGCTGCTACATGGTTATTTTGTGGTCTGTAAAATAAAACGGTATCCAGAATTTTATCTGAACAAAATACACCAGACAGTATAAAAATATTTCCCAACTGGAGATTGAAACATTAATGCTGGATTTGGTTTTTTTTGTATAAAAAGTAATGTAATAATGGTTGACATTTATCTGCTTACCAGTCAAAAATGTACATATGACTTCGAGGAGCTGTTCCAGGCTCATTCTGAGTGAGCTTGTGCTTTTGACCCTAGCAGTAATAAATGCACACGTGGAACGCAGTTTCCTGAAAACCTGAACTACATCTTATTTCTAACAATAAGACTAATTTCTGGCTATGGATTTCCACTTATTTGCTTTGTTCAGGCAACTACAGCAGAGGAATTCCAGAAGCACCACTTCCGCTTTGAATGATGTTTGTTCAGTGCAACGTCTTCCTTTTCCCTCTCCTTTTTAACCCGCTGGTAGTGATCTTCTTCCTTTAAATACCACACAGGCGGCCACCGATGCCTCTCAAAATATTCTTGATTATCTGATTGAAAACAAACAATGAAAAAACTCCCAAAGATGCCAGTCAGATACACAAATCCCAGAAATGTCTTGCAAAAAGCTATGCAGCTAATCATTTATCCACTCTCTATGCTGGCTTGCTTATCAAGGATTCAGTTTCCTCAAATGCCGTAAGTATGAAAAGACTTTGAAAGTGGTTACACACAAGAGGCATTAGTCCATAACTATGAAAAAGCAAGGCTTTTACAGAGTGTATTTCTCATCGTGGAGCCTGAAGAGAGCTCTGCTCCTTTTAGCATCACTGAATTAGGTAAACAACATGATGCTTGCCCAGCAAGCAGGCTAATGATTATGACCTTTCTTTGCAGATAAGAATTTATGAATGCTGCTCAAGATAGCAGAGAGGTTCGGTCTCATGGCTTAGCTACGTGAGCTCATCTTCGTCTTTATGTTTAATCAACTGGGTGGAGAGAAAGAAGGGAAAACCTGAAGAAAACTGGGGGGGAAGTTGCCCATACCTGAAGATTTAGCTTTGATTTCCTTGCGGAATTTGGAGCAAACGCTGTTGTAATTGGTGCAGATGTAGTGCAAGCACCAAGCTGCCAGCTGGTTAGCATTGTGAAACTGTGAAGAAAAACAAAGAGCTTATTTCATTTCCTGGGGTTATCATTCATTTTGCAGCCCCTATTAACAGCTAAAGCTACAATGGTCCCAGCAGATGGTACCTGGCTGTACTCTCCCAAGCGTTCATTCTGACTGCCTGCTCTGATCTTGGGTTATAAACACATCATAGTGGGGTGGGTACTGGCCACAAAGGATATTCTAACAGTAGTTAGAGATATTGCTTCTGCTTTCAACCAGGAGAAAGAAATAAAAGAAAAATTCCCCTTCTTAAGATAAAAATGAAGTGAGCTGCTTTCTTCTGGAAGGGGTTCAGTTCTGGTTTTGAAGCAGGACTACAGGTATTGCAGAGAGGCCCTCAAAAACAGCTGCAGGAAATCTTGCACGGTGACCAGCTTGTGCAGTGTTTCAGTGCTACTTCAAGCCAAGCTGCAGCTGACTCATTGTTAGTGTGAAATCAAGAATAATAAAATTTTAAAAATACTTAAGCTTGTTCTGCTGTATCTGGGAGTCTGCTGCATTTTGGGAAACAGAAGTGTGCAGTTTAACTGTGAGCTGGGGGCTCTCTCTTTTAATTATTTACGGGACTCAAGAAATACTGAAATGCATTTGGACATAAAGAGGATTTGCACTGTGATGGGTTGAGCCTGAGCTGATGGACAGCTCGTTTGACCAGTGGCGCTTTTCGAAATTTCCATATATAAAGGCTGGAGGGACAGGAAGTTCCTCTCTCTCTTTGGGGCTGGCATTCCAGCAGGAGGTGGGGGGGGAATGGCGGCCGAGGTTTTTGCTCCTTGGAGCGGCCTCGAGCCTCTTCCCTCCCCCGGTGCCGGGGACACGGCCCCGGGATGCCGGCGGGACAATCTCCTCAAAGCCTGGCAGCTGAGAAACAACTGTGTTCGCTGCAAGTAGCTGCAACATCTGGCCAGGGTTTCTGAGAACTGCCCCTCCCCCCACTCCACGTGGCTGTGGCGATCCGAGCCGAGACCGATGGACTNAAACCTCTTTTTCTCCTTACTTGGTAGAAAGATTCTTAAAATTGTGAATACTGACTTAAGAATTATGTGATGTTATCCTTTGTGCTGATTTAGGGAAGAAGAAAGGAGGAGGGGGGTGTGAGTGAAAAGAGAGATTTTGCTTTGATTTTCTTATTATTTTCTTTTCTCTTTTAATTCTGTTAATAAACTTTTCATTTTCTTTGAGCCTGTTTTGCATTCCTCCAAATCTCCTATCTCACAAAAGATACAGACGTGAACTGAAACCACTACAGCACATACTCTGAATTATCAGATGATTGACTTTGAGTAGCCCGTTCAAGTATTCAAAAAATGTTATACTTAGACCTGTACTGCAAAGACATCTCCAAGAACTGAATTGAAAGGAACGCAAGAATCAGTCACCATTACAAAGCTGAACAGCTTCATTACATTGCTTTTCATGTTACTGAACCATGGTCATGAGAACACGGAGCTTGGAAGTTCCACAATCAAGACAAACTAAAATACATATTTGAAAGATAACTCCTCTGAGGTTACTTAAAGGAGTAATATTTTACCTTTGAACTAACGGAAAAACCTTCTTTAAAACAGAAGATAAAGCTAAGTTTTATTGTCAGTCACTCTCAGAACTGCAGACTTTGAGCCACTTAGAAGCAATGCTCAGAACCAGTAAGGAGCTAAAAGCACATCCTGCAGGTGCCCAGAATATCTTCAGAAGGCTGTGTACACTGACCTGTGCCAGTTCCAAATAGGAGAGGACTTCTCCATCTATTGCAACGCCGCTCATGGAGGCCTTGGTCAGCTCTTGCACTGCATGCTGCTCTGTGAGGGGAGAAAACTCATCACTCACAGGAGAAACAGTCACACTGCAAGGTCACAGCATCTACAGGTAACAAAGAACCAAAGCAGCATGTCCTCCCTACTCCTCCTGGTGTTAACCAGCATTAGGCAGGGGTCACATTCACACAGATATCCTTAGCAAGCTCACACGGGGGAGAAGTCAAATTCTGACCTTTAGAGCTGGGGCTGAAGATGTGGTTCAGAACCACTTACAGAAGGACAAAGTCAGCAGCCACTAGTCTCTCTCTCTGGCATGGGTACAATATTCAGTATAAATTAGAAATATGGATCAGCTGTCTCCTCTGGGTCATGTGAAGTTTTTAAGCAACAGTGCACGTGCCACTGAACTGTGGATTTATTAATGAGTATACACACAGCATTGATAGAGAAGAAGTCACCTCAGGCCCTCTTTAAGTTTTCAGATCGCTTGTTCCCAGGGATTCAGATGAAGGCTGACCAGCACCCCCAACGATCACCTCAGTTCAAGATTCTCCTCAACCCTTTCTTAGAACCATTTCCTAGAATCTTAAAAGTCTTGAGTGTTTTTTGGGAAACATTGTCAGTTGGTTTGATTCTGCTGTGTTCAGTTGTTTGCAGTAGCCTTTGGACTCAAAATTATTTCACCAAGAATTTAATGGAATGAAATATTCTTAATACTGTAAGGATGTTTACAGTGCAATTACATTTAAAAAACCCCAAAACTTCAGCTAAAATGTGCATATAAAATCAGACAATAAAGATTTGGTCTGCCTGAACCGGTAAAGACAAGAGACACAGTTTTGCTGCACAACTGAAGGAGAGCCAGGGTTTGGTATGTGATTAGATTTTGCCTAAATGTAGTCCTGTAGGTAGGTGTAGCTTTGTTTCATCTATCTCTGAGTTTTGGCCTTGGTCATGTCTTCAGAACAATGCCAAGTTACTGACATAGAGAGAAACAAATTGAACACAACAAAACCCAAACAACCCCAGACGTCTGGGATATGGATGGATTTAATTTTAAAACTTCAGTGGTATTCTAACCTGTAATTTTTCTCTAAATATGGGATTGAAAAGGTTTCATTCCTGAAATGAGGGTTGAATCTCCATGTATATACCAAAATATCCAATTCCCATCTAGTGAAAAGGGATCTAGACAGCATTTCTAAAAACATGATCATCTAGATCAGTTTTGAATTGGCTCAATTACTCTCTTTGAACAAATGTAAAGTGGAGCACTTCATTCATTACTTAATGGAAAACCCGGAGTCCTTCCTGTTTTTAGGTAAATTAACAACAACAGAATGGATATTACAATCCACAGACATTATCCTCAGTGCTAAAGAGAAGGTTTACTCTTTCTGTTTTTAAAGCACAGAAAACTTCAATGTTCTCAGCTGGTTTAGCACAAAAACTAAAAAAGGCAAGAGAAAGACAAATACATTTCTCTGTGTAAAAATATCAATTTGCACTACAATATCCCTCAGAAAAAAATAATTTTCTCTGACACTTGAGAAAATCTTATGTGTTCCAAAACCCCTTAAAGCACATTTCAGCTGTTGCAGAAGACACTGCATTGGACAAGGCCACAAATTCTTACCTGCTAGAGCAATCAGGTGAGGAAGGCAAAACCTATTTGCCAATGCAATTAACTCAAGTGTGTCCAGTTCCTGACTGGAGGACAGTTGCTTGGTATACAAGTAATCTAAAACTGCTTGCATGGAGGTCTTGTTTATGTTGGGAAGAACTACCTGGAAAAGACATTTAAGAAAAGAGTTTCTAATTATTAAGGGATTTTCATATAGCAGCTATATTTCACTTCTCTCACTTTGCTGGACTGTCTGTTTTTCTCTTCGAGTTATTTCAGAAATGCAGGGAAAACATTTTTCAAAACAGAAGTTTTCCACTGAAGTTCAAGGACCTGCCAACAGGTAAGCATTGCTCCAGAGCTAGATCCTTTGCCAGGTTATATCCAAGCTGGAACTGGATCCACATCAAACAGTGAATCTGTTCAATGCTCTCTAGCCTGCAAATATGGACAGCTACACATAAAAGTCACTGAGCACTTCCCATGCCAAACCTCCCTTGGTGGACTCCTTGAGGAATGCAATCTATCTGCTCCTGGCAAGGAAAACTCTGTGGATTCTGAGAATAGCAGAAAACAAAGGATAACAATAAAACCACCCCTCTCAGTCTATTGGTAAATAACCAAATTATCTAGGTAAACAAGGCTGGGAAGGAACCGAGAACTGAAGAAATAAGGAAAAAACAAATGTAAGCCCTTTTTGCCACACACATGTAATGAGTGTTACCAGTATAGAATGAAGCTACCAAGACTAGGACAGGAACTGTCTAACTTCTCATGCTAAAGCATGAACCTTTCATGCACATCAGCCACTCTGGGAAGCAGCTCAGTTCTCCAAGTGAGAGCAGCTAGCTGTGAAACTCATTCATTATTGATAGATTTTTGTTAATGCAGAGAACTGTAAATTTAATGAATGAGTTTATAAAATTTGCCCCAAATACAGAAAAGGTAATATGTAAAAGTAGATGGTTTTATTCTTTGTAAACCATTCAATTCATATCTACCTATATTTTAAAACTTCCAAAAGCATTACTGAATGCTTTAAACTCTACAAAATGGAAGCTAAATATTTTAAATTGGAAAGATGAGCTAAGACTGTTAAGCTAATCATTAAAAATAGGCTGGTAGGAAATAAATGCATATTCTTCATTGCCAAATGCTGTTTCCTAGAATCAAACGATGTATTTTTAATGAACCACTTGTTGAGTATGCCTCTGGGAAAGGAATTATGTTTACAGCTGTATTAGAAGAAGCCAGAAAAATCTAAGTAGAAAAATATCTATCAGAATATTAAATACAAAAAATTTGAACACTTCATATGAGCATATGAGTATGGAAAGCAACAAGAAAACCAAAACAAAAAAAAGCCTGGGTATGGATAAGGCACAGGAAAAAATATTACTGGAGTGTTTGGAATCTGAAAAACAGACCATGAGGGCACATGAAAATACAAGGCTTATTCTACAAAATCTTATTCAAAGTATTGAGATCTTTTAAACTGTATTGCATACCTGCTTTACTCCAAGGACAAGATGATGCATTACAGAATCTGTGCTGAGTTTCTACTAGAGTTAGTAGAATTTCTCATAAAGTTAGCTCAGTTTCCACTGTGAAAACAGCTCCCTTTTCTAGTTTAACACTCTGTGTTCTTTAACCTTTATCTTTAGCTCCTTTATCAATACCCCTGCCCCAAGTATTCTTCATAGTGCTTCTGATTGCACAAATATATATTCACAAAACCTAAAAAATTATATTAAAGAAATTCACTAATTCATACTTCATTTCTCTCCCCATATTTAATATTCTACAGGACTTTGGGTTTAAACACTCACTCCCACGCTGGAGGAAGACTTGTGCCTTGGAGAAAGTATGTTGTCTTCCTGGGCAACCTTATTTAATGCCTTAAGAAGAAAAGCATCCCAGGTTTGCAAGGAAGAATAAATCCCTGATTCTAGAGATTGTTGCAACCTTTCAAACTGATGATGCTTCCATCACCCTAAATCCATCAGACATTGTAAACAAAACAGACAAAACCAGACAAATACCTCACTGTTGGAGCTTTCAATAAATGATCCTCCAAACATAGCAGACATCCACTCACAGCTGCAGATCAGCAGTGGCTTGTGGGCCTTGATGCTTCCATCGTCCAATTTAAATGTCACATCTGCCATGGGAACAAAGGCACAGGAGTGCTGCAAGTCTGTTTCAGGGCTAACCTTGTCTCAAGAATGTGCTTCACTTGCATGCTGTTAACCAAGGACTTCCTTCATTTCCCATGATCCTCACCCCAAAAATAACTCTTGTCTTTTAAATAGTTAAATGAAAAGCCTCACTTGTAAAGGGGGATACTGGATGTTCAACATTTTTGAGAATTGGGTCGGTTATTTAAAAGCTGCGAGTAGATTTTGAGAAATGAAACTACAGAATCCCAGGCTGGAACAGTTGGCCCGAGTAACACTTCAATTTTGGGGTCATCCCTCCTCTCAGAACAATGTAAGCTGTCACAGTTTTTGAAGGCTATGAAGTGACAGTAACATGGATGAGAAAAAAATTAGTGCTCTTCCTGCTTAAGGATGTATTTACTTACCAGAAAATGTCCCTTTGCAAAGGCACTCTTTTATCCGATTAGCTTTTCTGACATGAAATGCTTTAGTAATCTCTTGATTCATGAAGGCTTCTTTATTCATAATATTCTCCACCATCATTCGCAAGTCAAATACTTCCAAGATTTCAGCAATCTGAGCCAGTCTGGTGAGGTCTTTTTCGTTTTCATCCAGTTGGCCTGTGTATAAAAACTGCAAAACAGTTTTAAAAGGTGCGGCCTGCACAGACGAATCCATTTTTACCACAGTTACAGGACACGTCCGCTTTGATACGGGATTCACTTGCATTTCCTTATGCACACTAACAAACCCCTTACCCCAGCATGACAGAGATCTTGCTGCAGAGTTTGTTTCACCAGATTCAGATTCTAGAGTGTTTAAAGAGTCACTGCTCTCTGGTGGGGGAAATTTAACATCAGGAGATTTCAAGGATGCCTCATCACTGTCTCTGTTTGTCTCAAGGTGACTTGTTAGAACATCCTTATTCGTATTTTCTTTATTACATTGTGTTTCATCCAAGTCGGGACTTTCCTCACATTCCATTAAGAAAAGGTCATAAAACTTTGAAGAGGAGGTAGCTAGATAAATCTTGTGAGCAAAAATGCAGTCCTGCTCCTGGAGAACAAACATGACATCTGCACACAGCGGGCTGTCCAATAAATATCCAGCTTCATTAATGCTCAGCACAGGACACTCGGGAATTTTGATAACCGGAGGAGGGGCTTTTGGAGGTAGGAATGGAGCCTGAAGCAAAGGCTTTTGGACCTTCTTCAAATGAGATTTCCAGAACTGCAGGTGTCTTCTGGAGATCAGGGCAGCTCTGATTGCATTGTCAAACACATCTTTAATCCCAAACTGGTCAAATACACTGGTTTCATAGTATGGTATCCCGAGTTCCTTGGCAACCTCTCTGCCCCTCTCTGGTGGCAAAATGTCTCCCCTTTTTATCGGCCTGGGGTTAAACAAAAAACAAACCTTGTCACACACAGTGATCATCACAAAGTTACTCCAGAAAGCATGGAATTTTACCAGATATCCAGCACTGAATCCAACATAACTATCATTCAAATGAAACAAAATATAAAATTAAGCCCACAAAGCCCTTTGGAAATCTACAATCATGACTCCACAGAGTTTTAGACTAGCACATACTTATAATTTCATATAAGTTTGATGGTGTCTTTGCAATGTTACTAAATATATGTAGGAATCATTTACGCAAAATGGAGCTGCCTCTTTATTAAAGTGAAATTTACAGTAAAACATTTTGATAGGATAGTTGAGAACTTCCATTATCTAAAAAACCTCCTACCAACCCTTACTACTCAGATATTCTGTTAAGAACCTTTCTTTGCATCCATCATTTAAACACAAATGGAAATTCTCATGACATAAAAATGCCAGAAATGCAGCTAAATATGAAATGGAAATATTTCTTAAGCTCATGTTTTTTAAAGAAAATCATAGCAGCCTATGACAAAAGAGTAACTGAAGACACACTGCAAGAGATGGGCTTGTTTTGGCTGTAGGAGCATTATGTGGGAACGCATGAATTTCCAAAGCAGCTCCAGTACCTGATGCAGGGTAAACAAACCAGTAAAAAGTCTGGGCTAGGATCCATTTTCCCAGCAAAAAAATCATCTCCCCAGAAGACACGACCCAAGAGGGTGTTGAGCACACCATATTGGGCAGACACGAGCTGGCACAGATGGAACACGCCCCAGACAACAGCTTGTGAGTGCCAGCTAATAAATAACCAGTTCAGGTGGCACAAGTCTGTGCTAGACACGCTGAGTTCTGACTCAAACTTACTAATGGTGACATCAGGGAGGAGGATTAGGGCAGAAGAAGAATTTTGAAAAAAGACCATTTCCTTTTAAAGAGTCAACCAAAAAGCCCGCCCCACCCTCACAATGAAGAAATGTTTAATAAATAAATAAATAAACTGATGAAAATTTGGATGCTAAGTCAAGAGTTTGACTGCAATGCAATGCAAAGTTTTCTAAGGGCCCATAAAATATTAATTCAATCTCTTTACGGAAATTTGTGACAATCCAGTCATCAATTACACAATCATGGATATTATTTCCATGAATCTGGTCTCATTCAAATTCCCATCAAAGGAATAAATTAGAAGCAAGCCAGTTATTATGGAACTGTTGTGGCCAAATATGTGAATGGTTGCATTTTGTATCTGGGAAAAACAAAGCTTCTCTAGAATGACCCTCAAACTCTTTTAATCTCAGAACTTTTAGAAGTTTAATTTGCAACCATTTTATTTTCTGCTATGATCTAGGATTACATTTACAAAAAAAAAAAAAATTGAGAATTAAGAAAATTCAAGTAGAATCTGTCAGTTTAGAACAGTGACAACAGTGACAAGGTAGGACATGATACATATGTGCAGACACAGAAAGATATATAAGAAAACCTTCATTAATCATTACCATCTCTATCCTACTGGAGTGTTCTGGCACCCGAACACATTTAGATGTCCAATGTGCAAAAATATTGTGGGAAACTTAATAACTGCGCGTGTTAAAAAACTAACCAACTCAGACAACAGGATTAAAAAAAGAAGAAAGCACATACATTTTCATTGTACAAAAAAAAAAAAGGAAACTAGGCTCTCCAATTTCTCCTTTGCAAGTGTTGTACCTGATTACCAAGGTGGTTTTTTTTAAAATTCTTATTTTTGTTTAAACTTTACCTTGCCAAAGGCCGTCTGGCTCTGTTAACAGCCTCGAGATCTGCATAGCGGAGATCCAGCTGGCAGCCCACCAGAATGACAGGTGTGCGAGGACAGAAGTGCTTGATTTCTTGATACCACATTGTTTTCACATGATTCAGGGAATTAGGATTAGCAATTGAAAAGCACAGAACAACAACATCGGACCTAGGAAGGCAACAAGAAAATACCCAGTGAAAACCCCACAAATGATTTTCGCTGCAGTTTCGCCTATTTCCATCACTACTCCACTCTGCTCTTTGACAAACGTGCTGACACCCAGATGTCAGAATACATGTTGTTCGTGCAGAGGTCTGAGAGAAGCTACACATCCCACCACAAAAGCATGGGAGCACAAAGTCACGTACCTAGGAAGCACTGCCCCTCCATGCCGAGATGATCCCTGCACGTGTGAGCAGAGCACTGAGAAGAGAGGTGGGGCTTTCCATTCTCTACTTTTACACAACAGTTGCTCACAGGCTGCCATTGCTCCGGAAATAATTCTGCTGACTGGACACCTAAATTGCAGTTCAAAGGTCATTGGTGTTCAGGAATTAAGAGAGGAGCTGTGCAAAACTTCAGAACAGCCACACAGGCAGGCACAGATCACTCCTGAACTTGTCATGGAGAAATGCCTTTACTGCACTGTTCGAAGTACTGAGGTGGTCGCCTTTGCAATGTGCTTTGCACAGCAATTCTCTAATGTCTTTAATAAATAACCTGTTAGAAGGGCAAACTACTGCAGAATGACCACTTCTACAATATCAGCAAAAATAAACATTACAGTGAAAATAAGGCCAGTAAAGTGTAGAATAGGACAGTGGCTTAAATTAGAGTAAGCATGACAATATTTGCAGGCTTTTAAAGGTTTCTAAGAAAACAGGAACTACTTCACTAAATAAACTTGTGACATATATAAATTCTAGTGTAAGGATTAAGGTTGACAGCTCATCCACTGAACCACTGCCTAACTCTTGTCAGAGCTGGCACCCAAAGGCAGAGAAATGATTGAATACTTGTCTCAGGGCATATCTAACTAGGGGCAATTTCATTATTTATAAACAAGCAGTTCTCAATCTCTTGGGTCTCTTATGGGAAAAAAAAAAGAAAGTAAGAAAAAAAGTTGAAACTCTCAAGAAAAATTGAGGAGAAGGGACATTTTGAGGAGGCAACTTATTGCTACAGAATTGTCAGCAGGATAAGCTCAGCAATACCATCTCTATCTCAGTTCTATTATTTTTTAATTTAACACCAATGTGTTGTATCTGCAGTTTATGTCATGTACAGAGCAGCAGCAGCAGCGAATCTTAACATTCACCTTTTAAATAATGAAATACCTCCTCAGTAGTGCTGCTTTCTACATTTCACTGAGGGCATAGATATATCCAGCTATTTCTAAAGATAGGTGCACACAATACGGGGACTGCTGTGAGCATCAATTTAATGCAAGAGAAATGCTCCCGCTCCAAATTTCTATCTTACATAAACTGCAACACATCTGTCATATCTAGGAACAAGGCCTTTTCAAACTGGAAAGTTACCTTGTAAATAGTGAAGGGCTAAGCAGCCAACACAATAGTCTGCCACATAGCTGAGGCAAACATGCTTTAAACTCAAACTTGCTCTATTCAAGGTCAGGTTAAGAGTAAAACCTAAACCCCAGCACACATTTGCTTAGCTCCCAGAAAGAGAAATCAATGCACAGCTGAGATACAAAACAATCTGTGTTACATGTATTCTAATATTGTCAATTGTTGTTTAATTCGAGGCCATCGTGACCGCTGGAGTGGCAAGTGTTGGCTGCCTGGCTGCTCCTAACTACAACTAAGCATCTTAGAGAGACAGCCTGCCCAGCGTCCTTCAGAAATTAATACCTAAGCCCAGTAATTGCAGTCACGAGTATCCAACCCTCCTGACTTTACAAGCCACAAGCCACACATCACATCTCCCAGAAAACCAAGAGGAAACAACTCCAGCAGGCGATCCCAGGCAGGAGACACCAGTTCCCCCAGGGGCCCGATGCTGAGCTGGGCACAGTCTGGGCTCCCAAGGGAGCCAGGGGTGAGCTGTGTCCCTGGGCAGGGCAGGCCCAGAGCACCCAGCAGGCTGCCCCAGCACAGCCCTGCATGTGTTACAGCCCTTGCCAAAGCAGCATCATGTTTTTGCCACCGTGGTTCTTGAGCACCCCCTCACCTCTGACCTTTGCTGGGCAACCATAAAATGGAGCTGGGCAAAGCTGGGCTCTTTTCCCAAAACTCACTGTACTGCACTAACAGGGCATTCTCATCTTACTGCCTTCCACATGAAAACAAAAACATAATAAAGAGGTAAAAAATGTGATTTGCATATTACTCATCCTGTGTTAAAACCTGGACTTCCCCATAAAACAAAGATTCCTAAGAGTTCTGCACTGGCCAGAGAGATATTAATGGTTCTGTGCCATAAACAGGATGGATGGGAAATCCCTGGGTAGTGGCAGAGTTCACACACTGAACCAGCGCCACAGCTGGCTCTCCTGGCTCACAAAATACAGCCATTCTATCACAATAAATTAAGTTTTCATTCAAGTCATAAGCACAATCTGCACTCAGTACAAACTGGAGACAGAAATGTATGGGGAAGATAAACCATCTACATAGAACTGTGAGCATTTGGGGAAACATGTCCTTTGGAAACTTTAATTAAAGTACCTACAGTTCCTATTAATGCCAAAGGCACATCAACAACTTGCTAACACCGCAGTGTAAAGTTTGGTTCGACATTTGTTTGTAAAACCCAGAACCTGTCAGGTTAAAATAATGCATTAATATTTCCTAGACATTAAAAATGTACCAATGTTATTTTAGTATTCTCAGGGAATGTAAAAGGATATGACTTTTTAAAAATGCCTAATTTATTGCCATTTTTGTGCAGTTAGTTTTTGTGTTGGTTACCTAGAGAATGAGAAAGAAGAAAACAGAAGTAAACCTGATTTGTCCTTTCTCTCTGCCGCAATATATTCACAAATAAAAGCTGCACTTATTCTAAAAACAAAATTTCATAGCCATTTCCCAGTAAAATTCAGGAACAATTCAGGAAACATTTTTATAAACGTGAACACCAAGAAGTGCTTTATAGAATCACAAAACAGTTTGGGTTGGAATAGACCTTAAGGACCAACACTTTCCACCCCCCTGCCATGGGCAGGGAGACCTTCCCCTAGACCAGGTTGCTCAGAACTCCCTCCAGCCTGGCCTTGGACACTTACATGAATGGGGTAGCCACAGCTTCCCAGGGCAACCTGTGCCAGGCCTTCACCACACCCACAGTAAAACACTTAATATCTACTTTAAACCTCTTTCAGTTTAAAGCCATTCCTCCTTGCCTTGTCACCACATACTCTTGTAAATGAGTATGTAAAAGGTGCCTCTCCAGCAAACGCCTTAGAACTTCTCCATTGCATTCCTCCTGGAGCACCATCCAATGGAGATGGGCAATAGATAAGGCACTGTGTGCATCCACCTTTGTTAAATACAACAGATGTATAAATATATGTATATTGGAATACTGTTATTTGATACTGAAACATCACGAGAAAGAAAGCATTGTAAATAACTCAGCAAACAGAAATGGGAGCTTGGATATCCAACACATTGTCTTATAGATTCTGGGGGACATGGTGGAAATGCACAGCTGGTTTATTCTTACATTCTACATTTTCATAGGTTTATCAGAAAAAAATTGCAAACCCTCTATTCTTATGTGAACTTCTGAACCTATTTAAGCATCACCAAAACCCCTAATTTCTGTGTGGCCTGCTCTAGCATGTGATCAACCACCAGTGAAACACTCTGCATCACCAGTGGAAGAAAACAGGTTTCCTTCTACTCGCTGGGGCTCCAAACAGGGAAGAACATAATGCAGATGTGTGGGACTTGGCAGGGGGAAGGGGAGCTGATCCTTTTAGCTGTAGGCAAACCAAGCACCACTGCCATGTTTGTCACTTCCTGGCTGAGCAGACTCCTGCACTGGAGTCTCACATTAAGAATAAGAACAGTGGAAGAGTACTTAAAATGCTACCCTTGGAGTCACAGAATTTTGCATTTCTAATACCAATTATACACATCTGAAGTCAACCCAGTGTGGTCTAAACACAGCTATGGCCTTCCTTCTACAGGAGATTCCTGTGGGCAAAGAAAGTACCTTACCTCTATCTGGAGCAGCAACACATCTAGCTAACATAGGTACTACCTCAAGGCATTCAGGGATATGATCCCAAACTTGGATAACAACTTTTGATGGAAGCTACTACCCCTTTTTCGAGTCAGAGAATGAAAAGAAGCCCTCTAGACAGCCGAATCTCTGGCAGGATTGAGCACATGGTGTGCTGCCACCTTGTGAGCTGCCCGTGTGTGAGTTATGAACTGGATCAGATGTACAGTGAGCATCCAAGCCACTGCCAAAACAGAGGTGGTACAGCACTGACAAAGACAATTTGACAAGAGCTGATATTGCTATCTTCTTGCGCAGTCCTTCAACCCCCTGAAAGGGAAGATTGTGTAGGGCAGCAGCCTGAGTGCAAATACCAGCTCCCAAGTTCCCAAACACAGTAGGTTCAGGAATTAGAAGGCCACCTAAGAATTAATTTGAGGACCTCATTTATGGATGAGCAAAACCCTGCTACATCTCCATGTCAGCCCAAGTACATTTTGAAGAGAGAGATTAACTCAGACAACATTTTGCATGCAAGCATCTCAACCAACTGAAAAAAAAAAATTTGTGCAGATAAGCAAGACTGACATGGGTGTAAGTGGACTTGGATTTTAGTAAATGCAGTTGCAGCCATCACAGGAAATGAGAAAAAATTCATTAAGTGACTGGTGAACAGAAAATTACCTCAGGACACAGGATTTATGTGCACACACTCCAAACAGAGGAGAGGCTAGGAAAACTAACATGCAGGAGGTGCCTGGCAGGTGAAGAACTGAAGATATCCAGGTAAGGCAGGGCAAGACCATGCCCTGGATGTGAGCAGGAGAATCAATAAGTTCTACACTTTACCTACAGCAGTGAAGCTTCTTAAGTACTGGTGTAATGTGGGAAACTGTCAAAATGCCCTGGAATACATTCAGATGTGGTGAGTAGCATGTGGGTCTATTTCTGTAATGTCATTTTCAGATGGAAACAACAACAAAAAGAAGAAGAAAAAGCTACCTTTAAGAAAATTGCCTGTTTCAAGACTGGGCTTCAAAAGTGGAAAGAGTTTTCCCATACATTCCTTGCAAACAATACATCATTCTTAAATGTTAACCATTTAAAAATCTCTTCTATGTCCTTTGAAGGACTCGTGGGAAAACAGTGGTGCATTTACAGAGGATGACAAAAAATGTTTTGATATCACAAAGAATGATTAAAATAGCTGATTTTGCAGAAGCTTGTAAGAGCTACTCTTGTGGTACAAATGGCTGACCAGCAATAATGCTGAAAAGAATGGCAAAGTTATGTGGAACTATGTAACAAGAGAAAACCAAACAAAAAACCTAATTTAAAGTCCTAATTTAAAGGACTACTTACACAGTCTTGGAATTTGGGTTATTTTTTTGGTGAGTATATGAAGTAAATTCACACATAAGTCTGATTCAATATTTACATATGAAGAATTCCAGCTTAGTGCTAAATAGGATCTTCCAGTTGAAGCAGCCTGCCTGCAAGGTACCCCAGCATGATTCTGGGCCAGATTTGGCCAGGAGACTCAGGAAAACCCTCTTTGGAATCAGATATATACATTCACCATAAAATACCAATATATGCCTTTTTCCCTCTCCTGAAGCAGAGATCTTGGTTACTGCATTTCTAATACAGGAATAAGAATTCTATGATAAATAGAATCCTAGACAGTTAATCGATGCTGTAATACTGAAATATTCTGGCTATCACATGCCAAGTCAGGGTTTATGTAAGTAGGACATAAAGCCTGAGATCAATGGAGGAGGATGAAAGAAAATGCTGGAGCAAGAGAAGGTACAGGGCCAGCTGGAACATGTCTGATCAACTCAGGGCAAACACCAAAATATGCAATATCATACAAAGGGACTTGTAACATATCAGCTGACTGCTGTCTCCAGACAACAGTCAGAAAACAAAATAATGAGAGAGAAATTCACAGAACAATGGAGATACCAGAAATGCAAGGAAAGGTGGGCATTCCAATCTTACTTTTGGTTATTTCAAGGAGACAGCTTACAGACGAGAACTATATGCTAACTCTTTACAGAGAACCAACCAACTTTCACCAAAGACACTGCAAAAGAATAAAGGAAAGAAGAAATGAACCATTTCTTCACTCCCGGCAGCATTGTCTAAAAATACCCTAGGAACCAATGGTCAATCAGAAAAATATACTGAGTTTAAAAAAGGTAAGAAGAGATTTAGTTAAAACATCAGCTGAAGCAGCATGTTTAGAAGAAAAAAAAATATTTCCAAGTAGCAGAGGGATGTAAGGATGGAACAGGAAAAAAAATTAGAAGGAAGGTCCAAAGTTAAATCTCAAAATTCATTAAAAGAGTAATTCCTTAAAAGTATTGCTGAAGCCAAGGAGGGAAAAATCCAGAGAAGAGGAAAGAATTATAGGTTTTGGTTTGCATCCAGTATGGAAGTGGCTTCTGAAGTCAGAGAAGACATGGATACTGAACATTAAAAGATGCACCTCTTTCTCTGCAGAGAAAATATGGACTTTTATATTTTTTGCTTTCTTTGGGCTATCACCACAACCAGCCTCCTTCTCTTTTTTAAGGTTAAATTAAACTATCAAGAAATGTTAACTGGCAAGTTGATGTTGCAAAGTTATTGAAAACTCAGTTTTAAACAGTCAGAACTGGTTGTGCAGACCGTTTTCCATAGTCTGACATGGTTGAGACTGAGATCCTGACCCTTGGAGTGGAAAACTGCACAAGAAATCCACCTAGTATCTATTCATAAAAAATAATTCACTAAGGTTAAGATTTTGACAGAAAGTAGCTTCCCAGGCTTATGATTTCCAAAAGGTTTTGATGTTGCTTTGGAGCCTTTCAGTAGAGAGCCCAAATGGCCTCTTTCCACCCAGCCCCTGACTGAGGAAAGCAAGGCAAAATGTGAAATGATGCAATACCACAAATAAAAACTGCCACATATTTTTTCACTCCTTAAGGAAGGATTTAAGTGTTGGAGGTGCCCTTCTATTATAGATAAATTGCATTTACATCGAGCTGAGCCTCAGGCCCACCAAGAGCCATTTGGCACACACCTTTCTAAAGAAGGGAGGATTCCTATCAGAAATTCCATAGCAACCTCTTTCTACTCCCAGTATGGAACCACGGTGGGATGCAGAGGAGAAAAGTTGATCTGCATTAATTTCAGTGGCTTAAGTGCATAAAGCTTTTACTTCCCCATCAGCTGAATGAAAAAGCCTCCAATGTTCACATAGGTAACAAAAGAAGAAAACAACAGTGCATACACATAGCATATCAGAATAAAGTTACTTGAGAAAGCTGTCTCTGTGAACCTCTCTGCTTGTTCCAATCTTTCTCGGGCCTAAGTCAAACTCAAAAGAGAAAAAAATCATAACAAATATATATCTTTAAAAGTAGTTTTTTATGGTTCTTCATGATCACATGATGAAGAACCTGAACAGCTTATAAAGCACTGTAAAGTAGAAGGGGAGGCTTACAAATTTGGGTGGCTGAAGATGATTTGAAGATACTGCCTATCACTTTTTTGGGGCAGAAAACATAGCAAAAGGAAGCAGCCAAGGAGAGAGACACCTGAAAATAACAGGATCCCCCATCAGCTGACCCTTTGCTAACAAAGCAAATGACTGTCCTGTGTCTGTTAAGTACCTCTGCTCTAAAGAGACACCTCTGAGGATCCCTTCCAACCCAGGACAGTAATGGCTTGTGAGGCACAGGGAATGTGTGAGCTTTCATTCACAAGGCACTTCTGAAACCTCAGAGCTTCTCTGAAGAAAGCAGGGGAGCTGCTGGCCCAGCCTCAGTTTAGGCACCAGCTGCTCCATGACAGAGGGCACCGATCTAACTAAAGGCAGACCAATTAACTCTGTGAAGTCACAAACCTCACCCTCATCTCACTGAATCTGATGAGTGCAAATACCGTTTTACATCAAAGCTGCCTTGGTTTTGCTCTTACAGAAATACCATCATCATTGGCCCTTGAAAAAAAAAATCTGAAACAGGTTGGTAGAAGTCTTCAAATATCAGTGACAAAGCCCTGTTCTCATGGACTCCTGTCAGCAGCATTCAGAAGGTATATTTTTAGGGGTTCAATTACATTGAAGTAACTGCTGAAGGGAATGGTAATCATACAGAAGAAGGAGAATGCATATGTTCCTCTGTGTACATACAATACCCACAAGGCTTACAAAATCCATTCACAACAGAGGAAATACTCTAAACATATTCTAAGAGGCTCTGTCAGCAGTCTCACAGCAAGACTCATTCACATTTGTAAGTCATGAGGAAAAAGCTGTTTTCTGTCCATGCTGTATGAACAGATTTTGTTTGGTCTACAGCTCATATTTAAGTTGCAAGTAAATAAATCATCCTGGCTGGATTAGCTGACAACCCCCATTCATGGTATTGAGAATAAATATTTTATGGGGACTGAATTAACTCTTTGCAGGTTTGTGCTCATGTTTATCCATACTACAGCTGCATGTTAAAAAACCCCAGGATACAGAGGTTATTTATTAAATTAGCCAAACTCATTTACTTGGGGGGGAGGGGAGGATAAAGAAAAGGATGCAAAAAGCATGAAAAAGAAGTGCAAGCCAGCTTCTAGAATTAGTTTGAACATGATGATATGTTGACACTCTCATTCAAAACCAGATTGGACAGGAGGATGGAAGATAGTGAATCTTGACAAGTTGAAATGTAAATTAAGATGTTTTCTTGTCTTTACACTTGCCTCCCAGAGAAACTGCTACAGAATAGCAACTTAGGCTTTAAATGAAGTTCACACCTCAGCTGCAGGCTTAGAGAATACAATAGCACCAAGACTAGATTGTTACTAAACAAAGAGGTGCCTGGGAGCTGGAAATCGAGACACTAAATCATAACCAAGACATTATCATTTTACAGCATTTTGGGATGATTGTGCACCAAATGAAACCCTACGGGAGATTATCAATAAATGGCAGTTTGGCATCACACACTGCCTAAGCTGAACTGAACAGGGCATTTCCAAAACTGAAGCACACACTTTAGTCTAAGGGGAGGAAAAATGTCGTTTGGTGAAACTGCAGCAAATATTTCCACAAGTTTCTGCAGCCACATCCCCCTCACTCCCTTAAGCTGTCAGGAACTGTTTCCCAAAGCTCCCAGAGGAGTGTGATTATTAAACTAAACACCACAGAGCAGAATGCAAGCTGATCTCACTCTCCATACTTCCATTAAGGGATGGCAGTAGAAACATTAACTGTTCAATCTCCAGTGGCATTGAAATGTTTCTCTCATTCTGTCACACAAAAATAGAGGAAAACAAATTCCTTTTCTCAATCTCCTTTCAGGTTTCTGTCTGTGAAAAGTAAAGTGTTAAGAAGGATTTATCTGTGCTGAAGTCCTATTAACTGTTCACCCTGTCATCTATAGCATAATCTATTTATGTAACATTTTCTAAAACTGTATGGAGCAAACTTTCCCAAGGAGTAGCAGGTGAGTTAATGACTTGCTGGTTCTTTGTTACACCAGGTTTAGGACAATTAGAGCTCTTGGCTGAGTGTTTGCTGGAGTAAGCCTTCCCCTGCATAAGGTGCAGATGCACAGAATTTTTTAAACGTAACTAAAGGATTATATTATTATATGATTCTTTCAAACAATCAAAACACAGGGCACTTGCAGGTGTAACCTTGAGCAGTTTGGCATAGAATAGGCCTTTCAGTGTACTGCAAGATTTGACACAGCTGACTAGACTGTAGCTCCATGTAGAGAGGTGATTTAAAATAAATTCCTATAAATATGAACATTCAGCATTGAAAAACTCTTTTTAAAATGTCAACCCAGATAAAATACTAAAGTCTGCTTTAAATGCTACATTAACATTTTCAAAACAACCAAGTATCTAAGCAGTGCTTACAATCACAAAATTTTAAAACAGAAATTCTATTGAAAAAGTATTTCTTTAGTTTCCAGTTACTTTCTTCATTAATAGACTTTCAGAAGAACCACTAACAGGAGAGCAGGCTTCCAGAACAGTCTTTTAAAGTTAATTAGGATATAGCAAACCTTATTCCACACAAGTTCAGTTCTGCTAACATCACAAATGAATCTCTGTGTTCATATGCTTAATCCTCGAGATCTCAAGTTATTCACGTCCTCCCTGGTGTTTGCAGGATTAGAATCTAAGTATGTTGTATCCTCCCTCTCCCGTCCTGTCAGTAAACGTGGGATTAGGGCTCAGAACATGCCTGATTCTGTTCTCCTAATCTACAGTAATCTTCTCAGTGACACAGTATCTGTTGCAGAATATCGGGAAGCCACATCAAAGTGGAACAAGTGAGTGGAAACATGAAGTTACATCCAAATTTATCAATGCAGGCTCCACATGATGCCAAAAGGTAAAACAGTATCTATGGACATACTCCAGCAGCACTACATATTAAGGTAAATATTACCTTAAAGTCAGTAACTTCTTTCACAAAGCTTATTTACAAACGGGACAAGTCGTGCAGTCCAGATATGTTGCCACTTTAGCTCCTGACAGAAAATTCCAGGTAATTCATGACTCTGTGAAAACTCAACTAACACAGTGCTGTACACAAAGGAGGGTTTGTACAAACACACAGAGTTCTATAGACTGAAAATTTAATGGGTGGATTCAACCAGCAGAACTCTCTACAGCACTTCTGAGGGGTAGAGAATAGAAAAGACTATCCTCCTTCAATGTCACCTGTGTCATCAGGCAGCACAGAGAGAAGAAAAACAGCAAGACAGTGCATTTTGGCCACATGGAATAGAGAGCTGGGGCTGACACTCTACAAAGGGCATTCCCAGCTGGAAAAAAAATGTGTCTGTCTATGAAGGTCTGACCAACTGCAGTGACTGAAGCAGACATGAAAAGGTTATGAAAAAGTTTGACAAGGTGAAAAAATGTGTGAGGACTGAGGCCTCTCAAATGTGAGTTATGAAAATATATGTCCCAAACCCACCTTCAGCTCAGTATTTGCCTAATAGAGCTGTTCTGCTGTCTGTACTGCCCCAAGGTCAGATCTAATTAAACAAACCAGAAAGACTATCACTGGCTTCAGTCCTTGCTGAAACTATGCTGAACTTTTACATATGTATGTATATACACACACATATATATAATACATGCTGGAAAAATCTATATCACACTGATTTAAATATATATTTATTATATATGTATTTTTTAGAATTTCCAGGGTTAATTAATTCACTAAGAGACATTTCATATTTATAGAAGAAAAACCTTGGCTTTAATTAAGGAAATACAGAAGACTCTCATCTTTCATGAATCTGGCTCTGCTCTCAAGAGGTTAGCTGCCCATTCAACATCACAGGTTTTAATAAAATAAATATTTCATTGAGTAAGAGTGATATTTCCCAACATCTCTCCTTGTTTGTTCCTTGTTAGGCAATTATGTCATACACTGCTTACATAGGCAGAGAATGCTGATGTTGTAAAACTACAGTCTTATTTCAGAGACTGTTCTTTAAAATTCAAAATACGACAACAGTTGTTGACAGAGCTTAGCAGGCTGTTCAAGGAAATGTAGTGTAGTAAAACTATGCTGTTTTTTAAATATTTATATCTTTTTAATCCTTGCAGCAGATAATCCTCTTTGCAGTGGGAAGGAACATGAATACCCATGATTGTTTTTAAGTCCTTGCTTTTCAAAATTCAGGTTTGTAATTTATTTCTGCCCTAAAATTTGAACACAAGTATTTCTTAAAATTTTGTTTGGATCAATTTACCTTCCGTAAGCAAAGCGCCTGTCTTTGTGGTGGTCCCCAAATGTATCCCACAGCCTGAGGGAAACACTCACTTCATCCACAACATCTCTGGAGCGTTCAAGGACCTAGAACAGAACACACAGAACATTCTCTTTCCCTCCATCAAACAATTACTTCTCTAATTCACCCCATCAAAAGGTCCAAAGCATACTGTGTCAAGAGTCTATCCCATATAGTTTTTGCCAAATAATGTATCTTATAAAAACAGGCAGAATATTTATCTCCCTAAAAATAGCTTTGATTAAGAAACTACTTTAGAACGAGAGGTGTATCAGACCATGGCTGCAGTAGAGATCACTCATAAAATAACTTGTGAGCTCATTGCTGCATCCTGGCAAGGTAAGGCCTGCCAATAAATAACAGCAGCACCTCACAGCATGTGCTGCACACCGTGCACACCTGCAGTCCTTACCTCCTGGCACACACGGTACTGATCAATGGCCCAGACGGTAGGGACGTGCGTTGCCAGAAGCTGATACTGAGTCAAGGTTGTGTTGCAGGCTCTCGCGCAGATCAGACGAGTCTTTCCCACTGCATTATCTCCAACCACCACGCACTTGATAGTTTCAACGTTGGGTCTTTCGTAGTCCATGTCAATGTCCATTTATCAAAAACTGGAACAAGACAGTTAAACTTGTTTTCTACTTCTGTGTGAAAACAGTGCTATTTAGAATCAGAGCCTTTTACTTCCACTTCTTGAGAGATGCCTGGAGACAACAAACTCTTAAGGAAAAGTGTGTAGTAAACTGTCCCAAAGTAAGCCAGCCAGTCCTTTAAATACTGCTCGGTTATGCAAATACACAACTATTTTGACCGCAGTGGCTTTATGCTGTTCACATGCTATTTTCACTTTGGTTTCTGTAAACACAAGCCTGTTTGCAGAAGACAGATCTTGGTTAAACAAGGACAGCTAGCACAAACTTACCTCTTGCTAATACTTTTTATGCCAGGAGGAAAAAAAAGGCCTGGGCATCAGTGAGTTTAACCTGAAGGATACCAGTATAAACCTGCCTGCTGCAATCCGGCCCATTCATGATTTGATTTAGGGCTGCCCAAACTCTTGCTAACATCAAGTCACACAGATGGCTTTAGCACACAATAAAACTCACTTGTAAGATGACTCCAGAGGCTGTTCGCTACAAAACCACAATTCCCATTATATCCCGCATGTATCACACACTCTTAATTGTCCAAGGAGAAGTTTGTACAGATCATGGACTAAAATGAAACCAAGAGCCAAGCAGGAATTTGCAAATATAGTTATCTACACCTAGAAATTCTTTTTGACATGAAATAGAAAGTGAAGAGAAGAAGTTTTTTGAAAATACTATTCTCATGGAAAGTTATTATTGAAACTATTTCCTTAAATATTCTATGGCAACATACTGCACAAATGCCTGGATATGAATGCAAGCTGGGAAAAATGGGATTCAAAAAACTAAAACCAACTCATGCATGTTTGCTACAGTCTGTCATTTTCATATGTGGGATCATAGTTTGATATATCTGAATTTGGTTTTCTAATGTCTGGCAGTCTGCTGAGCAATCTGGTCTCTGCCAGGGAATTGTAATCAAGGAGGGACAAAAGGGAAAATGCAAGTCACAAACCTGTTGAGGAAGGCTTGCCTAATAATTATTTCAGCAAGGAACCTACAGCAATTTAACTGTCAAAACACAGGTCATCATCTGGAGTGATGGTGTCCTTTTTCCTAAGAAGAAAGTACTACAGATAAAGAAATCCAATGATTTCTTTTAATACCTTTTTTAATATTCACATCTCATTCACACATAAATATAGAATATATATTAGCTGTCAGGCTGTTTAAAATAACAGATTCAAGCCATTTTGGTGTCCATTTTTCACTGCCAGAGGCACTATGTTCTGATTTAAGAAAAAATCATGTTTAGTAACTACTAGTTAAACACTGATTTTACCTGGACTCTTTCATTATTTAAACTGATGTACACCAAGAAACAAAAGTCTTTGTAAGAACTCAAGGTTACCCATTTAGATAAAATTTTGAGTATGGACCACGTGCTAATAACTGTAATGGCTAAGATTACAGCTGTAATCTTTATTTACGTGTGGAGGGAGGAATTAGGGATGACACAGATGAGGTGCAAGAGTGATTTTTGCCACTCCTGTGTCACACTGATGTTCCCACA
This sequence comes from Aleadryas rufinucha, assembly GCA_013397815.1. NCBI lineage: Eukaryota > Metazoa > Chordata > Aves > Passeriformes > Aleadryas > Aleadryas rufinucha. Next base: position 849,558 of record VZTH01016211.1, read on the forward strand.
GACACTGAATGCTTCTGCAAATGCTGCAGCACAGACCAGCACAGGAGAATACATTTTGGAGTTATCCTACCCGAGACTGAAACGTGGGCCCAGACACTTTGCATCCTGGCACAAGTGTGTGGTTGCACAAGCAGAGCTCTGCAATCTCCAGATGCAGAGCAAAGAACACGGCTTTGAACACACACACAGAGGATCGACCACACGTGAGCCCACAGGGCCTCGTGACACCAAGCTGCTGCGTCGGCACAGCGCTTCCAACTGATGAGGACACAAAGCTATTAAGAGACAGCCTGCATCCCCTCACCTGGCTTGTAACCTGCATCCTCAGAGGTTACTAGTCTTGAGGTAAAGCACTCCAGAGGCTTTCAGCTCCCTGTCTGTGATGCAGCCCCAGCTGCTGGCTGGATGCAAGCTCCCATGAGGCTGATACCTGCGATGGCCATGGGCTCTGTACCCTCTGTGTGATTCCAAACACAAGACGAGAACAAAGAGCTAACTCCTCATTCCTCCTCAGCATCCTTGGGAAGGATACAGTCATGATATAAATAAAAGTACAAAACCAGTACTTTCTTTCTCCACGTTACAGAGAATGTGGCATGTTCATACACCATGGCCTCATAGGCAGGGCCCCAAATGAGTTGCAAAACCCCAAGAGCTTTCAGCACGTGATATTAAAAAGTTTCAAGTCTGAGAATAAACAGCAACCCCCTTGACATATTATGTGGTATTAAATTACTTTGTATTTTATTCATGCATGGACTAGATATCACAGATGGAATGTGGAAATGTTTACAAGGCTAGAAAACAAAATGAAGGAGTCTGGCTAGCCAGTGTGTCTGGTTGGTTTTAAACTACCAAGCAGAGATGCCAAATAATTTTTCTTCCAACCCAATATTCCATTAAAATGCTGTTACACAGATTAGCTGTGGTATTTATTATTTATTTGATTTAAAAATTCTTCAAAAGTTCTTAAATGGTAGTTCTGAAAAAATGTGCTTCAATCAGTCACAAAATATGTATTAAGTACAGAGTCTGGAATCTTAAAAAAAATTCCAAAAGGATAACAAAGCCAGAAGCAAATCTAAATAAAAGTAACGAGATAAATCAATGCAACTATCTGAGAATCCTAGAAAAGGACCACATGAAAACAAAATTTAAAAATTACTGGGGTTTTAATTTTCCAATATACTTACTAAGTTAATTAAAGCAAAGTTATCACAGGACTCAGACACAGCATGCCTGAATGCCCTGCTGTAGATCACTGGCAATCTAATGAAGATATTTTTAGCATGACTCAATACTGCACAGGACAGAGATTAAAATAAACTGAGAATAAAAACAAAAGTAGAGCTCTGTGGCTATGTTAAGGAAAGTTCTTAAATACCCTCCAGTATCTATAATGTAACTATGTGTTAAAAATGCAGAGCATTTTAATATTGTTCACTAGTTTTCAGAAAGGGATTAAATCAGAAATAGCTCCTGAAGAGACTGATAGACAGAAACCCAGACAGATATTTAGACACCTCAAGTAAAACCAGATGCTAACAACAAATTATAGTATAAACAATTAGCAAAACAAGTTGATTAAATGCTTACAAATGTAGCCAGATGCCTTCTGGCTACTGGAATGATTAAAGCCAGGAACACACCAAGATCTAAAAAATACAGCCACAGTTAGTTTTTTTTTAAAGTAGTCTCTAGGTCGAGCTGGTGCTAAACCTATTATATAATCACACTGATTTAAAATGCTGAACATGTATTTACAAAACAAAAATTAAAAAAACAAGAACAATAAGACAACTAGATTTGAGCTCTGAAAGTCTGGTAATATCTGGGAAAACCAACTGGAACTGAAACTGAGCTGGTTAGACAAGAACAAAGCAGCGTATATAAAGATTACAAAAAAGGCATAACATTCCAAGATCAACAAAAACTTGCTAAAACCAACTTACAACCAGCAACAGTTTAGTTTACTAGCAAAACAAAGCAGGGTAAAACTATGAGGAAAGTTACTGGAAGTGTGACCAGTCCCAGAAAGGGCACTGACAAAAAAGCCAGAGAAAGACAGAAAAGCCATCAAATGAAGGGCAGCGAGAAACCTACCAGGGAAAACGTCTGATCAGAAATCGCTGTTTCCAAAAGAAAGGAGCACAAAATTCAGCTGCTTAATCCAGTTCTAAAGAAAGATGAGCAGATGGATGGAAATGGAAAAAGATACCCGTAAGAATAACACAGAATCTCAAAAATCTCTTAGGATGTTCTATTTTTACATTGTCACCTGTGATTGTTTGCAGATGAAGAGAAGACAGAGGCAGCCAAAAAAGAAGGAGATGTGAGCAGACTCAAGATCTAACATAAAGCCATTTAATTCATTCACCTGATTAGCAGTTAAGAAATATTCCAAATAAAGCTGATTTATTTCTAAAGAAATATCAGGTTACTATTTTGAATCATGGCTTGCAGATGGTTATGGCTGCCAATTTCTTTCTCAGTTGCTTCACCTCAAATTGCTGCGGAGTGCTTGGTATTTCATTTAGTTTTTCCTCATTGCTAAATGAGTTGTTATTATTATCACCATAAAACAGTTGTGGTTGCCATAGCATGAGGGTTGGTCAGCCTCAATAATGAAACACACCCTTTCTAGAGAAATTTTCCAAAAGATCTGTGGATGAAGCACATCACTTGATTATTGAGTCCACTGGTACACAGATTAAACACAACAGACACACCCAATCCTGCTCACTCTCTGTATTACTGTAGGGGTATTAATATACAATAGATAACCAGATCATAACCATGAACTTGTTTTAAAAATTCAGTTTAATATATTTAAAGATATGATTACATTTTTCTCTGCTAGAAACAAAGTGGATGAAGATCCAAACCCAAGAGCGAGTTGCCTCTAGAGGATCAGGAATCCACCACTATGGATCTCTAAATTCCCACTTTGAAATGTCCAGATGTTTAAAATCCTCACTTAGCATAAACAAAACATAGCCAAGATATTTTTTCAAAGAGCAGTAGCTAATTATCAACCCTTCTCTCTTCAGCACAAACAAATCACAAACACCACAAACAAATCACTACGAGTGTCTACATTAATCAGTGATTATGGCACGATCCTGCAGGCATTTATTTCTTAGCTCTGTACTTAAACACATCCCATAAGACTGAGATAGGACCCCTCAAAGCAAGCATTTTACTTAGCTCTTGTGCTAAGAGCAAGCTCTTCAGATGATAGTTCAGAATGACAGCATGGAAGAAACTTGCCTGCTCAGTGGAGTTTTTCTTCAAGCTATTCCATGGAAAAAAAAATTAGTAATTTCAACCTGTGTCAAGTAATCTGACCAAACATGCAAACCAGGAACTCCTTCAAACAAAGGGGGTGCCAACCACAATTAAAATATCACCATTTTACTAAAGAACTCTAATGGAAAGAGACACCGAAGTCTAACATGACTTAATATGAACGGTGGGCATGGGAATTATCTGAAAAACTCAGCCCACCAGTAAGGCAATAAGATCATCAACACCTATCCCCAAAAAACACACTTTCATGAAACTATATGAAAGTGCATTTGTAGCTACTCCATATTCAATCTATTCCGGAGATGTATTTTTTAGTATGGTTTTGGAGTGACTCCTTCAGAAGACCATGTAATGGTCCTCTGAAGGAGTCACTCCAAAACCATACTAAAAAATACATCTTTTGACATGTTATTACATGGCAATAACATGTCAAAAAGAACATAAAAAAATTTACAAGACTATACAACACTCTTGCCTCCATCCCCAAGTTGCAAAATTACTGCTTGCAACCATGGAAACTGGAAAAGGAGATGCAAAATGCCAAGTTCTTCAGGCACTGAAATCAGTACCTCGCGGTGCAGAATCCCAAGGCACCGGCATGCTGGCAAGGACCAGCGAGCACATGAGCCAGAACAGGCATGTGAAATGCTCCTTCTCGATATGTAACCTGCCATGTGTTATTTCAGAATCTTTCGTGGATTAACACAGAGATGCCAGGGGACAAAGCAGGGGGAACTTCGTGTTCACTTGTGCAAGAGTGTAGAATTCACAGACAGATCTGATTTGGGGAAAGGTTAAGGGCCAAAAGGCTCTTTTGTGGTTTGGCTCAATTTAATCAATGAATTTAGGGCCCCACCAAGTACATTTGTGAAGTAAATCACAACATGGGATCAAGTAACAGATAAACTATGCCAGCTGCTGAAAGATCATCACAAAACATTTTTTACAAGGTGTACATAAACATTAATATTTTATTAAATCATAGGAGGGCTGTTGGGGAGGCTGGTTTCAAAAGGAAAACTATTCCTGGTCAGCATCAAAGAACTAGCTGGTGACAAAGGATAGTAAGACTCAAGGTGGGATCAGATCACTAGGTCACCAGGGGACAGAAGTGGGCATGATGCTTATCAGGCTGGATTCTTGTCCAGGATGAAGGAGCATTACCATATTGCCATCATTTAAAGTTCTGACAGTTTACATGGAAAGACTGAAAAGGAAGAGACTGACTCAGAAGGACGAAATTCCAGATCAACTCTGGCATTTATTACCTACTTACCCTACCTGGTCCATCAGCAGAAAAAAATAACAGATACAGCCAATGATTTGGGAAGGAGAAAAACCATTATATTCTAAAGCTGACCTGATTGCAAATGCGAGACCCTGGGCTCTGCCATGGGTAGAAAAGGAAGGGCAGCTGATGGAAATGTTTCACTGCACGAGGTGAGAAATGAGATAACCCTGGCTGTTGCTGCCCACAAGAGGGCAGGTCAACAGAAACACCTTTATCTTCCACAAGGGCAGAACCTGGTTCTAGCCTTTTTCTTCTGTCCTGGGATAGCTTAGGGCCAGTATCAACAAAGAAATAAATCCCTCAGAATGCTGCTGAAATTTTTTACAGCTGGAGAAGCTGAACACTGAGGCTGTCATCAAGAGACACTCCACTTGGCTTGCCTGAACCAGTTTCTTTCATGTCAGCTTTCGATCAATAAGCATCAGATTTATTTCTGGATGCTACCTCTTACTTTTAAAAGAAAGAAGTTCTCAGAAGCTTCCATTCAGCTTCTATAATCCCCACTCTATCCCTCAGGTTTTAAAGGGAGTGAAAAATTGACCATGGCTTCACACAGAAATGAAAGAAAGGAGCAGCCCCCAACGATGATGCAAAGCTGAAGACAACAGATGTCTCTAAGTTTGCTAGAAAACTTCTCAGTCAAATGATCACCACAACCCTCACAGGAATTGTAGAGACAGGGAATAATAGTTCCTGGTTGGCAGTGTCAGAAGCCTGTCACTGCTCTTTCTCTGCCTGCACGACTCCAGATTTGTTTCTGTTAATTATTAGCATCCTTCATCAAGCCTGACCTACCTCTCTGATGACACAAAAACTTTTGATCAGTAAGAATGAGCATTTCCTCAGATGCCCAAAAATCAGAGATACTAGTAAATCACAAATTCTTCCCACATAACAACGTGTAAAACAGACTGCCCTGAAGCTCAATAGCTGAGAATGAAAACATTCAATTTTAGGTACAATAACAGGTTCTCCTCAGCCTCCTCAAAAAACATGCACCTGTTTTTGTGTTACATACACTCACTCTATCAGACCAAATAGAGACCCAAATGCAGAGTTCAGCATTAGACTTGAGTTATGTCAATTTTCTGACAAGTTCTGGAAGACCTGAAGGGCAGAAATCAACATGCTGATTACACTGAGCAGCTTACATATTATTTTGACCTGTGAGATACCTTGGGATATCCTTTCTGATGAGCTCATTGCCCTAGAAATTAATCCACGTGGCAGGCAAAGGACATTTAACCATTTCAGAAACCTCATGTGTGAGAATCTGGGATGAGTGTTTTTTACATGGTGGCAGAGCCTGTAGCACTGCCACTCCTCCCCTCACCGATTTTCCAGAGTCTACCTCAAGAACAAGCCACCACACAAGGCAGTCCCTTGTGCCCCTTTTTGCTTCTTATCTCTTGGTGTGCAGAGAGATGTGGAAAAGGGTGATCATAATGGACCCACCCCTGGAAAGAGGGAAACACCCCTACAGCCAATACATGCCTGATTTAAGGCTGGCACTTCAGCTTTGCATACAGATTTCGTGAGGATTCCAGATACACCTGGCTACAACTGACTATTCTTTCCACTCACCAGAGATAATCAAAGCAGAGACAAGGGACTAGGCAGTGACCAAGATCTGGCATTGCTATGGGTCCTAATCTGTCACATCATCACAAACCAAAATTAACTGTGGCTGACATGAATAAAAGCGGCTGAGAACCAAGCACCTGAAGAATGGACAATACCCATTGATGGTGATAACCATCACCAAACAGCTGGCACTTTTAAAAGCAGCCACCCATAAAATGCACAAAGTCCTGAGATCCTTGTTGAGATTTCGAGAATCCTGAGATTTTGTTGTCCTTCTGCAACAAAAGATTATGCTGCAGGAGCTGAATGCTGAATAAGGGTGCACCGCTAATAGCATTTTAATTCAGCTCAAGAATACATTTTTGAAGCAAATATTCCATGCTTGGGTTCACATCAGGTGCAGCCAGAGTGCACAAACTGAATTCTGAAGGGGAAGGTGTGCCACCCACCAGTGATAAGTTAAGCATTCAGTCCATGGGACCAGAGCAAAGGCAATCTGAAGTAACACTCTTTGTCCCTGAGCTGTGTGCACTGTGGACAGTGGGTGCCCAGCACCAACCTTTTCATTCCCAGGTCCCCAGCTACTGCATCCCATGATCCATCAATGTAGACAGAGCACCAGGTGCTCTGACTCCTGCTTTGGTATTTGGATCAACATAACTGGGACAAAGCTGCAGCTGAATCCTTAGTGACTTAATGCCCAAGAGTGTCTGGGATAACATATAAAACTCAAAGCTTAAAGGAGAATGGGTGGCTGGAAAAGCCTGACTCAACACTACTAGGTGTCATGGTAAGAAACTCCATGAAATACCTGATTTTACTCCTATGTAATTAAGCTGCTTGTGCAGCATTAAACCTCTGATACTGTGGCAGAGGTTGTTAGTGATTGTACCCACTTATAAAACCGGTGTTGACACTGTATGCTGTTCATAAGCAGTGTTCCCAACAGTACGGAAGGAATAACAACAATAACCACCAAATAAGGCATTCTCACAACTTTTGTGCATTTCTGTGTGGAAAATACTTATCGAGCTTTGCTAGAGCTACAAAGAATATTCCAGAGACACTGGTGACCTTCTAGCACAGAGAGCTGTTGAATTCACTTTCTGTACTTGTTCTCTTTCCAAAAGATAGAATCAGGCTCTTGCTTCTTGAACTTTATGTGACATGTCTTACGCATTCTCTTCTTTGTTAATCAGTAGTCTTAGAAAGACATTATATATGATTTTATTCATTCCCAGACATTATTACCACAAGGAAACTACCAAAGGAGAGTGAGACCTCAAAATGACAGCAGGAAAAACCCACCAAAGGACCTAAACACTGACTGGAACAGCGAACACTTCAGGATGGCAGACCAGGTAAATGCTACTTCCAGATCACGAGTCAAGTTCTGCACTTATGTCTCAAATGTAAATCCAGCAACATCAACAGAATAGTGCAGGAGGCACACAGATGTGGGGTTTCCTTGTAATGTCTAGTGCCACACAGAGACTCATTTGTCAAGAAAAAAATAATTTAAAAAGAAGAAAGAAATTGCTGTCTTGTGTCTCATGTCAGACAGAAAGGAGAGGAAAACAGAAAAGTAGAATAGTGTTGGATGGGAGGCAAAGGGAATCCATACTTTTATTTCATGACCTGTTTGTAATGCCAAAGAGCCCCAGCTATGCCCACGTACACTGCAGGTGCACCAATTGTAGCTCATGCACCACTCACTCCTTCAGCACTAAGTTTTGAGCTCTTTTATGGAAACTCAATCAGTGATCCAAGGGTACATTCACCCATTCTCTGAGCTGCTCTGCAAGTCTGCTGCATGCAGCAGAGACGCCTCAGCTTTTCCTTTTCCCTCTTCCCAAGCACATACTTTGCTCTACAATGTTTGTATACTTTTCCGGCAGGACAGAAGGGAGTAAGGGAGGAGCATGTCAAACACCTGTTGCCCCTTTGCTTCTGCTCCTTCAAGGCTTCTCTGTCCTTTCGTCTCCTTCAGCACAGGGTAACATCTGGATACAGGACTTAAGCATTTTTCCAGCAAATAAAATGTATTAGCAAAGAATCAAACATCAGGATTTACTGGTCAAGTGATCAGCTCTTCCTCTCAGCCTAAAGCTTTACAGTATTTATGAAGCTTGGAGTTTTAAAAGGGCACGAGTTTTAGAAAACTCCCCAGAGCTAAAATTGATGTTTATTTCTTGTTGGATAAAAATACTTCTGTGTATCTGAGCCTGTCCCAGATCTTATGCTCCTTAAGTATTATGTCACTTAGATAAAGAGCCCTAGTACAAATACTGAACTGACTTTTTGTTCTTCTGTTAATAGTGTGTAGATACATTGTATATCTGAGACACAGAATCAGGTGTACAAATGCAACACGCATAGGAAGAAAAGCATGACCTAGGTGGAAGAGGACCTCAGAAAACTACTGAAAAGAAATAAGTCATTCCATTTCCATGTAGTGTGACTCCTGATCCTGAAATACACCCTGCACTGAAATATGTGCCATTCAATTGCTGCTTACACTGAGCAGCCATGACAGCTCTTCAATGTAGTCCTAAAAATGGTGGGTTTCTCCCCAAACGCATTATTTTTGCCTAGAAAGACCAGCAGCTAAAGGACTCCCCTTAAGCACACTGGAAAATCTAATTTCCACCTCAGCTTCTATTACAGCTGAAGCTGAACATTTGGCTTCAAGTCAGCTGTGTGTCCTGAAATAGTACACAAACTGAGGATGAACAAAGTCATTGAGACTATTCTGGCATCACTTCCTTGCTCTTGCTGTGACCATATGCAGAGCCTCAAGGGCTTTCTTTTACTATTATCATTTTTAAACAAGTATATTGTTGCCTTCAGAGTAGTGCCTTGAGCAATAGACAGCAATTTGGAGCTCTCCGCCTAGTCTGCCTCGGTACGTCCAGTGACCGGTTCCTCTTTGCTCTAGATGTTAGATGCCACAACACCCACTAAAGGTTGACTAAACAAATTAAAAGTCTACTACTGTTTGTCTCTGCAGCCCCTTTCTATGGCCCACAAATAGGTCCCGACACAGACACCTGATAATCTGTGCCACAAGACCCCCCAACAGCCTCCCGGTGTTGTCACAGCAACTCACAGCAGACTCCACAGATACAGCAGGGGGAAAGAAGTGAGGCGGGGGGGAGGGGGAAGAGGGGGGAAAAGAAATCCTTCGGGTTTTTACTAAATGACACTCAGAGGTACCAAGCGCCTGGAGGTTTGTGCTTCCCCATACACATCATACCCCTCTAATTTTGCCTTGCACCTCGTGGCCTCGCTGGAAAAGGAAGCCAGACAGGTCTGCTTCATCAAGGACTCTCTGTCCTCGGAGGAGGGGAGGATGCCACCACCTCCCGCTCTCTCCCGACGAGGCGGGAGCGCACCTGCGGGCAAACGGGACGCGGGGGGCGCCGCCACCCGCCCCCTNGCAGTCTATTTTTAGCGCGGCGATTGGATTTCATTCATGAAACCGCGGCCGCGCGTAAAGAGGCGGCGGATGGAGCCGCCCCCGCCCCCCGGCCCGCCCGGCGGAGCGACCCACGGCCCGCAGCGGGGAATACCGGGGCGCATCCCGCTCCTGCCCCACGGCCCGCAGCGGAAGAACACGGGGCGCATGCCGCTCCTGCCCCACGGCCCGCAGCGGGGGAACACGGGGCGCATCCCGCTCCTGCCCCACGGCCTGCAGCGGGGGAACACGGGGCGCATGACGCTCCCGGCCCACGGCCCGCAGCGGGGGAATACCGGGGCACATCCTGCTCCTGCCCACGGCCGGCAGCGGGGGAACACGGGGCGCATGCCGCTCCCGCCCCACGGCCCGCAGCGGAGGCATGGAGCCTGGCATGGCCATTTCTGCCATGGCCTCGCACGGGAAAAGCTCGGACACGAAACAACTTGAAAACAAAGCAACACCCGCCATACGCAGTCTTTATACATACACACTGTAAATACTGTTAATGCATACACAGTGCAAAGGTCCTGAAGGCCTCCCTGAATGATGCCCTACTACGCTGGGCATGCGACCTCTTACTGCAAGTGCTGCTACTATCTTTTGAAATCACTTCTCTCCATTTTCACTGTTTGAAGTCTTCTTGTAAAACACACACATCACAATTCAACCACAACCTCCCCTTCTCTTACAGTGACAATCTAGACCTGGCATTTTCGAACCAGTGAAAACAGCTCAAGGCCCTGTTACAATCCAGACCTGGCTCCCTGCTAAAACAGAGGTTTCTGGCTCTTCTTTTACCACTTGACGTCAACAAAACTGTCACTAACCAGTATGGGGCATGGGCACAACTGCTGCAGCTAAGGGCAGTTTTTGACATAGCTGTGACTATCCAAAAAATAGTCACTATTCAAAAAAAATTCTCTTACAACAACCTGGACTGACATATTGCACAGTCTCATAGCATTAAGACAGTAATTTGTTGGAAAACATTATAAAGTTGTTTAAAACTCCACTTACAAGAACAGTTAACTGTTACAACAGGTTAACATTATCCAACTGCATTTGGTTATAGTCAATTACTTACATTTTTCAAATACCCAGAAGCCAAACTTGCATTAACCAGGTCAGACCGCAACAATTTTCAGTTGAGTACATCTATGTCAGGACAAATTACAGTTTGCAAATTCATATCAAAGGAGGCTAATAGGGGCACAAGAACAACGTACATCATGGCAAATACTAAGTGTTACTCTCCTAGCTTTGCATAGTTTGGATGGACAAAACAAATGCATCAGAAACTGAAACAACTCTCACTCAGACATTTACTTACAAGCAAAGAAATATCAAATTGATAATGCAGGCAACAAAAAGCAAAAAAAAAAAAGTCAACAGATTTAAAATGTATAGTATAATAACCTTCTGGTTTTTAAGTTTCAAGTTCTATGGAAACTCCTCCACAAAGGAGGGCTAAAAATTTTCATTCTGTGCAAGAACAACAGCCCCATGTATTCACGTGTTTCTCAGACATACAATTTTTAGGGAAACAAAAAAACTCATGCTCATCCCAGTCAATTCAGGAGGCTGAGCAAAGCAGTGTTATACAGAAGGAATTCCTTTTACTGAACTGTTTCAGAAGGTCAATTTTTAATTCCTTATTGGTACCTTTTTTCTACAGTCTAAATGATCACTTTCTGAAGATAAATCAGAGCTAGAACCCATGTCTCTATTAAAAATACTTAGACTATCACTGCTACAGTGAGTGTTAGTGTGAGAATAGGTAAGTTAGCATCACATGAGAGAAAACTGATACAAAGCAACCAGACTTGCCATGACACTGACTCAAGAAGTATTGGACTGCAATTGAAAAAAAAAACAAACAAAACCAAGCCAATAAAACCCCACAAACCTTTTGATCTGATTGCCAGCTCTTTACACAGCTTTTGTACAGAAAAAAGGGAAGAGAACAGGAAGAAAGTGTTATTTTTAGTGCACAATAGTAAATTCAGCAGAATACAGCAATGACAAAGATTAGTCAGGTGGTTAAAAGGGGAAAAAGAGAAAGAGAGCTTTGCTTTTGATGGGACAAAGAAAAGGTGTCAAGTTTCTCTCTTTTTTCCTGTTTCATCAAAGGGTGATAAAGGTTTCTGCTGCTGTGGAAATAGGTACATGCTACTATATAGTTTCCATTTTAATGATCATCTACAGCAACTTTTACCATTCAGTGCTTTCCCACCACAAATGTAAAACTTCTTAGATAATTCAGGTTGCTCCTCTTCCATGAAAGTACAGAATAAAACCCTAGGACAACCAGAAGTTCTCTGTTCTCTGATACATAATTCTGTATTGAATCATATTTACATTTTCCCAAACTTTTAAAACAAACAATTGAGTTTTGACCATAAACTTGAGTGACACATGGAGAAGTGGTTGGAATGCATCTCTAATAGGGTGTAGAGCAACTGACAGTTTCTAGCCTTTGGTACAAGAAAACACAGTAACAAACCACAAGTATTCCCACTGACTTTGCATAAGCATTAAAAATACATGAATGGTAAAGTTTTACTCAATCAGATGTTTAAGGATTCCAGGTAGCCAGCTTGGATTTTTCATTTTCATTTGTTTGTTTTCAGGGAGGAATAACAGCTAGAGGGAAAGGGAGAAGGGAATAAGCTCTGTCTTTCCAAGCAATCCTAAAGGACATGGCATGGGACCATGGTAGCATTTAACTAGAGAGTCTGCTTTTGCCAAGTCGATACAGCTTTCCAAAACATGTTTATAGGCTACCAAGCGAGCTCCATCACTGCAGCTCCATTATGTGCTTTAAACACTTATCTCACAACTGAGAGAACAACTGGATAAAAAAAGACTAAAATAACAATTAAAAAATGCATTCACTCCCATGGAGAATTCTACTTAGAATTATCTTAGCTTTGCTAAATTACAAAATGCATTTGAAAGCACAAATGTAAATTCACATCCCCATATGCTCCAATATATTATTTGTTACTCCGGGGCTAAACTAACCTTTTGGTTTCGAGACTTTATTTCTCAAATGACTAAAAAACATCAGGAGAGAGCAACTGAGTTTACAAGTAACCTTTCTACTCCTGGATCTCGCGAGTTGGTTTAACTCCAGAGGCTGCTCTGACACACAGTGTTAGCAGAACTCCTTAAGGAACTTTCTACCAGCTCAGAAACGCTGAAGCTCAATGCCCTCAGGCCCTTCCATCCTCTGCACTCCCCAGACACCAGAGAAAGGCTCAGGAGGAGACAGGTTGAAAAAATACCAGTCAAGGATAATAGGAAGCACAGGAAGAAGGGACTACAAGCACTTGGTTCACCTTCTTTGACAAAACTCTCCTGGAAGGGGAGGAAACGGACTAGCCCATGCTTCTTACCACCCCACCATAATCTAAGCCTGCTCTATCTGCAGAAGCCTTATAGTCTAAGCATGGTAACTCTGGGGTTTAGATTTTATATTTCTGTTTATCAAAGTCAACATCCCACACCCAAGGGTCATGTGGAAGCAAGAGGTTCTTCCTATGTATGGTCTGCGTAAAAAAAAAATTAAAGAAATGTAGTGACGTGGCTCTTTATTCCCTCTGAGAACCCACTCAAGCTTTTAATTCAGGACAACTGAGATTATTTCCCTTCTGCTTTAGGCAGTAACACCCAAGCACAAATGCAGTTTTCTATGATAAGCTATACCAACAAGACTCAGCAGCAACAGTTACGGAACTGAGCTTGTTACTAAAAGAGGGCAAGTCTGACACTGCAGAGACTGCCTGGGACTGTCCAAAACCAAAACCCAATAGTATAGGACATCCTAGAGTTTCTCTCTCTTCCTCATCCTTGAATGCAGGGGCCTTTCATATTAGAAGACTTTAGGAGCATATTTAGACTAAAAAATTGTTAGTGGAAATAATAGAAAAGCACAAGGAATTAAGTAAAACAAAGTAAGTTAAACTGTCGTGTATGGGCTCCACAATGCATATGGTAATCTCACAGGGACACAAGGCGCTCTCTATAGTCCATGAAATTTGCTTTCAACAATACAAAGAGATCATGAGAGAATGTTGTAGAACCAAAATAAGGAAACGTGGTACTTCAGTTAAGGACTTCACCATCCACCCATTGTATGCGATATATGTAGTCTCAGCCAACTGGCAGCATGTGAATTAAAATATCAGAATTACCCAGCTCCTGTCATTGAAGTCTACTTTCCCCCTACAATTAGGCTTAGAGACTTTAATGATGTGGGTAGATCAAAATAATTTCTAGCTACTTTTGTAATGGATTAGGATATATTTCATTAGATTTTATCCACAAAAATTTCATAAAGAGAAAAAACGACTTGAATAAAACTATGTAAGAACATATTCTACAAACATTGAAATAAAATTCAACTCATTTCCTATCAATACAATTTTTGTATTAAAAGGTTTGCATTCAGGGCTGCAATGTACCCTTGCCAAATGCTCATGCATTCCTAATTAGCTTTCTTTTCAAAACTATTGTGCATTGTACCCAGTCTGTTCTTCTCTTTGGTTAGCATTTGACGTAAGGGGTCTCTATTTAGTGACGTCAACCAGCCCGCGATGAAAATTGATTAGGCCAGTTGCATCCCTTTTCCTACAATCCCACATTTGTTGTAATTCTCAGAGATGGAGACATGTAACACACACAATGGTACCTTCACTGTGTTCATTAGACCCCAACATATGCATTTATTTGTTAGGGGTTTTTTGCACTTATTCATTAAATGCTAAATATAGTGCAAGACCATCATCGCTTAAGAAGCCCGCAGTGCACCAGATTTTATTAGAGCATTCTGTGAATGATATATAGCAGCAGTGGCTTGCCTTATGAATTATATTTCCCCATTCTTTTTCACTAGAAAAGGGATATAGAAAGCTTAATATAGGCATACATTTTGAACAGCTGAGTAAACAGGAAAGGAACCATTTACAGAAGGGAAATGCCAATACTTATGATTTGGAATAAAAATTAAACATCTACATTGTTTTCAGATGGTTGTATTTCAACAATGCTTTAGTTTTCAGTCTAATTATGTGTAGGAAATGGGTTTTTGCATTTCCCTGCTTCCGTATTTAACCTGTTAATTATGAGACCCTGATTGTCTCCACCTCAGCCCAAAACACAGTACCAATTTAGGTGGGAAGAGTCCTCCAGAGGTCATCTAGTCCAACCTCCTCCCTCCAGTGCACACCTAACTTCAAAGCTTGATCAGGTTAAGGACAGTCAGTCCACAATCTCCAATCCACCTGTTCTATTGCTGAGCCACTCACTTTGAAAGTGGCTTTTTTTAAAACCAGTGAGAAAATGTTTTTCCTTACACCCACCTTGCTGCTACTTGTGACTGCTGCCTTTTGTCCTTTTGTTGCACAACCATGAGAAGATCTGTTTTCTCCATAACCTCTTGTGAGTACCTGAAACAGTAATTAGATGCCCTCTTAACCTTCTCTTCTCCAGGCCAGATAAGCAGCTCCCTCAGTGTCTCTGTACATCCCATGTTTCAGTTTCCCTACAGTATTAGTGGCCCTTGGTTGCACTCTCCTCAGTTGGTCAATCTCTCTTTGGAGCTGTGGCACCTGAAACTGAGCACAGGTCCTCAGAAGGCGCCTACCAAGTGCCGAGCAGAGGGGAATAATCACTGCCCTCACCCTCCTCGCTGCACTCAGCCTCAGGCAGCCCCAGACGTGGCCAAGCCCCGCTGCTGGAAGGGCGCTCAGCTGAGCCAGGTATGTCCCAGCCTGTTCTCTTGTGCTGTCACTGTCTCTCTCATGACGCCTTAAACTCTAATACCGCCTTCACTGCTGCACTTCTCTTTCTACAGACTTTGTGGTCTGGTCTTAAAAGGGAGTGGATTCACTTGAACAGTCACAGTTTGCAAAGTTAGGTGTACCAGGAAACAATTAAGCAAAACAAAATTTTGGCTTAATAAGAAGAACAGCAAGAGAAACAGCTGAGCAGTTACATAAGACTCTCCCAAGGGAAGAAGTGGCAGAGTTATGGCTCACTGCATTCACAACCCAGAGAGGACACGGCTGTATTAAGAATTGGTCTATGGCAGAGTTTTGTATCACATGTGTAATCTTTTCTAATGGGAGCAATTTTGCAACAGCTTGTATTTGCTGTATTACACACTTCCAGCTCCTCAGAACTACAACATGGATACAAAAGATTTAATCAGCTTATAAAAAGAGGTCTAAACAAAAACTAAACAGGAAAAACTGACTAGTAAGAGGATTTGTTCTTGACTGTGCCATTTTGCTGTTTGGCAAGGGAATGAATCTGGAAGTAATAGTGCTGGTATCTGCTTAACTGTTCAGAGCTTCTTAAAACGTTTCTGCTATCTAATCAGATGTTAATGGAATGGAAAGAACTCCTTTGTGGAATGAAGTAAGACTGATAGCAAACAGTCAGCTGGGGAAGATTTTCTGTCTGTCTGTCTGACCTTGTGGCTAGCTGTCAGTCTCCATCTCTCCTCTACGTAGATCAGTCAAAATTCAGTTGTCTCTGAGTACTGAGCTTCCAAGAGACTTGAAACCTCTTTATACTACAGCTACAGGAGGTATTCAATGACGTACACAGTCTTTGCTTCTCACTCTAGATCTAAACTATTGAGCTTTAAAAACCGTACATAAATGGATCAGCCCTTATTCTTCCAGGCATTATAAATGCTCTCTCTGCCTTTTGAGGATGCATAAATCACCTATTAAAAGCCTAGAAGATTTATACACAGGAGGATACAAAATGTAGACCAAATTGTAGAAGCTAAAATATTGGTCAAAGATTGCAGAAATTCGACATGAGCAATACACAAATAGAGATTATTGCAACAATGTGCCACCCCTGCTCGGAGTTGCTTATATTGGTGCTATAAAGAGATCATAAAGACAAGTCTTGAACACAGATCCCTAGCTACAGGAACTGGAAAATAAAGGGTAGGGGTGGTGAGGGGAAGAGAAACAAAGTGGGTTTTGTCACCTTTTTCATAATTGCCAAAGCCTAGTGTTACTGGTCTCTGAATCACTGCTTATATACAAGAACAGCAGCCAATAGCCATATTCTGATCTTTATAGGCTGTCAAACCAACAGAGCAGGATTAAATAGAAGAATCAAAGGCAGCTTAATCTCAGCATCACTGATCTTAGAGAAACAGCCTTATTAGCTACAACTTACTCTTCTGCACCTCTGTCCCACTGCGAGCTAGATATGAAAGTAAGACCCAATTATGGTTTTAAGAGCCTGATATAAATCCTACTGGAACTGTTGGGGAAAAGCTGCCGGTGATTCCTCTGGGCTTCAATTCAGGGAGTAATTCAAGAAGAGAAAGTCCATAGAATTAGTTGCTACATGCCTGTCTTAGAAAGATGGTAACTGAAAGCAGCTGAAACAAAACAGAAATGAATGAAGCACCTGTAACTCAGATGTTTTTTCACTAGGTTGTTCAAAGAGTGTACTTACTTGGATTACAATCCCCCCCAAGATTACAATGCAATTCTTCATTCACTTTGAACAGTGTGATTCTGCACAGTAACAACACTGTAGGTTTTACTCATTCAAGACCAAAATTCAAACTCTGTTACATTCTCCATATTCTATACCTTAGAACCACTCATTTTTTTGAAAGAGAAAGCTTTTCCAGGAAGTTAAGACCTTGTGCCTCTTACCACCACCTTACACCAGTTTACTGACCTGATTTAGTCACACTAGCAAAGACTGCCTTGCAAAGCCTGCATTTTTGCAACACAACAAATTCAGTGGGTTAGACTGGATTATATCAACATGAGGTTTGTACTGTCCAAACACCACTCACGTATTTAAGTGGTTTACTTCAATATGTCTAAACAAATCCAGTTACCACTTTTTTGCTTCCCCAATGAGTTAAGGCCATAAATCATATGCAGAAAGAATATTACCAGGGTTGGTTCTGATGGGCATCTTTCACTCCCTGAAACACTTCTATAAATTCTAGCAAAACGGTGTAGCTGAAGGATAATGGTAATTGCAGAAATTGCAGAGGAATGCACACAAGTGATCCATACAAGAGAACACACACGAGTGATTCCAAGTCTAAGAAGCAGGCAATAAAGACAGTTTGCATGTTTCACCACAGGCTGCTTGATGAGACTTCCCTAATTATGCTTATTCGGAATAGTTACCAAGAAGGATTCTGTTCTTTTAAATGCTACCATTCAAAAGCTATCAACCATGAAATCACATACTTCTTGCACATATTTGCAGTTTTCACAGAGGGTGTAGGACACTGCTTCCAGAACCTGCCGAAGTATCATTGTTACAGGTCTGAACTACAGATTAGGCACAAATCAGAGGGCTTAAAGGAGTGTGTGTGTAATTTGCAAAGTACTGAGAAAAGACATCAATTTCCAATTACACATACACTGGTAAGTGCAGCATTTAAATATGTCAGGAACAGAATATATCTTTGTAAAATTAAAAACAAACTAGAACCAGCAGCAGTGGTTTTGAGGCATTCAGGGAGCTTTAACAAAGAAATATCCCAGTGCCTTGAAATTTCTCATCCACTCATTGCTTGAAAGTCATATTGCCAAACCATCATGAATTCTACTAGCAGGAATTTTTTTCCCTTTCAATAAAGTAGCAAGACATGTAGTATTTTATTTTTAAACTTTTTTACAGTCTTTTTTGAGTCAGGCAAGAGTTCTTTTCCTGGGTAAGGGTAGAAGATAAGAACTACAAAGGTATTAATCTTATTTACTCCCATACATATTGACAAAATTGCTAGAGCAGGGTGCATTTTGTAGCATTATAAAATCCTCAAGAGAATTAAATTCCTCCCACACTTCATCCCCAAAATATTTTTGCAGGAAAAGGTATGAATTATTTACAGAAGCAATTGCCAATAAAATGTCATCAAACTGCATCTGTTACAGAAGATAAACATTTCTCCACCTTTCCAATTTTTTACATGAGGCTTCTAGCTGAAATTCAGATCTATAGCTAAAATACTAATGTACCCTTATTGTAAGAGAAATGTTGAAAGTTCCTTAATTACAGTGTTGCCAGTGGGAAGCATTGTTGCCAACACATAAGAGAACTAAAAGAACAAAATTCACCCCTGGAGAAATTCAATGGAGACAGTTGGATTGCCTCAAGAAAAGCCTGACCCACTGGTATTTTCCTTAGAAGACTGGAAAGTATTTTATGAAACATTCTTCTGTATTTAGTGACCAATAATCTACATCATCGTCATGAGCTCACATGAGAGTCAAAAAGATGTCTCTGAAATCGAAGAGCCAAATTCAAGGAATTCAAGTGCTAAGCAACAGCCATAAATCAAGAACTGAAACATGGACAGCCACAAGGGCCACGAGGTGTACATCCATCTCAAGTGTAAACTGTACCTGGTGCTCAGGACAATTGCTGGAACACCTGCCCATGCTGAGCACATCAAGGAGCCCATGCAGAAGCACAATAACAAATTGTTCCTGATTCTGCATAGGTGGTGTAAAAATCATTCATTTTCCTTCATGTAAAGCACAGGAAATCCCATGATGAAGTTAAAAACATGGATTTCAACAGTCTGGTAAACAGTGCTGGAGAACATAAATTTAATTATAAAGATTAAAAGCAACAAACAGCAGCACTGCCCTTCCCCTCACACCTGAACCACCCACACAAGGCAGTCCCCCACATTTCTAATCTCCAGTCATAAGCCTGAGAAGAACTAGTTCAAGCAGCTTTAAAATTTAAAATTTCCTCTGAGAAATTTAATTCTGCTGAAGGTTACTGTTACACACACACACACATCTCTGCTGGCTTTGCACAGTCCAGAACTTTGCATTCACCAATCTGAATTATCAGCTAAATTCAAGTGCCAGATTGCACTGTAGATGCAATCACACGTTGCTATTTTATTCCACTGCCTGTGAAGACAGTAATCTCTGAGAGAGCAGTAGCTTCTTTACCCAGGGAGCTAAATTTACTACTACTTGTCTCATAATGCCTCAAGAGACACAGAAGCCCATAAGCAAATAAGCTATGACTGGGATATTAAGGAGTAAATAACACCTCTGCAAAGACACCTTCCAGAGATGTAGCATTTCCTGACTCAAGCACACACCAATCCACAAGTTAACTTCTTTTCAAACCTGCAGATGTATTCTCTTTAAGAAGTGAGACCAAATCAAAGAAGTAACAGGAACTGGTGTGGAAACAGCAAGTTTCTGAGAATATTGTTCTATAACTGAGCTACATGAGCTATACATGTTACTCAGAAATTAATTTAAAAACAGGCTTGGAAGGGAGACTTGACACTGGGAGCAGAGGTGAAAGGAGATATTGGGTTCTTGGGTGTGCCATTTTCCTCAATAGGTACTTTTGGATGGTGAGATCAGTCAGTGCATGTTAAACAACTCATAGCATCACTGTCCTGTTTTCAGCTGGAATAGAGTTAATGTTCTTCCTAGTTGCTGTGTTTTGGACTCACTCTGAGAATGCTGGTGACACTGCTGTTGTAGGTGTTGCTTGGTAGTGCTCACTCCAAACTGAGGATATTTCAGTGCCTCATGCTCTGCCAGTGAGCAGCTACATCAGAAGCTGAGGGGGAGCAGGGCCAAGACAGGTGACCCAAACTGGCCAAAGGGATATTCCATACCCTAAAAGGTCATGCCCAGTATATAAACTAGGGGAATTGGCTGGGAGCTGCCAGTTGCTGCTCAGGGCTGGGCTGGGCCTTAGCCAGCACTTGGTGAGCCACTGGATTGTGCATCACTTGTCTGCTGGGGTTTTATTTCTCTCTCTCTCTCTCATCTGCCTTTCCATTCCAATGATTATTATATTTTATTTCAATTATTAAATAGTTCTTAGCCCACGGGCTTTACCTTTTTTCTGATTCTCTTCCCCCCTTTTGTACTGGGGGTATATAAGCAGGCAGCTACATGGTACTTAGCTCCTGGCTGGGGTTAACTCACAACAATCACAACTGGCATACGTGTAATATTGTATACTGGCTTTCAGGAACTGCAGTACCTATAAAATTACTTCTATTTCTATTCACAAAGTATATGTTTGTCTTTGATGATGTCCTGAAAGGGGCTCATTAAATTACTAATGTAGCTATTAAAGCTATTAAATTACCAATTTTGAGGGATCAATTCAAAGCACACTGAGATAAGCATAAATCCAAAGTAAACCAAGTGTCTCTTCACTTCACTGACCCTCCCATGAGGCTTTGAATGCTAAAATGCCTTTCTCCTGACAGGATTAACCCCTTCATTGCATAACCCTCCCTGGCCAAAACAGTGGAAGTAGTTATTCCTAGGGCTCACAAAATGTTCTGCTTGGTAGTACATAATGATGGGGGAGGAGGGATGCTTGGTTTGTGTTTACTTTTAGAGCCCAGGGGAGAGACTGCTCCCTCAGCTTCCTGACAAGATGCTTATTTTTATTCACATTGTCACTATGTTTTCCCATGAACAAATATTTATACCTCAGAGGAAATGTTTCAGTAACATGTTTCAGACAGGATAAGCAACATGTTCACTTCCCTTCCTTTTATTATGAGAAAGCAATTTTGCTTACAGGAGGAAGTAAATAAATAGATTCCCCAGAGATGCCTGGGAAGGGGTAATTCTTGCAGGGAACCTGTCTTGAAAATACTGGCAGCATGTCACTGTGTTAGCTGACCTGTGGAGGCTTCATTTGCAATTGCAAGAAATGAACACATCAGAGATTTATTGTTTCCTTTGTTCAGAGAAACAGACCATTCCTGTGCAATCCTGTCTTAATTAAAACATCCGCCCTTCTGACAAGTTTCAGTAGCATGTTATGATCCTATCTGCATTATTATAATGTACATTTAATACATATGGCAAGCTATACATCCATCTTTTGTTAATACTTCTGAACACGTAACAGACTGAGAAGGCCAATGGGTGAAAATGACCTATTTTCATTGACTACTCCAAATTGTGAGCAGAGGGTTTGACTCTGATAACCTGAGGTTCCTTACAACCTGATTTTCCCCATGATCCTAAATTAAAGACATCTTTGGTTTTACTAACTTACATACTTCCTGCAGGGACTGTGAAGATCTGGCTGTGATACTCAACAAAAACAATATAAATATACACCTGTAACTCAGGCTGGCAACAGCCCCACTTTTCCCTAGGCTGCATAGAGCAGGAACTCAGAAAGCTGCCTGGATACATNGAGATCAGTCAGTGCATGTTAAACAACTCATAGCATCACTGTCCTGTTTTCAGCTGGAATAGAGTTAATGTTCTTCCTAGTTGCTGTGTTTTGGACTCACTCTGAGAATGCTGGTGACACTGCTGTTGTAGGTGTTGCTTGGTAGTGCTCACTCCAAACTGAGGATATTTCAGTGCCTCATGCTCTGCCAGTGAGCAGCTACATCAGAAGCTGAGGGGGAGCAGGGCCAAGACAGGTGACCCAAACTGGCCAAAGGGATATTCCATACCCTAAAAGGTCATGCCCAGTATATAAACTAGGGGAATTGGCTGGGAGCTGCCAGTTGCTGCTCAGGGCTGGGCTGGGCCTTAGCCAGCACTTGGTGAGCCACTGGATTGTGCATCACTTGTCTGCTGGGGTTTTATTTCTCTCTCTCTCTCTCATCTGCCTTTCCATTCCAATGATTATTATATTTTATTTCAATTATTAAATAGTTCTTAGCCCACGGGCTTTACCTTTTTTCTGATTCTCTTCCCCCCTTTTGTACTGGGGGTATATAAGCAGGCAGCTACATGGTACTTAGCTCCTGGCTGGGGTTAACTCACAACAATCACAACTGGCATACGTGTAATATTGTATACTGGCTTTCAGGAACTGCAGTACCTATAAAATTACTTCTATTTCTATTCACAAAGTATATGTTTGTCTTTGATGATGTCCTGAAAGGGGCTCATTAAATTACTAATGTAGCTATTAAAGCTATTAAATTACCAATTTTGAGGGATCAATTCAAAGCACATTGAGATAAGCATAAATCCAAAGTAAACCAAGTGTCTCTTCACTTCACTGACCCTCCCATGAGGCTTTGAATGCTAAAATGCCTTTCTCCTGACAGGATTAACCCCTTCATTGCATAACCCTCCCTGGCCAAAACAGTGGAAGTAGTTATTCCTAGGGCTCACAAAATGTTCTGCTTGGTAGTACATAATGATGGGGGAGGAGGGATGCTTGGTTTGTGTTTACTTTTAGAGCCCAGGGGAGAGACTGCTCCCTCAGCTTCCTGACAAGATGCTTATTTTTATTCACATTGTCACTATGTTTTCCCATGAACAAATATTTATACCTCAGAGGAAATGTTTCAGTAACATGTTTCAGACAGGATAAGCAACATGTTCACTTCCCTTCCTTTTATTATGAGAAAGCAATTTTGCTTACAGGAGGAAGTAAATAAATAGATTCCCCAGAGATGCCTGGGAAGGGGTAATTCTTGCAGGGAACCTGTCTTGAAAATACTGGCAGCATGTCACTGTGTTAGCTGACCTGTGGAGGCTTCATTTGCAATTGCAAGAAATGAACACATCAGAGATTTATTGTTTCCTTTGTTCAGAGAAACAGACCATTCCTGTGCAATCCTGTCTTAATTAAAACATCCGCCCTTCTGACAAGTTTCAGTAGCATGTTATGATCCTATCTGCATTATTATAATGTACATTTAATACATATGGCAAGCTATACATCCATCTTTTGTTAATACTTCTGAACACGTAACAGACTGAGAAGGCCAATGGGTGAAAATGACCTATTTTCATTGACTACTCCAAATTGTGAGCAGAGGGTTTGACTCTGATAACCTGAGGTTCCTTACAACCTGATTTTCCCCATGATCCTAAATTAAAGACATCTTTGGTTTTACTAACTTACATACTTCCTGCAGGGACTGTGAAGATCTGGCTGTGATACTCAACAAAAACAATATAAATATACACCTGTAACTCAGGCTGGCAACAGCCCCACTTTTCCCTAGGCTGCATAGAGCAGGAACTCAGAAAGCTGCCTGGATACATGGAAAAGTACCTACATATTTGTGGTACAAACTTTCTTCATCCCAAGATCTCACTCATTTCCTGCACCTGCAGTTAGTCTGTAAAAGTGTTCACTCTT
Organism: Aleadryas rufinucha; assembly: GCA_013397815.1. Classification (NCBI taxonomy): domain Eukaryota; kingdom Metazoa; phylum Chordata; class Aves; order Passeriformes; genus Aleadryas; species Aleadryas rufinucha. The sequence continues at coordinate 873,344 of VZTH01016211.1, forward strand.
GAAAATCAGACTTAGCAGCTTCCGTTTCTTTGATGCTTTGAAAAAAAGCTTGACATTGGGTCAAAAGCTACTCTGTGCAGAAGCTGCTCATTACCAACCCTGCAACACCAAACCTTTATACATTTGTTTTTATCTGCTGGGATAGCAGAACAAAGCCGACTAATCCTGCAAATGAAACCATTAATTGTACGACTTTTCAGTTAAGACTTTTGGTAGAAAGTTTGCCAAGACACAGATGTAACTCTAAAATACCTGACCAAAAGCTGCTGGTCAGAAGAACAGTGATGACAGGCAACACTAAGTGAAATGAGTAAGGTTTTCTTCTATTTCTCCCTGTTGATACTTACCTCACAGGAGAAAATGTTCACATCCATTTTTAGCAGCTTGATCAAAAGCAGAATTCCATTAAAAATACTTCATGTCTTTCTCTTACTGTGGCACTCCTGAGGAGAAAAGAAGGAAAAAAAAAAGAGAGAATAAATCTTACTATTTTCAACCTAAAATTACAACACATGCAACAGCAACAACATCTTTTATGATCCATTTTATATGGTGAAACAGGCCTGCTTGTTTTATATGCTGAAACAGGTCAACAAAACAGTCTTTCAAAGTTTCAAACAGGTTAACTGTGTGTCTTTACTAAAACACTCTGCTCTAAATCACTGAAGAAATCATGGGTAGCTTGATGAGCTTTTGAGCATAACTGGAGATTGACACAGCTCTGTCAAATGAAGCTTGTTCTTGAATAATTTCCCTCTGGATTTAGAATTTTAAAAAACCAAACCACCTTAGGTGTCAGAACCGAACACTGCTGTATCTCAGTTAACTAGCTCCTCTCTCTTAGGCAACAGACTCTGAGGAAGGTTTTTTTGCCTGCTTTCAAGAAGGTGACAAGACTCTAAAATATGAGCTGACAGCCTGACGATACATGAACTGGGAATTCTGTGTTGCTTCCCCCTTTGGCAACAAATGAAATTAATTATAAATGTCCTTCGCTGGGTTTGGTAAATGCCTGCATTATTGTGGCTTGGTTCTCATCCAGGAGCAAGGCAGAGGTTTTCCAAGAACCAAAGGTGGGAGCAACATTGATTTCACCTCAGCTGCTGCCCCGAAAGCAATGCTCAATGGCACAAGTAGGTTTCAGGGGTTCATGCTAGCTTGAATAGCAGCAATGAAATGCAGTGTCTTCAACTGAACAGAGTAGTGGCCCACTTAGCTTTCCCAGGCATTTCTCCCTTCTTATCAGGATCATCTCAAAATTCAATTTAAGACTGAAGTTAACTTCTCACAGAAATTCCCACCTTCTGTAGATATCCAGCACAGTACAACAGAGAGAGCAAACAGAAAATGAAGTAACATTTCATTCCACCTTTGTGGAATATGCAAGCCACAAGAATTGATGCTAGAGCTAGAGGCATGATGTTTATATCTTCTAGAAGTCCTGCCCTGTTCCCTTTGCTATTATCAATAAGCATTTTAGTGGCAAAGACATATCAGTCTTCCTGAGCTGCTGTGTTTCATGAAGCTAAAACTGTGGAGAATCATCTCACCATCTTTCCCGCTGTGTTTGCCCTTACTTCCTCCAAGGCAGGTCCACAGAGCTCCCTTCGTGAGCCCTACAAATAAGAGCCTTAACTCACAATGAAACAACCCCCCAAATTATTAATTAGTGACATTAGCACACCCAAGGCTCTAAAACTGTTTAAATAGCTACTTATGTGATAAGGTACCATTCGTAACTGTTTACTTGTTTCCCGAGTATTGATGGCAGATCAGAAGTTCCTTGCAGCTTCTTTCAGAATATCCCTTTTCAAAAAAACCAAACTAAAAAAAAATGGATCTCGTTTATCTGATCATAAACCCAGAGCTTTCTATGTTTTTATTTCACTGAGATCTCATTCACTTCTAACAGCCTTTCTCTGCTTCACCCTCATTAAAGTCTATAGACATGACCTCCAAGGATATATCCAGATCCTTCTTACTCTCAAACAGACATGCTAAGCCCATCCACAAGCTCATTCACAATTCTTTTTCATCAATCATTAATCACTTACATTATTGTCCTATTAAAGGCCACATTAAGACTCTCCTGCTTGCTGAGACATTTTTAAATTGTTATACTGTAAAGTCAGACCAGTTGTTTGAAGAATGTAAGCAGATAGAAATGTAGTGAAACCTGATTTTCATCATTACTAAAGCATAAACCTAAAAGTTCCACTTCACAGATAAAAGTTTATGGCCTTCATCCCCCTGCCCCTCAGTCTTCCACTTTCTGGTTTTAAAGATAGTTGAGTCCACAAAATAAAGGCTTAATTCTTAATTAGCATTGTTCTACCCTATTACAACTCCAAAACACAAACATCTTTCATACCATGGTAGTGGAAGCAGATCTCTCTCTGTGATGATGATCTGCACTCAGAAGAATAGAGCAGCTAAACCTTACATGCACCTTCCTTATCAGAGTCTTGAGGAGCTCACAGCTGAGAAGAGAGCTGGCTTCCCGTGATTCTCACCCTGTGTGCCTGCAGACAGAGTATCAGCTGTGGCCGTGGCAGTGCACTTCCTTCTCTCTCCCATCTGCTCCACACCCAGGCAGGCATTACCTGAACTAATGCCCACCCACAACAGCGAGCACACCATGATACTGTGGGCAGGACATGCAGCAAGGTCACCGTGGGCTGACAGAAACTAAAACCAGCTGGAACACAGAGTAATTCAGTGAGGGATGTACTTGTATGGTCTAATTCTCCAAAGTGAAGAATTTCTTTTAAATAGGCAGGAAGGTGAGGAACAGGAACACCTGCTGCAGGTTGGCTGGTGAAACATTTGCAGTGCAAACCAGGCCCAGAAGGAATGCAGAAGAGGCCAGGTGGAACACCGGGCTCCCTGGATGACTACTTGGGACCAACAGTCATGTCTAATCTGGTCTAGGAGCCTCTTCTGTGAGGGACAAGACACTCCTCTAACACACTGACACTACAGGAAACTCAAGGAAACTCAAGGAAGCTCAGCCCAGTTTTCCCCTCAAATCCACCTCAGCTTCACCTTTGCCTTGTTCAGAAGATTTAGCTGATCCAGTTTTTGCTCCACCCATTCTGTTTGGTTTGTTGGGGGTTTTATTATTATTACCAAACTAACAATATTGTAGAATTTTCTCCTCTCAAGTTTTCTGTAAGTTTCCTTTTACTAGCCCATCACCTCTGTGCATTGGTTTCAGTTTCTGTAACACCACACATTCTCAGTACATCTGCCCCAAATCTCTTAAACAAACTTTGAGAGATTACGTGGAAAAAACCTGCTTTTAAGCTTTATGTTTCTGACTTGCTTAATACAGTCTCATTTCAAACTTCTGCCTTTAAAAGTTCAAATAGTGGGAGAAGTTTAAGTAAAAGAAAGAGCAGAACCTTAGTTCACTGCTGTAATCTTTACTATGACACACCTCACTTGCTCTGCATTACATGGTTGAACAGACAGCAGAAATGTTACTTCCCATTGATACCTAAACCAACATTTCCTCTCAACATATTTTTAAACCTTTACTGGTTTTGAATCCGTAGTAAATGCAAGTGTTTTGCCCTTTCTACTTCAGTTTACGCAAGTATGCTTTTTTCTGGGGTCTCTCTCTGAGAAAAAAGGAACTTTTTCCTGTATTGATTACACAGACAACGGCATGATGATGTGTGATATGAATAGTACAATTTAACTCAGTACAAATGACAACATTTGGTGTGAAGTCGACAGTCAGGTTCTAAAAGAAGATGGGATACTATGATTGCCACTAACCCTACCTTAGGAGCACCCACAACGACTCAGTGAAACAGCTGCTAAACGAAAGTGCAAGTGACTGTAAAGCTCTACTTTCCTATGCTCCCCAGGTAGGGAAAAGTTTTTCCCTTTTCTCATTCCTTTTTTCAGAGAGCTGCAAAAGAGTTGCGCTGGGTATGGCCCACTGCTTCTCCCCAGAGGTTCTCAGCAACTGTAAAGAAGAGAAGGGACTTTTTAACTTCATTCTCCTGCTAGGTCTTTTCGGGAGGCACGTCCTTCTTTATAACCAGCTCCTCTCATATCCAGTTCTCTACATGCATTTGCACTCTGTACCAATTACAAATTTCATTCTTGTAATGCAGAGAACCATTAACAATTTAAGATTAAAAAGGAACCTAAGGGCAGGAATATTCCATTTTTGCTCACGAGATAGATGGTACTCTGCTAGTACGTCAGCTCAAGTTATCTTTGTGCATGCTACGCTAATTCAGCAAATTGCTTTTCAAACAAAGCGCATTCAGAAAGTGCCTGGAGATTCTATATGAGAAGAAACTTTCATTTCTATGGCAAATGTGCCAAACCAATACCCAGAAAGTGAAATATGAACAGATTTTAGTTTTGTCCATCTAGTTTTCACAAACAGGGGTTAGCCAGGATGAATTTTGTAAAGAAGCCTTCTGCACGAGCGAGTAAAAGTCACGCCAGGTGTAGTGATAAATACCCCAGCGCCCTGGCGGCACGGTGAGAAACCAGAGAAACAATGAACACGTCTAACGGTATGGAACGGCTCAGGAGCGATGCAGCAGGACCGCCTGACACCCAAGTGAGCTGTCAGCATTTCTGGCCTTACCGCGGAGGGGAACGGGACACCTAGGCGAGGCAGGCAGGTGCGGAGACCCTCCTGAGGCAGGAGCCGGGGGCTCCTGTCAGGAGCTGCCCCGGAACGGGAAGCACCCCCGGCCCGCCGGTCCCAGCCCCGCGGTGCCCCAGCCGCTCGCCGCTCCTTCGTCCGCCGCAGCTCCCCGCGGCTCCGGCGCAGCTTCTCACGGCGTCCGGCCCCGCCGGGTCACCCACAGCGACCGACAGCGACCGACAGCGACCGACAGCGACCGACAGCGACCGACAGCGACCGGCGGCGGCGTCTGCCCGTCCCGCGCCCTCCCTCACTCCCTCCCGCCACCGGGGCCGCAGCGTCTCACCTGAGCGCGGAGCGGGACCGGTTGGGGACAGGACAGAAGTGACGCTCGGCGGGGTGCGGAGGGCGGCGCGGTGCCTGGGGTGCGGTCCCGTCCCGCCCTGCTGTGCTGTGTTATGCTGTGCTGTGCCGTTCTGTACCGTGCCGTTCTGTTCTGTTCTGTGCCGTGCCGTGCCCGGCAAGGAGCGAGCGCGCGCGTCCCAGCCAACCAGCGCCGTCACGTGAGCGCGCCCCGGC
>VZTH01016219.1:0-16700 GCA_013397815.1 Aleadryas rufinucha
GAGGGACAGGACATAGGGAATGGGTGGAAAAGGGCAGGGTTAAATTGGATATTTGGAATAAATTCTTTATGATGAGGATGATGTACACTTCACTGGAAGTGTCCAGGGCCAGGTTGGACAGGGTTTGGAGCAACCTGGGATAGGGGAACGTGTCCCTGCCTATGGCAGGGGGTGGGACTGGATGAGCTTTAAGGTCCCTTCCAGCCCAAACAGTTCTGTGGTTCTGTGATTCTAAAGCTGGACATCACTTGCTGAATTGACCAGTGGATCCTGCCCCAGGGCTGAAAGCAGCTCCTGGAGATTCTGAGGAAGAAGCAGAGATATTTTGCATACAGATGGGTGATTTCCAGGCTTGAGGGTGGAGAAAATGAGAGAATAGAAAAAACAAAAAAGGAACCAGCTGTCACTGTCTTTAGTAACAGCCAGAAGTCATGAGAGCAGATGAGGAGACCGAAATAGCAACACCAAACCTCAGCTCTGTGTCTGGGCCCTTCGGACTTCCCTGGAAATGTGGTCGGGTTGCCCCATTCCACAGCCAGGCTCTCCGGAGCTTTGTTGTTGATTCAGCCACTCCTCTGGTTTCATTTGGAATTCAGTTTTCCTCATGCCCGCAGGCAGGGCCTGTGTGGGTTTGTTTTGGTTTTCTATTAATTGCTGTATTTTCCTCCTGCACAGCAGGAAAACAGGATGAATCCCCGTGGGATCTGGAGTAGCTGTGCATCAGGAGCAGGACCACAACAAGATTTTGTGTTCCCATCACTGTTCTAAGGCCATGCTGGAGGCATCTGGGAGGAAAAACAAATCCATGTGCTCTGGGCTCCTACTCTGGGAACCAAGAAGGTGGTTACAGCCCATCCAAAAACACTGAAGGTCAGAACTTTAACTCCTTACCCACTCCCCTATGCTCTCCTGGTGAGATACCAGCAGCTCCCCATGCCTGCGAGTAAGGAAATTCCATTCATACACACTGATAGTAGTTTTCCATATTTTTCTTCTCCACAACTAGGAAAAAAACCAGGAGCTAGAAGTGTTTAAAGATTTACCAGTGTGTGGGAATAGCAAATACTTCAAGAAAATGATGCCAGAAATGCCTGAGCTGGGTGCAGATGCGATGGGGTGAAATTCCCCAGCCTATGTTAGGGAAAAGGTCAGGAGAAAGGATTAAGGAGGGCTCCTTCTGCATTAAATTATTTGTCTTCCACATGTGTGGAAGTGATAAGAGTCAGGACAGCTCTCTGCTTGTGAAAGTGAATTCCCTGGTTGGAGTTCAGCTCCTCCAACTGCAGCTGCAGGAGAGCCCAGTAAATATAAATCCCTTTAATCCCTTGGAAAATGTAAAATTTACCAAGATAAAAACATCTCGTAGGTGGTCTCACTTCTCCACATCATTTCAGTTCTAAAAAGTGACTTTTTTTCATTCCAAACATTGCATTCCATGTTATTATCCTTCTATTTTATTACAAATAGATTTGAAATCTCCACTGCAATGTGTTGCTTGATGATAAGGTGACACTCCATCGAATTGGAGGTACTCTCCCCCCGTTTTTGGAGCTGTGAATGAGCCACAAGCCTCTCCCCTGCCCTTCATGGGTGAGGCAAGACTGCTCAGCAGCCAGGAAAGCGAATAGATGGCAACTTGAAAATGGAGCTGTGCCTTGAAAATTGACATTTAGTTGAACTAAGAGGAAAAAAACTCAACAAAAAACAACAACAAAACCTCACAACATCCCAGAATCTTGGAAGGATATGCATAAACCTCAGAAACCAAGTGTACAGGTGGATTCTGACACACAGAGGTGTGAGGAAGGGATGAGAAAATCCACGCTGAGAGCTGTTGGGGTGCTCTGGGCAGCACTCCTCGTGTGCAATTCACCCATGGAAATTACTCCTGCATCCACCCCTGGTCCTTCTGTGTCTCTGCAAGCCCTGCAGACGCGTCCCTCTGTGTGCTAAGTGCTTAATTCCTGTTTTTTTCAGTGGATAGGAAGTGCTGAATGTCCCTGTGAGCTTGTGCTGCCTTTTCACCCCGTAACCTCCGGAATGTGGCAGGGAGGTGAACCCAGGGAGACCTTGGGCACAATCCCAAAAGGCAGGGGAGGTGTCTGCCTTCTTCCCAGCCTTCTCCACGTCTCTCCATCCCTCTGTCCTCCTCGGCCTGCCCTGCTCCGATGAATTATTCAGGCACGCAGCAGTTGCTATAGGGCGCTGTCCTGAATAACAACAGCGGCTATTTTTATCCGTAACTCCTGTTACCTTGCGGCCAGGAGCGGTGGGGCCCTGCCGGCTCCTGCCAGGAGGAAAACTGCAGCGATCCACAATCTCTCCGTGGGCTGGGATTCGTTTTGACCATCCAAATGTAGGTGAGGTCTTGTGCAATCTGCAGAGATGTGCCTGAATCCCACCCCGGTACCGTTCTGCGTTGTACTCACGGAGTGCTTTGCATCCATATTTTATTTTTTCCACCCGTATTTTATCTGCAGTGGAGCACACAGACTGCCCATTGCTGGGTTTAACATTCTGTCTGCTGCAGAGGGAGAAAAAGCATCTCGGAGGTGAAATCTCACGTGGGGTTTCTGCAATTTATATGGGATAATTCATAGTTCCTTTGGGGACTTACATGGATTCCTCCAGCCAGTTTAGATCCTCAGTGGAGGATGTTGCCACTTAAATGTCTGTTATCTTAATATAAATATAAATATAAATATAAATACAAATATAAATATAAATACAAATATAAATATAAATATAAATATAAATATAAATATAAATATAAATATAAATATAAATATATTAGATATGTGTGTGTATATATATATATATGTGTGTGTGATAGGGGCACACCAAAAGTCTTTTCTGTTCACCCTTTGTGCATCCCTTACTCATGAAAACAAGAATTGTCCCGCAAATCAGAGGGGAAGGGGTGGATTTGAGGAGCAGCTGGAGGGAAATAGATCCTGCCGAGTGTGCAGGATAAGGGAGGGTATTCCAGCTGCAGGGAGCATCCCTGGAGCTAGCAGGGCAACCTGGATGATCAAAAGGAGGGAAAAAAAAAAGAAAAAGAAGGAAAGTGAAAAGGAAAAAGAGGAAGGAAAAGAAAAAGAGAAAGGAAAAGGAAAAGAAGAAAAGGAGAAAAGGAAGAAAACAGCAGCAGAGCATAAGATTCTTTATTCCAGCCAACCTGCCAAACTGAATACTCCATCAAATTATTCCAGAGAAGGGTTAAAAGGCCTAAAAAGGAAACTCCGAACTTTCACTTTGACACAGAGCAATGTGAAACAATCTCTCAGTAGCAGGACGAATATCCAGGACTTGGGCTACACGTATCCCAAACCAGCCACAGTGTTACCAGCAACATTTCCAGTGATTGATCTGATCCAGGCACACAAACAGAAAATGGGAAGCGGGGCAAAGGCTGTTTCCTGCTCCTCTTCCGAAACACGAATCGCAGCTGCTCCCTCTGGAGAGATCAGGCAGCGGGAATTCTGTGCCTCAGCGTTTGCACAGCCCAGCAGACCCCGGGGTGAATATTTATTCCCAGGATTACCCTGGAAAAAACTGCCGTGGGCTACAACATCCAGGGGACACGGCCAAGTTTGGGTGCCTGGTATGCCTTGCTGATCAAAATATTTTTGTCATGCTTTTTATTCTTTTTCTATTTTTAAACAGAGTTTAGATAAAGATTTTTAAGGGATACCGCGATGGTTTTCTTAAGGGGGAGCAGCAGGTTTCCCTGTGAGCAGCGGCACCTTTTGACTCCTGCCTACAACAGCCTCTTAGGAGACTTAAAGGAGGTTTGGAAAAAAGAGGGAAAGGGAGTTTTTACACAAGAAGATAGTGATTAGACAAGGGGGACTGGTTTTTAAATTGCCAGAGGGCAGGGTTAGATGGGATATGGGGAAGAAATTCTTCTCTGTGAGGGTGGTGAGGCCCTGGCACAGGGTGCCCAGAGAAGCTGTGGCTGCCCCTGGATCCCTGGAAGTGTCCAAGGCCAGCTTGGACGGGGCTTGGAGCACCCTGGGCTAATGGAAGGTGTCCCTGTCCTTGGCAGGGGGAGTGGAAGTGGATGATCCTTAATGTCCCTTCCGACTCAAGCCATTTTGTGATTCGAAGACACATCCGAAATCACCTTTTCCATTCCTAATACCACGGGACCTGTCGCTTTTGTGTGTTCATCCCCAAACAGCTGGAGTCACACCGGCGCCACGCTAAAGGAAAAAGCAACGCCCACCCAGCCTGTACGGGGTGAAAACACCCGGAAACGGGACTCCCCAAAATACAAAATAAAAAACATAACCCCAAATTATTTCTTGTTGGGTTTTTTTTTCTTTTGGGATTCTCTTTAGGTGTTTTATTTATTTTCGGGTTTACTTTTTTTAATAATTTTTTTCCTAAAGTGGCATTTTTAGCCCCTCGGTGACTTCCAAGAGCCGGAGCCGGGATCGAACCCGATCCCTCGGCACCCTTGGCCCCGCCCCCAACCTCCCTCGCTCTTTGATAGGCTGAGGCTCTTGTCCATCACTTTATCGCCGCTCCATTGGCTGGCGCTGGGCGGTGCTGACCAATCATCAGCGCCGCGGGGCGGGCCGGGGGCGGATTTCCCGCGCGGTGGCGGGAAAGGAGCCGCGTTTGGCGCGAAACGGGAGCGCGGCGGGGGCGGATCGCTGGGTCCGAGCGGATCGCGGGGTCTGATCGCGGGGCCAGATCGCGGGGCCAGCCCGGCTCCCCTCGGCTCTCACCGCCTTCCCCGGCAGCAGCAGGAGCGGCGGCGGGATCCGTCCCAGGGCGGCCGGTAGCATGGCGGCGCCGGCGGGCGGGCTGGAGGATGCGGAGCTGCGGGAGGCGCAGCGCGACTACCTCGATTTCCTGGACGATGAGGTGAGACGAGCTGGGAGGCGCGGGTGTTGCATTCCCTCTGTGCCCCCTGGTGTGGGGACCGCCTGGTCCATGTCACCATGTCCCCTCCCCCCCGTATCCTCGGGGATTGGGGAGCATCTCATCTCTGTGCGCCCCCGCCCCTTGTGTACCCCCGAGGTTCGGGAACACCTGGCCCGTGTGCCCGTCCGTCTAATCCATGTCCCCGGGAGTTGGGAACCACCTGATTCCTCCTGCCATGTACCCCAGGGGGTTGGGAGCCCGTGGTCCCTGTGTCCCCCCATTTCTTCCAGGGGTTAGGGAGCACCTGGTTCCTCCTTTACCCCTTCCTGCTTAGTCTGTGGGATAAAGGAAGTCAGGCTCTGCAGGAATGGGCTCCTGGGGGGATGCCTCACACAGGCGGACATGCAAAATGAGTTGGTTTTTTGGGTGTCTTTCCACCGCTTGCTCTTGCAGGAAGACCAGGGAATTTACCAGAGTAAGGTCCGGGACATGATCAGTGACAACCAGTATCGGCTCATTGTCAACATCAATGACCTGCGGCGCAAGAACGAGAAGAGAGCCAGCAGGTGGGTGTGGGGCACTGGAGTCACCTGGGGCACTGGGTCTGTGAGGGGTTTCAGAGGTCCATCCCTGGTTCTGCACAAGAAAGTGCCAAACCTTGTCCTGTGGTGAAAGCCAGGGCCTCACCACCCTCACAGGGAATAATTTCTTCCCAATATCCCATCTAACCCTGCCCTTTGTCAGTATGAAGCCATTCTGCTTTGTCCTATCACCCCATGCCCTTGTCCCAAGTCCCTCTCCAGCTCTCCTGGAGCCCCTTTAGGCACTGGAAGGGACTCTAAGGTCTCTCTGGAGCCTTCTCTTCCCCAGGCTGAACAACCCCAACTGTCTCAGTCATTTTTAGGATGCTCAGGCATATTTTGGACCATGCTTGCCAATCTGCCCTGGGCTATGTGAGCTTTTCCAGATATGCTGGGAATTGTTCTCCTGGCTGTTGGTGCTGGGGGATCTCACACAGAACTGTGATTGACTTTGTTTTTTTTCACTCCCTGCTCCTGATAAACTTGTGGAGCAAGCAAGGATGCGGGAAGAGTGTTGAGGAGGAAGGGGTTGACCCATCTGCTTTGTCACCTCCCTGTGCTGCAGGCTCCTGAGCAATGCCTTCGAGGAGCTGATCGCCTTCCAGCGCGCCCTGAAGGATTTCGTCGCCTCCGTCGACGCCACCTACGCCAAGCAGTACGAGGACTTCTACATCGGGCTGGAGGGCAGCTTTGGCTCCAAGCACGTGTCCCCACGGACACTGACAGCCTGTTTCCTCAGCTGCATCGTCTGCGTGGAGGGCATCGTGACAAAGTGTGAGACTGGGGGACACCCAGGAGCTGCGGGCGTGGAGGGACCAGGGGGTGGTTGTGAAGGATCTGGAGCCCTCCGGGAGCTGTGGCATGGAGAGGGACTTGGGACAAAAGAGTGTAGTGACAGGACAAGGGGGAATGGCTACAAACTGACAGAAGGTAGGATTGGATGGGATATTGGGAAGGAATTGTGACCTGTGAGGGTGGGAAGGCCTTGGCACAGGTTGCCCAGAGAAGCTGTGGCTGTTCCATACTTGGAAGCGTCCCAGGCCAGGTTGGATGGGGCTTGGAGCAACCTGGGGTAGTGGAAGATGTGCCAACCCATGACAGGGGGGCATGAACTGGGTGATCTTTAATGTTCCTTTCAACCCAAACCATCCTATGGTTCCATGTCCTGGCAACCTGAATCAGGGAGCAGAGAGCTTGGCTGAAGGTCTTGAGTGTTGTGATGGTCTTTAAAATCAGCCAGTCCTGTCCATGTTTGACAGTGAGTTGGGACCCAAATAATTTTAATGTTGGAGACCCTATTGGGGGCTGTCTGCTGACAGAGGAGTGGGACATCCCAGCCCCTAACTCCTCTCTTTTCCAACCCCAGGCTCTCTGGTGCGTCCGAAAGTCGTCCGGAGTGTCCATTATTGCCCAGCTACCAAGAAGACGATTGAGCGCCGATACACGGACATGACCTCTCTGGATGCTTTCCCATCCAGCTCCATCTACCCTACAAAGGTGAGGTGAAGCAGCAGCAGGTTCCTGTAGGGAGAATGTGCCAGCTTCAGTATGGATCTGGTGAACCCCAGCCTCCATTCCTGCTAAAACAACCCTTTCCAGCAGCCACGTGGAGGTTGGGTGGTGCAGCCTGTGTTCCCCCTGCTCAGCTGACCCCACCTCTCCTCCCTGCTCTCCTGAAAAACGGTGCTCATCTTTTAATTTGGGTTCCTGCTTTAGGATGAAGAGAACAACCCGCTGGAGACTGAGTTTGGCCTCTCGGTCTACAAGGACCACCAGACCATCACCATCCAGGAGATGCCCGAGAAGGCCCCGGCGGGGCAGCTGCCACGCTCGGTGGATGTGGTTCTGGACGATGACCTGGTGGACAAGGTGAAGCCTGGGGACCGCGTCCAGGTGGTGGGGACGTACCGCTGCCTGCCAGGGAAGAAAGGGGGCTACACTTCGGGCACTTTCAGGTCAGTCTGCTTTGGGTTTCAGCCCTCTCACCCTGTTTGCTCAGGTCATGTCTCTGGAAGGTGAGATCTGGCAGGTGGCCATCACAGAGCTGGGTCAAACAGTGGTTTAAATCACTTGGAAGTGGTTTGCACCTTGATCCTAATTGTCAAATATGCTGAGTTGGAAAGGACTCACAAAGAGCATCGAGTCCACCCCCTGGCCCTGCACAGGCACCCCAACAATGCCACCCTGTGCATCCCTGAGAGCGTTGTCCAAACACTCCTGGAGCTCTGTCAGCCTTGGGGCCGTGACCATTCCCTGGGGAGCCTGTTGAATGGCCAACCACCCTCTGGTGGAAGAACCCTTTCCTGATATACAGCCCAAACCTCCCCTGACACAGCTCCAGCCATTCCCTTGGATCCTGTCCCAGGTCTCTGAAGAGATTGGTGCCACTTCTCCACTTCCCCTCGTGAGGAAGCTGTAGACTGTGGTGATGCCTCCCCTCACAATGTGCAGCCATGACTTCCAGCTGTGCCCAGAAGGGTTTGGGTGCTCATAAAAGATGCTCCACTCATGGCCAAGCGCACTCAGATCGAGGGTGCTACAGCTGTTGAAGCTTCCCACCCCCTTCCAGGGCTTCCTAGAGCAAGTGATGGCCCTGTGGGAGTTTCTGCTCTGTCTCTGTGGGGCTTGCAGAGCTGACCACGGCTGTATCCCTTCTCCAGGACCATCCTTATTGCCTGCCACGTGAAGCAGATGAGCAAAGACGTCCGGCCTCTCTACTCTGCTTCTGACGTGGCCAAGATCAAGAGGTTCAGCAAGAGCCGCTCCAAGGTATTTGAGTCTCCTGTCCAGGCATGAAGTTTCAGCTTGGCACGTGGCTAAGGAGGTTCTTGTTGGGCTGCAAGTAACTTTTCAACCCTCTTAGCACGTTGTTGAATTTTCTAACTAATTTTCTTTGAATTTTCTGCTTAGACTGTGAGCAGGCCCTGTTGTTTTTCTTGCTGCTTCTGTACTGCTTGCAGAGCATCCTTCCTGCTGGCTGCTCTGCTGTGTCCTGACCCTGCCAGCCAGTTTCCAGGGAATTTCCTCTGCAGGAGAAACACCTCTTTTCTCACCCCAGACTGAGATAATGGGGTTCTCACCCCAGCCTCTTATGCTCAGAGCTTTCCTCTGTAGCACAGAGAGGAGCAAACCTTGCTCTCACTGCTTCCAGTGCTTGTTTGGGTGACAGTGACAGTCAGGATGGTCCAGGACTTCAGATTAATCCCATTCAAAGAAAACTCTGGCCAACAGTCTTCTCCTTTACAAATAATTTTCATCCATGTGGCTCTGTGATGGGAATAAGCTGAAATTTGGGCTGAAATGGTCTTTTGAAGTATTGCTATTTCTTGCTTGCTCAAGTCCACTGACGGGCCGTGCTCTGCCTCTTCTGCCTTAGGATATCTTTAACCAGCTGGCCAGATCCCTGGCTCCCAGCATCCATGGGCATGAGTACATCAAGAAGGCCATTCTCTGCATGCTGCTGGGAGGGGTGGAGAAGATCCTGGAGAATGGGAGCCGCATCCGAGGAGACATCAACATCTTGCTGATAGGTCTGAGAGGGCTGGGCAGAGGCACCCTTGGGTGGTGTTGTTGGGGGTGAGGTGAAGGGTTCTGGATTTACTTTTGTGGAGTAACTGAGGTTAGACAGGACATCTGGAGGTTCCTGGTCCGGGGATGTGCGCAGGGCTGAGCTGGTGTCACTGGTAGGTCAGGTTGCTTTGGGACTTGTCCAGTTGGTTTTGAGCACCTCCAGGGATGGAGATGTGTCCAGATGTGGAGTCATCAGCACCAGAAAGATGTGGACCTGTTAGAATGAGTCCAGAGGAGACCTTGGACAGGAGTCTAAGGGCTGGAGCCCCTCTGCTCTGGAGCCAGGCTGGGAGAGCTGGGGGTGTTCACCTGGAGAAGAAAAGGATCCAGGGAGACCTCGGAGCCCCTTCCAGTGCCTAAAGGGGCTCCAGGAGAGCTGGAGAGGGACCTGGGACAAGGGATGGAGGGACAGGACAAGAAGGAATGGGTGAAAAAGGGCAGGGTTAAATTAGATACTTGGAATAAATTCTTTATAATGAGGATGATGTACACTTGCCTGGAGATGTCCAAGGCCAGGCTGGACGGGGCTTGGAGCAACCTGGGCTAGTGGAAGGTGTCCCAGCCCATGGCAGGGGGGTGGGACTGGATGAGCTTTAAGGTCTCTTTCATCTGAAACCATTCTGTGATTCTAGGGGATCCCATGACCACTATCCCAGTGTTTGCCCACCCTCAAGGAGGTGTTTATTTCTTTCCGCTGTCCAGTTGGGATTTTCTATGTTCCAAATTGTCCCCATTGCCTCTTGTCCCATCTCCATCACCTCTCAAATCTCTTATCTCCATCTTCTCTGTTTCCTCCCATGGGATCATTGATGATGGTGGGAAGATCATCTGCTCACCTTGTTTTGTGAACCCTTCTGTCCCCTTTCGCCTCCACCTGCCCTTGCTCTGAGCACCCCAAACCAGGCACAGCACCAGGGTGATGATGGTATTGATATCCAGGTGATGTTTTATTCCTAAATGTGCCATTCTCCATTCTAGGAGACCCTTCTGTGGCCAAATCCCAGCTGCTGAGGTACGTGCTGAGCACGGCACCCCGGGCCATCCCCACCACTGGCAGGGGCTCCTCCGGCGTCGGCCTCACTGCTGCCGTCACCACGGACCAGGAGACCGGTGAGGAGCATCGGGGTGATGCTTGTTAACCCCTGGGAGGGGCTCTGTGACATCCAGGGCTGCTGTTTTTGATGATCTGAGTGGTCTTTTCCAGCCTTAATCAAATTTGTAATGTTTGTTCTGCAGTGACACTTGCAGGACTTGCTCCACCAGAAGCTTTATGGTAATGATCATTCGGGATCATGGAATTCCGTGTTTTGGGATATTTTCTCCATTTAGGTGGTGGTCTTTTTTACTCCTCTTCCACTTGCTGCCACATCTGAGGGCTAGCAGCAGCCTGGATTTTATCCTCCTCATGGGAAGACATTCCTAACCCTGATCCTTATCCTAAGTGTTCCCTCTGCTGTCGAGTTCGGTCAGATAGCAACCCAGAAGGATGCTGCTGCTCCTTGAGGCTCACCCTCATCCCAGGGGTGATGGGGATGGCAGGGCAGGAGGTGTGCAGGGCCAGTGGGTGGTGGCTGACCCTGTTTTCCCCCGCCCCGTCCCAGGGGAGCGGCGCCTGGAAGCGGGAGCCATGGTGTTGGCCGACCGGGGCGTGGTGTGCATCGACGAGTTCGACAAGATGTCCGACATCGACCGCACGGCCATCCACGAGGTGATGGAGCAGGGACGGGTCACCATCGCCAAGGCCGGCATCCAGGCCCGCCTCAACTCCCGCTGCAGCGTCCTGGCCGCTGCCAACCCCGTCTACGGCCGGGTGAGTGCTGGTGGTACCCTTCCCTGGAGAAGGGAGGATGCTGGGAGGAGGCAGCTGGTGAATCGCAAAAGATCCCCCAAATCAGTGACTTGGATCCGTGGCACAGCAAAGACCTTGTTGGTTTGGTGTCTGTTGTGGTCACGGCTTTCCTGGAGGAGAGAGGGGCTTCTGGAGTTTCTCACCCAGTTTTGGTTCTGTCTGGGCAGCCCAGTGGACCCTCGTGCTGGTGGTGAGCCTCAGTCTTGGTGTCTGATCAGGGATCGCAAAAAATACTTGTTTTCCTTGGAAATAAGAGCTTTGCAGGATGGGGAAAAGTGGCTGTACTGGGTTTGGTGTGGTGTCCAGCTGCCAGGACATCCATCCATCCACCCATCCATCCACCCATCCATCCATCCTTTCAGCCCAGGCCCAAGGAAGTCCCCCCATCCTCCCTGGCAGCCAGGATGGGCCCATGAGTGTCTCCTGTAACCCCTCCCGTCGTCCTTCCCCCCAGTATGACCAGTACAAGACGCCCATGGAGAACATCGGCCTGCAGGACTCGCTGCTGTCCCGCTTCGACCTGCTCTTCATCGTGCTGGACCAGATGGACCCCGAGCAGGACAGGGAGATCTCGGACCACGTCCTGCGGATGCACCGCTACCGCAACCCCAACGAGCAGGACGGCGATGGTGAGTCCCATCCCTCCTCGGCCAGGTGGCATCTCTTGGTGGCAGCTCCTGGGGACTATTTATGGGGACTATTAGAAGTTGCTCCAGAGGGTAAAATCTTATTCTCTGTGACATTCCCCTCTCCAGCCATGCCCCTGGGCAGCGCCGTGGAGATGCTGGCTACGGATGACCCTGACTTCATGCAGGAGGAGGAGCAGGAGCTGCAGGTGTATGAGAAGCACGACGACCTCCTGCACGGGCCCAACCGCCGCAAGTGAGTCCTTCATCCCCTGGAGCTCCCTGAGGGTGTCCAGTGTCCCTGAGGGCACTGTGAGTTCATGGGTTTGGCCTGAGTATCCAGGGAGTGCCAGCCACGCTCCAGGTGGTCCATGGGTAGGATGAGGGAGCCTTGCTTGATCTCGTGTGCCAGGCAGGTGGGGAACATCTGGAGCTGAATTCCCTGCACACCTGGATGCCCCTGAAGGGGTATAAATGGGTGGGAAGCCCATCCCCACTGTGGATAATGTGGGTGTACGTGCATTCCTGCAGGGAGAAGGTTGTCAGCATGGAGTTCATGAGGAAGTACATCCACGTGGCAAAGATGATCAAGCCCGTGCTGACTGAGGAGTCGGCGAGCTACATCGCCGAGGAGTATTCCCGCCTGCGCAGCCAGAGCCAGATGAACTCGGACGTGGCCAGGGTGAGCCCTGGGAGCAGCTCCCTCTTGGGCCAGGAGGAGGGAAACTGAGGCACAAAGCTCTCCTCTCTCTCTATGGGTGTTTTCCACCTTGGATGTGACACCTCTTGGTGAGAGTCACGCAGAGACCCCGTTTCTCTGTCCCCCCAGACCTCCCCCATCACAGCCCGGACCCTGGAGACCCTGATCCGCCTCTCCACAGCCCACGCCAAGGCCAGGATGAACAAGACTGTGGATCTGCAGGATGCTGAGGCAGCTCTGGAGCTGGTGCAGTTCGCCTACTTCAAAAAGGTGAGGGGAAGGTGTCACTGTTCCCAGGAGATCCTGAGATTGTTGTTGGAAAGGTTGGGCTTGGTGCAGGCTGAGCTGGTGGGAACTTTCCTGGACATAATGTGGGATGGGGCCACCACTGTGGGATCTTGGGTACTTGGGATTGGTCCCTGAAAGCAGTCTGAGTGGAAATGGAGTATGAGTCCATCCTGCTTTTGCCACACAGGTGCTGGAGAAGGAGAAGAAGCGCAGGAAGCCGGTGGATGATGACTCAGAGACTGAGAAGGAGGAAGATCAGGATTCACAGGCCAAGGAGGAGCGCAGAACAAGGAGGTAGGAGCCAGGGCAAGGGAGTGGGAGGGACATGGTGCAAAGGGCACCAGCCTCTTCTGAGGTTGCCACAGGCCTTGGGGAAATACTCCATGTTTTACTCAGCCGGGTGGTTTGTCCCATCCCATTTAGAGTGACATCATAATTTCATGGATGAGGAACTGGCTGGATGGCCACATCCAAAGATGTGAAGCATGGCACAGGTTGCCCAGAGATGCTGTGGCTGCCCCTGGATCCCTGGAAGTGTCCAAGGCCAGGCTGGACGGGGCTTGGAGCAGGCTGGGATAGCAGGTGTCCCTGCCTATGGTGGGGGGTGGAACAGGATGATCCTTAAGGTCCCTTCCAACCCAAACCCTTGGGTGACCTCTTCTTTCCCCTCCCAGAAGAAAGAAGGCGCGCACAGAAGGTGAGGAGGGCTCCTACGACCCCTACGACTTCAGTGACGCCGAGGAGGAGATGCCACAGGGTGAGGCCCTGGGTTTGGGGACATCTGGCCCCTGAGGGTGCTGCGGGGTCTGCACAGCCTGGGGAGCAGCAATGCTGCTGTTACCTGTGCTCCCTGGCGTGGTGCAGCACCATCCAGAGCCACAAATCCATGCAGGACAGGGTTGGATTGGATATTAGGAAGGAATTGTTGGCTGTGAGGGTGGGGAGGCCCTGGCACAGTGTACCCAGAGAAGCTGTGGCTACCCCTGGATCCTTGGAATTGTCCAAGCCCAGGTTTGACAGGCCTTGGAGCAACCTGGGCTAGTGGAAGGTCTCCCTGCCCATGGCAGGGGGTGGAAGTGGGTGATCTTTAAGGTCCCTTCCAACCCAAACCATTCAGTGATTCTATTCTGATTGTTTTTTTTCCTTCCACCTCCAAACTGCACCATAAATAGCAATATTGGGAGGCAGTTTGGCATCATCCCCCATCCTGAGCCCAGTACTTTTGCACTCTGGGTGCTTGGACACCAGGCACAGGGTGAAGGTAACTCTTCCTTCTGCTCCAGTTCAGGCACACCCTCCGAAAACACCCGAAGCCTCTGGAGCTGGCGAAGGGAAGAAGCTGGAGCTGGCTGAGCCAAGGTGAGTGGGGGCTGTCCCTGTGTGTCCCTCAGTGGCTCCAGGCTGTTGTCCCATGCTGGAGATCCATCTGTGATGCTCCCAGCTCCGGTTTTCAGCTTTCCTGCTGAGTGCTGCTGCTGGAATGGGGAAGGGCTGAGGCATCCTGGGCTGGGAACAAGGGGAAGGATCCGTGTGTGACCTCCAAGGGTGATTCCCTCTCCCCTGACCAGGTTGAAAGCGTTCAAGGCTGCTCTCCTGGAGGTGTTCAAAGCTTCCCACGCCCAGTCCGTGGGCCTGAAGAACGTGATGGAATCCATCAACCGCGACAACCCCGAGCCCTTCTCGGAGGCCGAGGTGAAGGTGGCCCTGGCCCACATGCAGGATGACAACCAGATCATGGTGTCTGATGACATTATCTTCTTAATCTGAGCCTCTGGGTGGAGGAGCCCGAGTTCTCATGGACTCTCAGCCTGGAGACTCTCTGTGTTCGAATGCTTCATGTGGCTGAGCTGGATTTTGGGGGAGCTCAAGTCTCTGCACTTCCTTGCTGTGCGTTGCTGGCACCAAAAAAAAAGAGCCAGGAGCTCTGGAAGTCCTTGCTGTCTCCAAAGTGGAGTATGTGGGAAGAGGTTTCTGCAAGGAGATGAAGGGAAAAACCCAGGAGCAAATTGTCAGTGTTTTTAATGTATTGTTTTTAGCTTTGGTGGTAAGAGTTCCAGCTTTTAAATAAAAAAATCCAGATTTAGGAATCTGACATTCAGTAGTGGTGATGGGAAGCAATATGAGAGCTCCAGTATTAGTGAAGCTTTTATTTTTCCCTTTTTTTTTCCATTTTTCCCCAATTCTATAGCCTAGATCTGCTTTTCTCACAGTGAAAGGTGCCTGAAGCCTGTCCTGTTGGTTCTGCCCTTCCCACCCCTCTTGTGGAGGATGATTCCTGGTGATGGAGGGGCAGGTATAGTCTGACCTGCTCCACTGCCCAGGGGTCAGCCTGGACTTCCAGATTTCACACCCCTGATGGGGGTTTTGCCCCCAGGGAAGAACCTGGAATGCTCAGAGCTGCCCAGGGAATGGGAGATGGATTCCATCTCCTCCTGCTCTGGCCTTTAGCCTGGGATCATGCCCTGGGAATTCCTTTCAAGAAAAGCTGAAAACACAGTCAGACCAGTTCTGGCTGCTTGTGATCCAGAGCTGCTGAAGGTTTGGAATTTTCTTTAATTTCTTTTCCTTTTGTCCTGGTGAGTTTGAGGTTAAGCTTTGGAGAAACCCCTGAACAGGTTTGCTCTTGTCCCTGCCCATCTCCAGACACCTGCACAGCTCCTGCTCCATTTCTAGGTGCCATAAATCTTTATTTGAGTAACAAAAATGTCTTTACTCTTCACCCCATGAGTGGCTGCTTAGGTGGATGTAAAATTCCCCCTTGTGGGGATGCAGCTGCAGTTGCACAGGGGGGATTTGTGCTGCTGTGGAAGGACTTCAGCTGCCTGGTGAGCTCTGAAAGCCGGATTTCAGAGCTCCTCTCATCCAACACAGCCATGACAGCAGGGTTGGAGGGGATTTTGTGTGTTTGCAGCCTCCTAAAGATCTCTGGGTGAGTGTATTGTGCTGGTATGGAGCGACCTTGGACCTTCAGGCAGGGTCTGGCTCATAAAACTGCAAAGATTGGTGAAAGTTACACAGATCTCTGCTCTGGAGATTGGATGGGAGAGCTGGGGGTGTTCACCTGGAGAAGAGAAGGATCCAGGGAGACCTTGGAGCCTCTTCCAGTGCCTAAAGGGGCTCCAGGAGAGCTGGAGAGGGACTTGGGACAAGGGATGGAGGGACAAGATGTAGGGAAAGGCTTCCCACTGCCAGAGGGCAGGGATAGGTGGGATATTGGGAAGGAATTGTTCCCTGGGAGGGAGGTGAGAGGTTGGGATGGAATTCCCAGAGAAGCTGTGGCTGCCCCTGGATCCCTGGCAGTGTCCAAGGCCAGGATGGACGAGGCTTGGAGCACCCTGGGGTAGTGGAAGGTGTCCCTGCCCATTCCATAATTCCATGATTTTGTGTTTTCCCTGCCCTACAGCTGTGGAACCGCTAATGTTGCATTTCCCATCACAGGACACCAGGAGGAGCTCCAGGGTAGAGAAATCAGATTTTTTCCCCTGTCCTGTAGCCCGGGGCTGTAGGATGTGGGTGACTACATCCCCGGTTTGCTGGTGGCCACCTCGGTACATCCTTCACAACTGGGCAAGGGGTTTTTGGTGACAAGGGAAAAACAACTCCCAGAGGTGGAGAGGTTTGTGGGGACCAGCTGAATCTGGCCCTGTGAGACCACCTGAGGGATCATCCAGTGCTTGGATGCTCAACCATGTGGGCAGCAAAGCCATACATTTTATATAGATTAAAAATATTTATCTATTATATAATGCTTATGTATTATAAAACTATATTTCACTTTCAGACTCCCCCTGACAAGAGAGACCCTGAGGGGCTGGAGCAGGTCCAGGGAAGGGAACGGAGCTGGGGAAGGGGCTGGAGCAGCAGGAGCGGCTGAGGGAGCTGGGAAAGGGGCTCAGCCTGGAGAAAAGGAGGCTCAGGGGGGACCTTGTGGCTCTGCACAACTCCCTGACAGGAGGATAGAGGCAGAGCCACGTAGGAATTGATATTCCAAGTAAAAAGGTAACACTTGCTATCTGTTAATATTTAGATATTATGATTCGCTGTTTTATTTAATTTTCAGGCTTTGTTCTTGCTGATGGAAAAAATCTGANTCTTGCTGATGGAAAAACCCTGAAAATTCCATAGGGGATGAAAACGATGGGGTTTGTGATACTTAAAACTAAAAGTGTGGAGGCAATAGAATGAAGGTTTTAATTCTCAAGAAACCTGAT
>VZTH01016229.1:0-25332 GCA_013397815.1 Aleadryas rufinucha
ACCATTCTGGAATTCCATGATCTCCCGAGCTCCTGCCCTGCAGCACCAGGGCTGGGGATGACATGGACAGCTCACGCTGGTTTCCAGCAGCAGGGATCTGTCAGGAGGAGCTGGGCAGCTCCCCGGGGTGACTCAGACTCAGATAAAGCTGCAGCACCTCAGGACAGGGGTTTAGGGTAATGAACTGCAGACACAATACTGAGGTGCTCCCTCCCAGTCTGGGTGCCCGGAGGGCCCAGCCGAGGTCATTCGTGCCCCGGTGAAGGGCAGCTCCCTGGGCTGGTCCTGGCTGGGAGTGACGGGGATGGAATCACCGATGCCAGTGCAGGAGGGCTCCCTGGGCAGTGCCAGTGCCCCCGGTGCCACCCGAGCCCTGCCCTCGGCCTGCGCCGGGAGCGTCAGCGCAGCAGCAGCGTCACCACCCTGGCAGCACTGTCCTGGTGACACAGGAGGGGCTGGGACTCATGGCCGGGCTCCGACTTTGATTATCCCAATAAATCACTCGTGAAGGCTGATAATTACTAATAATTAATAAGGGACTGCAATTACTGCCCCCTGTTCTGTCTGGGAGAATTCTCTTGGCCTTGGGGCGCTGATCCCAGGGGTGGTGTGTGCTGGTAGGGTGAGATTGCTGCAGTTTGATTCAGACTCCCAGAATAACATTATTAATTACAGAAAAATCAGAGCTAGTTAAATGTGGATATTATTCCATTAGAAACTGTTTTAATGAAAATGATTTGGAGGCAGGTGAAGAGAAGTAAAGTAAAGTCAGAAGAAAGCTCACCATTTTTTTACTTTATCTCTGTAGGGGTTTTTTTCCTGCTTATTTATCTATGGATGTTTTCTTAAGGTGTTTTCAGAGTGTTGCATAAAGGCCCCCCCTAGAAAGCCCCGGTGCCATCAGCTGAAAACTCAAGTCCAGGCTCTGGTGAGGCAAGGCTGTGCCCAAGGCACCTCTGCCATTCCTTTTGGAGCCTTTTCCCCTGCATGAGACCCAGCCTGAGGCTCACTGATAATCTTGGGGCTAAACACAATGCTAAAAATCCCATTGGTTTTGGGGCTGGGTTCCTCTTGCTCCTGAGTCCTTTTTACCCCATTTGCCTTTCAGTCAGTGGAAAAGGCCTTGCACACAAATCTTTCTGTCCAGCCCCCTCAGGCAGCTCCAAATAGCGTGGATTGAGATCCTGCTGCAATCCCAGCCCTGCCTTGGATGGCAGAGGGGAGTGGAAATGAATTAGGGAGAGCAAGAGCATAGTTAAATCAAACGGATGGTGCAATTAGAGCTGATTAGCTCTGGATGCCAGCCCGCATCCTCTGGCTGTGCTGTGGGTGCCGAGCCCCTTTTTGTGAGCTCCCCAGAGCCTTCCTGACAAAGGAGGGTGCAAAAAGGGCTGTGGCCATCACAGACCACTATTTAATATGAGGGCAGTTTAATTTTTTTCCTAAATGGGGCAATAAATCCCCCCTGGGATGTTCCCGGTCCTGCCATGTGCCCTGCCCAGCACCTGCAGGTTTGCCAGGGGCTCACATTTATCTTTCCTCCTGTTCTCCTCAAAAGGCACATTCAGGGGTGCCAAGAGCTTGCCTGGAAAAAGCATTTCCTCTTCTTCCTCCTCCTCCGTCCAAGCACAGAGCTCTAGCTCAGGTCTACCTTGAGTGATGGCACTGGAATTCCAAGGAGGTTTTCCTGAGCCCAGCTCCCCAGCTCCCCAGCTCTGTGCTGCTGTCATGTTTGCCAAGCTCCCTGGTGCCTGGTGAGTCAGCAGCATTCCTGCTCTTCCTTTTTTTCATCGGGGATTTTTGCTGAGGCAGCATGATTCCCTTATCTCCGTGCCAGCACATTTGGGCAGGTCCCTGTGCCTCTCCTCCCTGCTCTGCGGCCCCGTGGGGATCAGTCACTGCAGGTACAGCTGTGGGTCCCCGAGGAATGGCTCAGGCATCCCACAGCCAGGAGCTCTGATTTCCCCACGGAGCAGCCTGTTAGGATCCCCCAGCACCACTGCTCGGGGCACCACTGCTGGGAAAAAAGAGCGTTTTTGTTGTTGGAAAATGGCTCCCGCATCTCCTTGTGAAATCGACGTGTTCCAGAGACCTCGAGGCGTGTGTCTCTATATCCACACATTCCCATTTCTCATCCTGTTGCATCCAGCACCATCAGGCCACACAAAGGCCAAATCTGTGTTTTGTTGCTATAGAGAGATGGAGATTTGGCCCATCAGACCCGGTAGAAGTTGGTTATTTAATCCTGAGGAGCCCTTGGAGAAGCAAAGGGGGATGGAATTGCTCTGAGCCTTTTTGTGTGCCAACTTTCAGGAATATGAAGTTGGAAAAACACGGTCTCAGTTTCTGTCTTTGCTGCTTACCTGTGGCACAGCATTTTAACTGCAGCAGATAAAAGATGGGTGGGAGTGTTGTGGGGATGAGTAGGATGGGAGTATCTCAGATATTAAAGCCACTAAAAAATTATACTCAGGTTAACTTTCCATATGAACCAGCAGGTTAATTGAACCTGAGCCACGCGGTAGAAATGTGCTGATTCCAACAACATTTCCCAGCAGCAAAAAAAAAAGTGGAAATATTTTGTTTGGGCAGTATAGAAACTCCAGCAGAAGCAGAATGTTTCTGTTCTGTCATTAAATTAATTTCTTGTAATGTAGAGTGTAAATTTTAATATGTTATTGTCCTTCTGGATTGTATCACTCCACACACGTGCAGTGGGATTTGGGACAGGCACGGGAGGGACAGGAATAATGGGAAGAGTCGCTGAAGTGAAACACTCTAATGGCCCTGAACTGCTGGCTGGGAGGAAATGTTGTTCCTTGGCAAACACAAGAATTCCAGCTTTTTGTGCAGAATCAGAATCAATGTCTCCTTTCACGTGAGGATTTCCCAGGCGATGGAAATTGCAGCTCCCAGCCAGGATGTTGTCTGTGTTAATTATTCCCTGGAGTCAGATGTAGCAGGAGATAACTCAGAGGGAAGCTGGGACAACGCCCCTGCTTTGAGCCATTCACCCCCTCGGCTGGCCGGGAACAGAGGGTGGAGGATGCTCAGATCCCGCGGATGGAGCCTGGGCTCCTCCCAGGTCTGGGATGGTTGTGACCCCTGCTCCAGGAGTGACAATGGCATAAGAACTTTTCTGACAATTCCACAACAAACTTGTGTTCACCTCGAAAAAGCAGGGGCAGCAGCACCTTCCCAAAAACCTTTCAAGGAGGAAAACAACTTTCTGTTTCTAATAAAAGCCTCCAGCATCAGCTGAGCTGGCTTTATTTTCATTTTTCGTCTGCACAAAAGTTTCCATTGTGTCCAAAAACCATTTTCTGTCAAAAAGGGTTTTGATGGAAAATATTTTACTAAATCTGTTTGCAACTGATTCAAAGCCGCGCCAAAAAAGAGGGAATGAGTAAAGCCCGTGAAGCTGCTCCTCGGCACATTAAAGGGAATAGCCCAGCCTTCCCAGAGCCTCTGGAGGGTGTTTGGGTGGTCCTGGTGGAGCTGGGATCATCCCAGCCTCCGGTAAATGTTAAACTAACAAATAAATCTGCTTCACTCAGCAGCCGGAGCTGAGCCTCAGAGCTGGGGTGAAGCTTTTAAGTATCATTGGGTGTATTTTCTTTAAAGGAAGGAAGGATCTTAATTCCAGCATTCCAACCCAAAATAGATGTCCCTAAGAATAGCCCTTCCCCATGGCAGGGCAGGATGCTGCCAGGAGGAAAAGGGGTTGGGGGAAACAAGGAGTGCTTTCCCTAAATAGGCTGGAATTGGGAAGTGATGGGGTTTAGCTCTGGCCGTGGGTGGTTGGCCCTGGAGCATCCAACCCCACGGAGGTGGCTCGAAGCTGCTCCTTGGGCCAGGGGCTCCTGGGCTGGATGGAGCTGTTCTGTAGGGACCTGCTGGCCCCTGCAGAGGAGGTCACTGCTGTCCTTCCCCCTGTGCCAGCGCAGCCCAGCCGGGCCGTGCTCCAGGCGGGGAGGGGATGCTCCAGCCAGGCTCTGTGTGCCCATGGAGAGAAGCAGAGGCATCCCTTGGGAATAGAGAGGGTGGGCAGCCTGACCTCTCTTCCAGGGGGAGTTATCCTGGATCTGGAGCTGCCAGGCTGGAGGGATTTGTTTGGGTAGGGAATCTCTTATTCCCATCTCTTCCAGTTTGAAAAGTGCAGTGCTGGAGTACCTCAGGCTCCTTGAAGTTCAGCAAGAGACTGGAGGGATGGAGTCTGCATTTCCACCCCTTTTCCCTAGAAAGTTCAGTTTTGCCCCATTTGAACACTTTTGACTTGGATATTCCCCTTTTGGGGTCACCTTTTCTGTGCAGATGGGAGCTTCAGAGAGGAATCTTGACAGGAGAGATGAGTTTCTCTAACAGCTCCATGACCCCAGAGTTGTGGCTTTAAGAAAACCACGAATTTCCATGGAAGTCCCAATGAAACAATAAAACCTGACAGGGCAGGCAGCTCCTTCCGCCCCATTTCCTTCCTGTAAGAGCTGGCAGTGGAATTTCAATTTCCCAAGTTATAAACACCCACAGAAGCCAAGAGCTCAGCATCTCCTGGAGGTTCCAGCTGCACCTTCCCAGCTCCTACAGCTTGTACCTGTTCCTGCTGCATCCCTCACGGAGCTTTTGGAAGCCTTTTCTGTGCAGCTTCGGTGTCGCATTTGGACTGAGCTTTCCCCAGAAATCTGTAACTGGACTCTGGAGATGCTCAGCATTGAATAACATCATCCCAAGGTTTTCATGAGCGTGTGCCAGACCTCAAATATCCTGGTTTTGGCTTTACCAAATTGCATCTTTAGTTTGAAAACAGCATTTTGAGGGCTGCACATGCCTGGTGGAAGGTGGCATTTGTCCCTGTCCCTGTCCATAGGGAAAGTGTCCCCATGGGAGCTGGCTGTGAGGGTTCCCTCAGCTCTCAGGGGGAAGAAGGAGGAAATTTTGGGGCAGAATCACTCCCTGCCGTGATGATATTAAATGTATAAGCAAGTGAATGAACTGGCTCCGTTTTATAGCCCAGCTTTACAACTGAGGTGATTTATATATTCGGGTGGGTTGAAAAATGTTGGTCTAAAACCAGGCAAAACTCACTGGGTTTGGCCAGTTACTCACTTGGCGCTTTGGGCCCCTCTCAAATGAAACTGCAGGTGGGTGTAACGAAACCACGAACCCCCAGATCTGAAAGATCCCTCAGCCAACCCCTGACCAGCCCCCAGGAGCTGAGCCTCACGCTGCAGAAAGAGGGGAAAATAATCAGGTGGAAAAATGTGAGCTCCATCAGGCTGCAAACCTGAAACCTGGTGCTTGTTTGTGGCAAACCAAGGCAAGGGGGGGAGCTCAGGCCAGAACTGCAGCGTGGGAAGGGCTAGGCCAGCCCATTTGGTTCCTTCCTGTTTCTTGCCCTTTCCAAGGGATAAACCCTCCACAGAGACACGAGGAAAAACACTTCCCATGGGATAAGGATTCAAGCACAACTCTGTGAGCCTACACCATGTGTCAAGTCCTTCCAGTGCCTAAAGGGGCTCCAGGAGAGCTGGAGAGGGACTGGGGACAAGGGATGGAGGGACAGGACACAGGGAATGGCTTCCCAGTGCTAGAGGGCAGGGTTAGATGAGATATTGAGAAGGAATTCTTCCCTGTGAGGGAGGTGAGGCCCTGGCACAGGGTGCCCAGAGAAGCTGTGGCTGCCCCTGGCTCCCTGGCAGTGTCCCAGGCCAGGTTGGATGGGGCTTGGAGCAGCCTGGGACAGGGGAAGGTGTCCCTGCCCATGGCAGGGGTGGAATGAGATGATCTATAAGGTCCCTTCCAAACCTATTCCAAACCATTCCATGATTCCAGAATTGTTGGTGATTGAAGATGATCAGGGCAAGCAGATCATGGAATAATCTCTCCTAAAACTGTGGGAAAGCACAGATTTCCTGGTGTGCTTTTCCTGCTTTTGTGATATATTGCAAATGTCTTCAGTCATTATTTGCTGCACTGTCTTTATCTGGTTTTATCTGCCCTCATTGTTCCAAGGTGCAGTCAGGGTGGTTTGTTTTGCTCTGTACACTGATGGCTGAAGGTGAATCACGTTCCAGGGCACCCCTGCCCACCCTCAGGCTCCTCTGTGTGATGAATTTCGGGGTGCAGGACACCCCTGTCCAACTCCTTCTTAGTCAGGCCTGTGGGTGATGCTGGGAAAGCCCAGCCTGGAGCTCCTCACCCCACTCCGTGTCACAGGCCTGGGGCAGTGTCTGTGCCTTGGATTATGATTGGGTAAGGCAAAATTTAGGAAGAAACCGTGGGATTTGGAGGAAAACTGAGAGGCTGGCACATCACTTTAGGGGATGCAGGTGAAAATCCCAGCTCAAACCTCGAAATAGGAACAAACCTTTATGAAGGAGAAATCTCAATGATTCTCATCCTTTCCTGTTAGTCTGAGTGACATCCATCTCTCCAAAACATGCCAGAATTAACCTTTTCCTGCAGGCAGCTCAGGATACAATCATGAAACATCATTTGCTTAAACTCCTTGAAAATATTTGTCACTTCCAGGGGAAGAAGCCTGTGGCTTCATCCCTGCTTTCCATTTCCATGAGCAGGCACCGCGTGCTCCATCTGGCTGAGCGGGCACAGGGCTCCAGGGATAAAAATGTCGTGTAATATGAGAGAAAGTATCAGCAAAATATTTATGTAATGAAACGTTAGCGATCCTTCTAAAGGTCTGTGGCAGGGCAGGGCAGAGAAGAGCCTCTCGTCGTGCTGGAGTGTCACAGGGAGGGACAGATGCACAGGAACGGCACCAGCAGGGGGAGGAAAAAGGGCCTTTATTGGGAAATCTTATCTGCCCTTTCTTGCAAACAACCTGGCAAACGATACCAAGTCATTTGCAGGATCTGAGCTGATCGCAGCTGTCTTAATTATTTTTCTGCTCGACATGGGAATGGTTTCCCTTTGTTTTGGAGGATAAACATCCTCCGTGCTCCTCGGCCCGGCGGCTGCTGCTGCTCGGAAAGAGGAGAGCGCTGCTACCCCAAGGTCCATGGCCAGAGCTCAGGGCTGGGCTGGGAGCCAGAGCCAGCCCCCACTTCCATGGAGCATCCAGCCCCCATTTGCATGGAGGATCCAGCCCCCACTTCCACTAAGTGTCCAGCCTGGCATCCTGGCTGGGGCAGCCACGGGGGCCAGGCACCGGTGTGGGAAGGAAAATTCTCCAAAGGAGAAAACAGTTCAGATCCAGGCTCTCATTCCAGCCAAATACTCAGCCAGGTGAGCCCGGCTGCTTTGTTGTCCTTATTCAGCACCTAGGGGAGTTAGAGTTTTTCATATCACAAATCAAAACATCTCTTAAATACACAGACTTGGGGCTTATCAGAGCTCTCAGGGCCAAATGTGATCAAATGAAATGTTGTCTGGCGTTAGACAATCCCTCAAGTGATCCCAGATAATGAGTGATACTCAGATGCAGAATTATTGCTCCACAGGTAGCAGCAGTAGCTCTGGAGGGGATCCCTCTGCAGAGGGGTTCAAATCAGGCAAGCACAGCCTGGGTGGGGTTTTAAACCAACTGTGCTCACAAGCACTTGGTTTGCTGTGAGGGACAAACCACCCAAGGCACCTGGATTTTGGGAAGTTTAAATAAAAGCAGCTGGAATTTAATTTATTGTGTTTTGCCTGCAGCCTCTGAGGTCCCCCAGGCACATCACAATCACAGAAAGACTTGGGTTGGAGAGACTTTAAAGCCCATTCACTGCCACCCCCTGCTACGGGGATGCGTGCCCTGAGTGGCACCGAGAGGACGTGGAACATCCCCTGTTTGTGCCAGGGGACAGCGTGGGGCACGTCCCCCCTCCCCAAATCCCCTGCCTGGGGAAGGATGTTGGGATGACCATGGGGGGACCACCTTGGCAGTGCTCAAGGGGAGCTGAAAAGGGAGGGGAGAGATTTTGGGGGTTGGGACTAGAGGGTCTTTAAGGTCCCTTCCAACACAAACCATTCTGTGATTTTTTTTCTTTCTTTTTAAAGCAACTTCCATTAATGCTGGTTTGGGTTTTTTTCCAGAGGAGCTTTCTGGGCCCTTCCACACCAGGATTGTGTTCAGCCCTCACTATTTCCTGAGGAGCAGGAGCTGAGGTTGTTCCTATCAGCTCTGCAGACGTTTTGATCCTTTTGCTGTCTGTGGAGTCACAGCCTGAGTATGATGACAGGGAAAAAAAAAATACAACTCTGCCTCCCTTTTCCAATGCAAGCCCTTTGCCAAAGCAATAAAAAACTTTAAACAATGGCCAGTCATGACATAAACCAGCCCTGGGGCTGCCTGCCAAAATTCACCTCAAGAAAGGAGGTCCAGAAATAAACAGTAACCCATAAAAAGCCCCACAGACTTAAAGAGAGCCCTCTCAGTGTGTTAATTGCTTTCACATCTGGCTCTGAAATGAGGGATGTGTAAGGCAAGGAGAGGCCACCAATAACTCACTGCAGCTGAACGCAAAAGCATGTGTGCAGCATCAGTCACCAGAGCCATCCACTGCTACTCAGAGACCTCAGATGCTGGGGCTCAGTTTGAAATTCTGTGTTTAAACTGCCCTGCAATAACGGGGCTGATGTTAATAGACAGCACATGGTTAAATGCTTTCACAGGTGGGATATTTCAAGGTCAATGTAGAGAAACTGGGTTCATTTCCATTTTCCTCCTCCATCAGTTTTTGGAGCAGTTTCTGCCTGCCCTTGGTAAGGAGTCAGCCCCAGGGTGGGTGGAAGGGTTGGTGACCACGGGCTACAGCAAGGTGGGACCTACAAAGGAAAATAGTGGGGGTGGTTTCACAAGGCCTTTTCTGTATGCCAAGGAGGTGACCCCAAACCGTGACCTTGTGTGAGCTTGGCTGGGAGGGCCAAACTCCCCTGGGCTCCCGTCAGATCCCAGGGGCAGAGCCGTGGTGGATGCTCTGCACCCCCTGCCCTGGGCTCGTGTTCACCTCTCGGGCCAGTGGCTGCACCTTGTGTGGCTTTGAGCCCGGGGCTGCACCGAGCTCTCTCCTCCTGCTCCCACACCCGTTGGTTTGTGCAGCTGGGTGGTTTTAGGGTGTGGAAGCCCCTTTGCTTGTTGGATGCAGTTCAGAGCACACCGTCCCCACTGCCCTGGACTGTGCAGCACCACCAATGCAGAGAGCAAAGCCCAGAGCTCCCCCAGCCCAGGGCGGATTGAAGAGGCTGCAGGGAGGCTCTCCCTGAACTCAGTTTTTTATTTCTGATGGTTCCTGGGCACTGCTGAGAACATCACCAGTAAATGATGACATTTTCTGAGGTCACCAGTGTGGTAATTACAGGAGACATCCCAGGCTTAACCTCGGGGATGAGCAGAGCCTGCCCTGAGCATCTGTGGTTTGGTGGTTGTGACTCATCACGAGAGCTCAGGGAGGGATTTGTGATGATTTATTCATGCCACATTTATTGTTTGGAAAGCTCAGTCAAATGCTACTCTGGTTAGACTGAATAATTCAGCTGCCAGTCTACTTTTGGTCTACTTTTGGTTTACTTTTGATCTCTTTATTGCTTTCTCTCTCTGTTAAGAGCTTCATTTCAGAAGTGAAAATCATCTCAGAGAATCATGGAATGGTTTGGGTTGGGAGGAAACCTAAAGTCCATCTCATCCCACCCCTGCCATGGGCAGGGACACCTTCCACTGTCCCAGGGTGCTCCAAGCCCCATCCAGCCCAACCCATTCTGGGGTTCTGTGGTTCTATGAATAAGCAGTTGATCCCTTTCAGGCAGGTGCAGCATTTATGGGAGACAGAGGAATATTCAAATGTGAGTTAAACTGTGGCTGGGCTGTTCTGGGTACGTGCAGGCTCACAGGGGATGCTATAAAGGATCTGGATCTGGGTATTTTCAGCAGGGCAGCTCCTGACCCAGTGTAATGCTGTATTAATAGACAGCTAGAATGCAGAGCTGTGACACAAAGATTGACAGCTCCTGGCAGTAGATTTTGTACTCAGGTATCCGAATGTATCCCTTGAAATTCCAGTTTGGTCAGCCTGGCCAGTCTGGGCTGTTGTGCTGAGAACTGGCACCTCTGCTTCCCATCAGCTCCATGGGTTCACCCTGGTTTTGTTCTTTTATTCTGAGCTAAACTGGTTGAGGCTTCAGCAGAAGCTGTGTCCTCACGTGTCCACCCAAACTGGATGTGCCCCAGCACAACTGGGTGGGGACAGTTTGTAATTTCAGTGATGTTGCAGCTGTTAGAGTTACAGTCAGAATTAAGGAACCAGGTTTAATTACTGGAATAAATGGTGGTGGTGTAAAGAGCCTGTTTAATTCACTGTGATACTCAGAGGTTTGGGATTTTGGGATCACAGACTGTGTGCACTTGGCCGCTACTTGAGAGTCACTTGTGGTATTTGACTGTTTTACCTCTGCCAATTCTCCTTCTCATCTTTGCAGCTTTTAGGATGTTTTTGTTTAGCTTTTAGGAGAGGAGGTCTAGGTTGGATTTTAGGAACAAGTTCTCCCCCCAGAGGGTGCTGGGCACTGCCCAGGCTCCCCAGGGAATGGGCACGGCCCCGAGGCTGCCAGAGCTCCAGGAGTGTTTGGGCAGCGCTGCCAGGGATGCCCAGGGTGGGGTTGTTGGGGTGTCTGTGCAGGGCCAGGGGCTGGACTGGGTGATCCCTGTGTGTCCCTTCCAGCTCGGGACATTCTGTGATTCTGGTGGGACCAAAGCTTGGCCCACTGCAGCGTCCCCACTGTCGCCCTGTTTGTGGCACTGCCCCGGAAGGTGCTGCCTGGGCTTCACAGAGCACCCGTGGGCCATTCACAGCATTATCGAATCATTATTGCCTAATTTTGCAAATCCTTCAAAAGCCCTGTGGTTGCCTCCCACAATCAGTGGTGTCCCCGGTCGGGCAGTGATTCATCTGAACAGAATTAGCCACGGGCGGGGCATGAGAGCCGAACTGGAGCCGGGAGCGTGCAGGGAGCGGGGAGCTGGGCTGGTCCCAGGGTGGGCGGGTGTCCTGCTGGGGGACAGAGCTTGGCTGGCTTTCACTGCCATTATTTATCTGGGTTGGCTGTAGAAAAACCAACATACCTGCTGAATGTTTGGTTTCAGGTTGGTGAAGCTGATTCCTCACCCAGCTGAAGCAGGACGTGTGTTTAAAGTGAAATGAAGATGTGCTGCACTTTGTGTACACGAAGCACTTTGGGTTCTAGTTTCTGTCACTCCTTGGCAAAAGGCAGAGCTGCCCAGGGAGCCCAGGCCAGGAGGGGTGGCCAGGAGGTCACTGCATCACCAGGACCTGGGAAACCCCTCGGTGCAGTACCAGTCTGCGGCTGCAGGAGTTGGGAGAATCAGGAGAAACTGAGGCTGTGAAAGGGCAGAAACACCAGTCTGGGTACTCGATGAGCTGTGGACACAGCTGGGAAATGAGGAAAATGAAAATATTCCTCTGGATAAGGTGAGACATGGAAGCTGCCCCAGCAGAGCTGAATGGGGCTCACAACAGCTGGGGAGAGACCCCTTTGGATGAGCTGGGGTGCCTGGGCTCACCCCCAACATCCCTACCCAGCTCCTCCTGTCTGCCTGTTCCCAGGCTACAGCCAGAGGTAACCAGGAAAGCATTCCCAGAAGTGTTCCCAGTGTCGCTGGGTGACTGGTGCTTGTCATCCTGGTGCTGGGAGGGCTCCTGGGGATGTCTCACTGGGGTGCCAGCACCCCCACCCTGGGGCACCCACCCACCCAGTGAGGCTCTGGCTGGCCCAGGAGCACCAGTGAGGACACTGGATTGTCCAGGGTGGCACTGGGCCGTTCACTGAGGGCACCGAGTTCATAGGACCATAAAATATCACAGGCTGGAAGGGACCCATAAGGATCCTGCTCCTTGCAGGGCAACCTGCACCTACATCAGGTGGCCACGAGCATTATCCAGCCACTCAACACCTGCCCCTGGTGGCCCAGGGGCTGCACAAAGCTGCCCAGCAGGGCAGGAGGTTCAGGGCAGGAACTGGGATGCCCTGGGAGGTGTTTACTGGCCCCAAGTTGCCCACTCAGCACCCTGTGTTGCCCAACAGCCATTGCTGTGGCCATTACAGGGCGGGTCAATGGCCAGGACGGGTCACAGAGCCCGGGCACTGTCACAGAACCTCCCCAGAACATGGTCACTGGCCACGGAACCCCCCGTCCATAGCAACGGGGCCCTGTGCCAGCGGTGCCACCCGGGGCCGGGCAGAGCCGGGCAGTGCCAGCACCACCACAGCACCCAGTGATGAGCAGCAGCACCCCCAGGCGCCCCCAGCCCTGAGCTCACCCCACACTCGCAGCCAGGGGGGAGCTGTGCCTCACGGGGAGGGAGGACCAGCACAGCCGGTACTGTCCTCAGCCCCAAACCCTCCTCCATCCCCCACATAACCCAGACTCGGTGGTCAGCAGCTCCCAGGGTGTGCCCATGTCCAGAGGGGTGGAAACTCTCATCCTGGTGTGGCTTATCCCAAGGGGTATGCAAAGGCATTTATTTCATCTGGAAATGTGTGGAAAAGTAATCCTGGCCATTCCCAAGGTTTTTTCTCTCTTAAACACTTGTCTGTCAGTGTCTGAAGGGGATTTATTTGCAGGGTGGGAGCCAGGGAAAGCATCTCCTACTCTCCAGATACTGCTCCCCAGGTATCAGTCAGTGGCTTGGAGGCAGGGCATGGCAGTGGCCTGTCCCCAGCAGGGACAGAAGGGCTGCAGTGACGGGTTTGGGGGAACAGCACTTGCAGGGGGTTTGCTGGAGCTGAGCACAGACGCCTCATCCTCAGTTCTGCCAAGCTGATTCTGAGCCAGTCACACCTGTGAAAGCTTCTGTGCTGAATTTGAGGCTGTGAGTGTCCCATTGCCCACTCCAAAGTGTTTGGCCAGGCTGGATCCTGGGATGAGACTCGCTGGCCTGGGTTGGAAGGGACCATCCCTGCCATGGGCAGAGACACATCCCACTGTCCCAGGGTGCTCCAAGCCCCAGTGTCCAGCCTGGCCTGGGACACTTCCAGGGGTCCAGGGGCAGCCACAGCTGCTCTGGGCACCCTGTGCCAGGGCCTCCCCACTCTCACAGGGGAGGTCATTAGATCGACAGGGAAAATGAAGGAATAATAGGAAGTAAGGAATTAAGGAATAAGCAAAATGAAGGTATAAGATCTGTCATCCTCTTTAGCAGCCATGATTTGTTCCTCATTTCAAGACCTGACACAAGATACCAAGAACAAAGCTGGTATCAAATCACTCCCTATCCAAATGCTTGGGATGCTGTCGGAGGGGATTTACGTTCAGGAGATTTAGGGGCTGTGTGGGTGCCCTGGGCAGGGCTGGTCCCATCACAAGCTGGGTGTTGCTGTAAGAGGTACCACGAGGACAGGAACTCTCTGAGCGAGGTTTTCCTCTGCCTCCTTCATGCAGGACCCGCACCAGCAGCATTCCAGGATGGAACTCTACGGCTATCCCTTAAAAGCCAAGTTTAACCAGCCACGGCCACCACCTCCCAAGGTCCTGCCGGCCACCGGCGGCATGACCGCCAGCTACAAGAACCGCATTCCTTATCATCCTGAGAGCTTCAGCATGCCATGGATGCCCAACTCCTACTACAAAGCAGCTGCCCTCAACCCAACCTTGTCTCCCCTCACCGAAAGCTTCCCGGGGCTTCCCCCCACCAAGATAGTTCCTTTTATTTCTGAGAGACCCAACGGCGTCTTCAGCCGGCACTCGCTGGATGACTGGCACAGGTCCAACATGACCAACTACAAGGAGTCAGAGACCACCCGGCACAACGCGGAGCGCCTGCGGGCCGACCTCACCCGCACCATCAAGGACGTGTACCAGCAGGCCAAGAGGACCCAAGGGGAGAGCACCCAGAACCTGGGAGAGCGCGTCAATGACATAGAGTACTGGAAATCCGAGCTCTGCATCGAGCTGGATGCCATGATCAGAGAGACCAATTCCCTGACGGACATGCAGAAACGGCTGGAGAGAGCCTTGGCCGACACTGAGGGCCCCTTCCAGGTAGGGACCCTGCAGCCCCCAGCCCAAACATCTGCAGCCACTCAAGCCTCTCACAAAGTTCATCGCAGCTCTCTGGCACTGGAAAGTTTTTGTGAATAGCCCATTAGTTGAGTCAGTGATAAACAAATCCCCTGCATCTGCTGTGTGCCCCTGCAGCACATGCTGAGCCCATCACTGCAATGTTTGTTTAACCAAATATTTTTCTATCCAAAATCGTGGTTTGGGACACAAAAGCCCATGTCTTACTGCAAGGCTCTGGGGAGGTCAACACTGAGCCTGACACGGGTGCTTGCATTCAGCTGTGGCGGCCCAGGGACACGCGGGCTCCCTCCCACCGACTCCATGCTGATGTTGCACTTGGCGCTGTTGTCAGCTCACCCAGCTGCCTCGGGCAGCTTTTCCCAGTCTGCCAACCCTGTGCCCACCTGTATTTTCTTTTCCTGCATTCCCTGACGTGGGCACTGTCCCTGCAGGGAGCCTTGCCCCTGCAGCGAGCACTGATGTCACGACATGTCCCCACCAGGTCGCTCACAAGTGTTTGCTCAATCGGGAGAAGAGGATGGGCATCGACCTGGTCAATGACGACGTGGAGAAACAGCTCATCACGGTGAGTTTGGCAGCACACATCATATGTCAGAGTTATTTTTACCTAAACTCCCCCAAATGAGTTTGGCAGCCCTGTTCCCTCACTGGCTTTTCAGCACTGGTGTAAATTCTTCCACTCTCCAAACCTGCTGGGGCAGGGGCTGGTGTTCCCACCCAGCAGCGTGTCCACGGGAGAGGAAGGAAGAGCTGGAAACCAGCCAGGTTTGTGTGGTTTATCAGGGTCATCTGTCCCTCTTTGAGGAGTCTGTGAGATGGTCCTGCCTTTCAGAGTCCTGCCAGCACAGATCTCTTTTTATTTAGCTGATCTGTCTCTGTATCTATAGCACATTCTGTATATTTCACACACAGATGGAGAGGGCAGGGTGTGCCCGACAGCTTCTCTGCTTTCCCCAGCTATTTAGCTGGGCTAATAAAAAATATTAATTCCATTTTCCCCAGCTCTGCTTTGCTCAGGGCAGAGTGGCTGCAGCAGGACTGTCGCTCTGTGTGCTCAGGCAATGGATTTGATAGAAGTCATAAAAACCTGTGCTCCTGCCTGCCTTTATCTAGGCTGCTTTAAATCATTAATTAAAAGCAAACATGAGGAGAGCTGGCACAGCAAATGGGATCCTAATGCAGGGTACAATGAAATAGAATCACTGCAAAAGCCTCACAAAACTGGGAAGGAAATTGCAGCCCCTGGGCCCGGGAAGCCACTTCTCTCTTAGAAGATTTTTTGATACGAGTCAGGCCCTGAAAAATTAAATTTAAATTAGTTTAAAAGTCATGAGGGTTTAGGAAAATTATCAGAGCTGGTATCTCCATAATGCCATTTGGGTTTTTAAGTGTTTGGGATGCATTTAGGCTGTGCTTTCAGCTGGCTCCTGCAGACAGGAGGGATTGAAAATCCCTGAGTTTGGAGCACTGATCAGCAGCCCCTGGAAACCTTCACAGGGGCAATAGGCTTGTGCTGCAGTCAGGGGAGCCGAGAGCAGGATGAGCCTTCCTCCAGGGGAGCTGAACCCTGCCTGGAACCGACTGGGGATTTACACCAAAGTCCTCTTGTCCCATATGGATGGGATTTCTTGTGGGGAGGAAAATGCCCTAGGACTGGGGATGGGGATGCATGGCACTGCTGGCCCAGAGTACCACTGTGCCTGTTCACATCAGGTCAGGATCTGGCTCTGTCTCCCTGTGATGGAACCAAGCAGCCCTGGCCATTGATGTCAAGATGAAAAAACCTGGGAACCCACCCTGAAAGCGATTTCAGACGCCCTGGCCATGGCCACAGCCTCCTCCTCCTCCTGTCCCCTCCTGGCCCTGGCCATGGCTCAGCTGCACAAGGGGTGCACTGGGGCTGGGGGGCTCTTCCTGAGCCCCTGTTTGCTGTGGGGGAAAGGGAAGTCCTTGCTGTGTGCGGGGCTGGAGAGGCCCCAGGGGAGGAGTGCCCAGGATGTGTGAGCAGCGAGGCTGATGGGGTCTGTTCTGCCTTTGCCCAGGAAATCAAGACCATCAGGTCCTGCCGGGAGAGGTTACAGCAGTGCCTGGACACGGTGAATTGCCAGCTCATGTAAGGAGGGCTCTGGGCCCTTGCTTCAGGGCTGATGTGCTGCTGGGCCGTGGCCCCCAGCAGATCCCTGGTGCCCCCACTCCCTGCAGGTTAAAGCCCTGCAGGCTCCACGGGAGGCAGGCAGGGATGCTCCAGGAGCTGCAGAAAACCATCCCATGCCTCCATCCCGGCTGAGGCCCTGTTTATGTGTTCCAGGTGCAACAAGGAGGCCCGGCAGGAGCTGGAGAAGGACTTGGCTGACAAGCAGATGGGCCACCACATCGACAGCAAGTGCTACCAGCTGAAGAACACCTCCAGAGGCATCCACTACTACAAAGGCGTGGAGAGGGTCGATGCCACGTGAGCGCTGGGGGCCCTGGCGGGCACAGAGCCTGTCCCGGGCAGGGAGCTGGGATTTCCCAGCCCATTCTGAAGGCACATCCATCCCTCCTGGAGACACTCACCTCCGCAGTGTCATTTCCCTCTGGTCTCTCCAGGAGGAGAGGAACCCTCTGCTTTCAGCTGGATGCCGAACACCCGGCAGGTGAAAGCGAGCCCGAGCTAATTAAACATTAGATCAGGGCTCAGAGTTCAGCCTGCAAACGAATTCAGCCCAGCACCTCTGCACAGCTCATTGAATTCATGCATATTTTCAGAGATGTGTCAGTGCTTGCCTGAGTGCTCCTCACTGATGGAAAGTCTGGGGGCTCACCCCTGCGTGGAGAGGGGCTGACAGGGAGCCGAAATGAGCCAGAAAATAAAGAAATGAGAGCATGGTCCTGGGACAGGGTTCAGCTGCCTTTGGGTGCCAGGAATTCAGCTTTGGCTCTGCAGTAAATGAACAGTCACCTAACCCAGCACTCATAGAGAGATGCCCTAAGTGGCAAAGGGCTGAGAGAATAAATCTGCTCAAACACACCCATTGAAGTTTATGGAGAGGCACAGATTGATACAATTTTTTAATAGTTTGAATAATTATTTACAGTAGAGCTCAGACATATTTAGACAGGCAAATGGATTGCAAAGGATTGAGGCTAAAATTCAGAGGGGGGTAAAATGTGCCGAGAATCAGCAGGTTTTAAATGGAGCTTATGTGGTATTTAAGTCTTTTGTTGACCTTGTTCTGGGCTACTGCACAGGCAGGAACTCCATCCCAAATGCACAGACAGGGAATAGAGTGGGATCTAAAGCTTGTTCAGTTTAGTGGGAGAGTGAGATGGCCTGTGAGCAAAAGGAATTGACTGAATTGTGATCTGCGTGTCCTCACGAGGCTGGGAACTCCTTGGTGTGTAATGCCTCGAAGGTGTAAATAGGAGCTCCGATTGGAATCTCTGTTTTTTATGGGAGAATCTTTTGTTTGTCTGAGCTTTCACAAGCTGCCTTTGTGAACATGCCCTCATTTGGTGAATATCATCAAACAAACGGGGTCCAGATGTTTCACGTCCATGTAATTTAATTAAGAGCACAGATTTCATTTGTATCAGTCTCCACCCGGGCTCAGCAGTGTGGGTTTGCCAAGGGCCTGTCCTCTCCCCCCACAGGGTCTCGGTGCCGGAGACGTGGGCCAGGTTCACGGACAACAACATCTTCCGCTCGCAGAGCGCGCGCGCGACCTCGGCCAAGCTGCGCGCGAGCACCGAGAGCCTCCTCATGGGCACGGCCGACGAGATGTGGCGCCAGTTCAGCAAAGTCAACGATGCCTTCACCAGCCGCATCACCGAGACCGCCAACGCCAAGAGCAAGATCCAGACACACCTGGCCAAGGTACCCGACCCCGCCCTGCCGCTGCCGCTTTGACCTCCTCCCGAGGGATGCTCGGTTATCCGTGGGCTCCCTGCCCTGCTCTGCCAGATCAGTGATGGGACCTGCCTCGGACCGGTGGGACTCATGGGAAGCTCCCTGGAAGGGGCTCAGACTGGTTGAGTTTGCAGCACTGGGGGCTGATGCCACATCCTTAAATGAGGAGTTGTTAAAACCTTTCCCTGTATTAGCTGATGGATGGTCAGTTCTTGCAAGCAGCAATTTTGGGAAGCTGGTAATTCAATAGATCATCACTGCTCCTAAACCTCCTCTGCTCCTAAATCTCCTCTGATGTGACAGCGAGAGCAAAGAGATTTTCCATGAAAACTCTGCTGGATCTGTGCCTTGATGTGGCAGAGCAACGGTGTGGCAGAGCCCAGGGGCTGTTTATTGAACTTGGGTTTTTCCTGCACAAACAGGAGAAAAAGGAATGATGGGATCACTTGAGAAGACATTTTTTCATCGATACCTGTGTTTCTGTTTCACCCCAGACACGGCAGGAAATCTTCCAGATCGAGACAAAGATCCAAGTCATCCAGAAGACCATAAGGGACAAAGAGGTTCAGTTAAAGGTGGCTCAGACCCGGCTGGATGAGCGCACGAGGAGACCCAATGTGGAGCTGTGCCGGGACGCTGCCCAGATCCGGTACGGCCGGGCTGCAGGGCTGCCAGGGCGCGGGGGGTCACTCGGGAGCATCTCTGTATGACAAAATTGCCTTTTTTCCCTAAACATTCCTTCTATAAGTGCCGTGGTGGAATCTAAAGCACTGAGCAGGTGTTGCAGCCTCTGGGTGCTAGGAGAGCTCTGCACCCATGACAGAGGCTGGACACCATGGCCGGGTCCAGCCTGATGCCACCCCATGAGGGGCTGGAATTTTCCCACTTGAGTAAACCTCGTCCTCTCTCCTGCCTCATCCAGGCTGGATGTGCTCACTTTTGAAGGATAAGCCCCTTACTTGCTGTGTGTGCATCCTGTGCAAGGACCCCTGCACGGGGAAATCCAGGAGAGTGAACCAACAAAGCCACAAACCCAAACAGAAACAGGAAACCACAGCTGCTCATCCCTGTTCCCGGTGGCACGAGCTGCTCTGGCAGATGTGGCTGAACATATCCAGAGCTTTGGAACAAACTTCTGCATCCCAAGGGAGCTCTGCCCTTGGCTTTCCCATACCAGAAATGGGGCGTTGGAATCAGCCTGGGTGTGCTGATGGGGGAAATCCTATGCCCAGAGGGCCTATCTGGTTGGACACCACCCCGTGGTGGGGCTCTAACGGGGTCCCGCTGTTTTCCAGCCTTGTCCAAGAGGTCAATGAGATCAACGAGACGCTGCGGAACCTGCACCAGTGCCTGCGGGCCTCCGAGGACATGCTGCAGATGCTGGTGCGCTCCAAGGGGGTCCTGGAGCACGACCTGGTGGTCAAGAACAACTCTCTGTTCATCGACCAGGAGCGCTGCATGGGCATGCGCAAGAGCTACCCCAGCACGGTGCAGATCCTGGGGTACGTCTCAGCAGGGCTCACCTGAGCGCGCAGCACCCACGGCGGGACACCTTCCCACTTTTCCTCAGCTTCTTTGCCAATACATTGTTGCAATTTCACCAACGTGTTTGGATTTCATTTCCTGGTGTAAACTCCGGGTAGAAATTAAATGAGAGTTTTGTTTGTTGGGTTACCAGGATAATTTTTTTCCTTTGTATTTTCTCTTTCACCATGTGCCAGGAAGGAGCTGAAAATATCCTGTATGTCACCAAATCCACCCATAGGGACCCATCCCTGCCCTTCCAGTCTGTGTTTTCAGGAGAAAAACTGTCACATCTTCCTCCTTTTGAGTATATGTGACGTGGAAAAGGCACAAGGGGAAGTAAAGCCACTTGTCAGAATAATGAGCTGCTGACATCCATGATGGATTTTTAATGATGCAGCAGAAGAAACACAAACTGTCCCGGAAAGAGTTGCAGTTTGTACTGTTCCTAAAATAGAAAAATGTGCATTTTAAGCTGATTTCTAATGATAATTGTCTTGCTTTTGAAGAGTGTTGAATGCCATCAAAAATGTCAGTGCTGGGGGTCTTAAAAAGAGGAAGTAGATTTGACTTGAAGAAAGTTCATTGAAGAAAATGCTGTGGGTTTAATTTTGGGTTCCTAATTTAACCTCTCACGTGTAGTTTGTTGGTGGAAGCACCAAAGCACTTTGAAGATAAAGAGATTGATCAGTGTTTAAGCCCCTCTGGCCATTGAACCTTCTCTCTGGCTGTAAATCTGACTGATTTTACCAAGTATTGGAATTTTCAGAGGGATAAGTCTTCAATCAATCTGAGGCTGAGTGTGAAAGTCACTTTGCAGTTTCTCTCCTTGGACTCACGCATCTCTTGAGTCTTTTAACCTCAGCAGTTGAGCTCAGCCTAAAGCCAGTGGGCACCAGGAATCCCAAAGGAGGAGGAGCTCGAGTCCCTCCCCCTCGCTCAGGAATCCAGGGCAGGGACCACCAGCCCAGCGTGGGGGCTCTCAGGAGCTGGGAGCACCTTTCCTTGTCCCCCATCCCCAGGTGACTGCTCCTCATGCCACAGACCCCTCTGCCCTCCCCACCCTCATCAGCGCCTCGGCAGGATCTCCCTCCCAGCACCAGCCCTAAACAGGAAGCAATTGTCTTTCTAACCTTTTTTTCTTTACTAGCACTTCTGTCGACACTAAAAATAGATTTCCTCTGCTTTGTGTGTGTCTCGGGGCCAGAGTCCGTCGGAGACAACAGCTTTGGAAAGGGACAGCTGTGAGCAGGAAGAGCTGCCCAGCTGATCACACCTTCCCTTTCTCCCCTTCCCTGCCCCTCAAAGGGCCCCCTCGGGCTGCTCTGGGCTCTTCTCTGCCTGTGCTCCTTTCCTGAAGCCTTCCCCACCCCCTGGTGATTTTGGCTGCTCTGCTTGTCTGCGGCCCCACTCCAGATGTTTTCAGGCTTTTGGGTCCCATGAGTTTGTCCTGAGCTGAGTGTGGGGCACCCACAGCCCCCTCCTGAAAGGCTCCAGCCTTCGAGTACCCGGAGCCAAGTCCTGGCACCAGCGACAGCTTTGCCTTCGTTTCACTTCCACCTTCGGTTTTGAGTCATGTCAAAAATATCTGGGCTCTGTTTTACAACGAGGGCACACCGGGATCAGTCTCCGCTTTTCTCCAGTTTTGCTTTCAGAGCTCCCCAAGCACTGATCTTTCCCACTGGCCCAGCTCCTTTAGGGCTTTCTCCTAATTGCCAGCATTTATGTGGTGCTGCAATTACCCAGCTCCATTTTCTCTCGCTGTCCTGCCCTCTCGATGCTCCTTTCCACAACGCTGCCAAAGAGTTTCTTTCCTCTGTTTGAGCCATGACCAGAGGAATTTCAGTTTCAGCTCCTCTAATTTCTTTCACAAATACTTTCCACTTTCCTGCAGCAATTTCCCAGACGTTAGAGAATTCCCAGGTCCCTCTGGGGTTTCGTTCTCTCCACGCCAGTTTTCCATAAGTTGACAGTACTGATGTTACTTCTGGCAGCTGCTATCCCCAACTCCCCCCAGACACTGATCAGGGCATCCCACGTGTGCTTCAGTGTGAGTCCCTTAGTTCCCCCAAGGGGAGCCTGCCCTACACAAACTCCTGTAAAATGGGTCTGCAGGGACAGGGTTTGGGTGCAATTCCAATGAACACGCGGCTCGTGGCCGGGTCTCTGCACAGGGATGGATTTGCTTTCCATGACAGAGCTGCTGCTGAGTGAAGCTGCTCCATTTAATCCCTGCAGGGCTGGATTTGGGATCTGAGCAGCCTTTGATGTGTTCCAGGAGACGAAACAACAGCCCTGCCTCCTCCTGCTGATGGCTGGGATGCCTTTGCTGTCGTGCCATTAAATGATTTCCTTTCAGAGATCACTTCTAAATCACAGCCCAGACCCATCATCCACCTTTCTGCATGGATGGGATGTCTCCTTTCTCCACTCTGAGGAACGACATGTCTGCTTTTATTGCTATTTATTGCTGGTTTATTGCTGCCTCTATCAGCCAAGTTGCTGAGAAAGTTCCTTTGTGGAAATTCCTTTGCATCTTACAGCCATCTTCCCACCCTTTTGCATCATTCCTTTTGCATCAGTGCTGCAGAGCTGGGTGTGTAAATTAATTGTTTACTGACTGGAGGAAAGACAATAAATTAATAAACCCAGGACGCTGTTTCTTCGTGTCAGTCCAGGATCCAGGTGAACACTCCAGGCAGGGCTAGCAAGAAACTTCTCAGAAAGGAGGTTCTGTTGTTTAAGAAAACAAAAATCATTGAATGTCATGGAAGGGTCTGATATGAATTTGGGTGAAATCAAAGCTTGCCAAAACCCATGTTAGCAATGTATTGCATAACCAGTGCAGATTATTGTGCTCAAGGGAGCGAGAATTCCCCAAAGAGCATCAGCAGTCGGAAAAAACCCCAACCCTAAACTCATTGCTATTATGGAAAAAAAGGGAGAAAACTTTGGCAAAATGCTAAAGGAAAATTTGGGCAGTGTAGGATCACAGAAATGCTTGTTCTGGCTCAGACCAAAGTGCAGCCTCTGGTGCAGCCTCTGCCGGAGCCAACGGGAGATGCGGAAATAAAAGCACCAGAAGGCGGCAGGAACTCTGTGAGATTCTCCCAGTCCACTTTCCCAGCTTCCAGCAATTAGTATCCCAAGGACTTCCTGAGCTGACAGGGCTGTCCTTGGATTTAATATCCCCCAATGGATTTGTTTCACATGCTCTTGTTCCAGTTGCTCTTGGAGCCCGTGCAGCATCCGCTGTGTTCCTCAGCAGGGATCCGCAAGGCACGGAGCATCCGCACCCTCGGAGCAGCAGTGGCCACTGCAGGGACCCTGGCGGGGACTGAAAAAAGGGCCAGACCTGGCACTGCTGGAGCCAAAAGTGTAAAACTCAACAGTTTGGGCAAAGATGTGGCTCAAAGCTGGTTTAGACCTGTGTCCTCTGTGGGGTCTGTTCTGTGCTGGCAGGAGATGAGCACGAATCAGCAGCTCAGGAAGGATCTGAGGAT
Source organism: Aleadryas rufinucha (assembly GCA_013397815.1). NCBI lineage: Eukaryota > Metazoa > Chordata > Aves > Passeriformes > Aleadryas > Aleadryas rufinucha. Next base: position 22,952 of record VZTH01016229.1, read on the forward strand.
GTTCAGAGTCCCAGCTGGGAAGCTCAGCTGATTTTTTGAGGGTTTTGGGGTCAGTGGGTAAATTTTGGTTTCTCTGAAGTCAGTGGGGTTTTCTCCAGTGATTTCAGCCTGGCTCTATCAGTGCTGACAACTGGCTTGGAGTGGAAAGCAAAAAGTTGAATGAAGTTGGTTTGGGGGCATGAATGTGGACAGGACTAAAGTGCTTTATAAATTCTTCTTGCATTGGTAGAAAACAAATCAGGAAAAATAAGTCAATGCCTCCAAGATACATTCGACCTTTTGTTATTGAAGTTTGCTGAATAGAAAGTCTCATGGGGTTTTTTTGTTGAAATATTTTTTCCTATACCCATTCCACTGGTGTAAATGTATTTATATATTTACACATATATCTATATATATCTATAGATATCTATATATCTGCATGTGTGTTCTTTGAGGGAGCACTGTAGATCCTGCACAAAGTGCCGTCAAACCATATCCCGCTCTCCTCCTTTTCCTAGCGGCACAGTTGCTTGAAAACAGGATTTTCCCCGCCCAGTTCCCTTCCCAGCCCCCAGTGAGCGGCAGGAGGGGTTTGCTGATGGCAGCGCAGATTTCGGCCCCTGCCCTTTGCATTTCAAACCCTCCTCACTAATGGTCTCAGTCACCAGAGTAGGGAACAGGAAGCGAGTCCCTAAAATTGTGATGAGAGAGCAAAATGCGGGGTTAAACAAGTTCATCCTCACAAAGACATAGAGAGGAAATCTTGTCTTTTTGTGTAGTTGGAAGAGGTTTGTCTTCAGAGGGGTTTCGTTCACCTGGCCCGACGAAAGGGATGAGCAGAGCCCTGATGTGCTGGTTCATTGATGCCACACAGTTAAATGAGCCTGAGATCCCTTTCAGTCCATCCCTGCCTTGTCAGATTAGTATCTGAGCCCCGTAAAGTGATAGAAACCTCACTTTCCTTCCTGGATTCTCATCATTTTATTCTAGAATTTCAAGCTGAAGTATTGTATTGAAAGTAGCCCCATGGAATAGATTCAGAGTGAGAAATCCGCATTTTTTACCCGGGGTTTATACAACTCGTCAATCTTCCAGTATTCCCAGCACAGCCTGTGGCGAATCTTGTTTGTACACAAAACATTTTTCCAATTTATTGTGGCGCCAGCTTTGATTCAGGCGGGGGTGGCACTGCCAGGCCCTCTCACCCCGAGCCTGAGCGGGGGCAGCTCCCGAGCCCCGGGAGCACCGGGAGAGCCTCAGCCCGTCCTTGGGTGTGGCGTTGTCTCTCCAGCAAAGCCCCGCGGGCTCTGCTGTGACCATCTTCGCCTCCTCTCCTCCCTGGCCAGGCTCCCTCCAGCATCTCCGGCTGGTGGAAGGTGCAGAAAGGAGCTCTGTCACAGCTCTTGCTCAGCTGATATTTGTCCCAAGCCCTGCTCGGTTCGAACAATGCACCTTTCCCAGAGAAGTGTCCAAGGAGCAGGGGAGTGATGTGTTCTCTCTGGGCTTTCTCTGCCGTTTCCAATCCACGGCTCTCAGCCAAAACAGCCTTTGTTACCCACAGACTGCTCTTTTCCCTCGTTTGGGTTTCTGATATTTCTCCTATGCTTAAAAAGCTGCTTTTGGCACCTTGTTCAGAACCAGAGCCGGGGTGGTTTTGCTGTCCCACACTCCCAGAGGAGCTCGGGAGCTGTCTGTGACCCCCACGCGTCCCAGTGCCTTCCCCCACGGTGCATCCCGCTCTGCTCCAGGTTGGATATTTTATCCAGAAGCAGCAGCCGAGATGTCAGACCTGCAAACTCAAACCAGAGAATGCTCTCTACCAGAGCCTGGATCGCAGCCCTTGGGGACAAGACCTTTCTCTGTCAGCCCCAATCCGCCTCATTAGCCAGGAATGTTCCGATGGTGGCGCAGATGTTTCAGTCCTCTGGGGTTTGCAGTCCTGGCACCGACGGGCGCTACAGGGTGGAGAGGGACGGTAGCAGCAGAGGAATCGGCGGGATTTTTTGGAGGGGAAGGGAAATTGCATCCTTTGGAATCTCATTTCAGCCGCTGGCCTCTCTCCCCCGACCCCCCCAGGTGCTCTCAGCTCCACTCCCACTCTCTGGCCGATGTCTATGCCGGGACCCCTTACGTGAGCCCGTGAGGAGCCCGTGCTGCAGGAACACTCCTCTGCTTGCCAGGAGAGAGGAGCCAAGCACGCTTTCCGACCTCCTTTCTCCCAAGATTTACAGTCCCGGTGGCTGGATGCCGAATTGCCTCGTTTGTGCAACAGTGTGGGACGAGTCTGGAGGTGGTGCGTGGAGAGGGGAGGTGATGGGAATTGGTGTTAATGCTCAGCACTCCCAGGAATGTGCAGGGCTCCTGGCGGGATTATTTGGGAGCTGGGGGTGGACTCTGGG